>OZ010642.1:7799308-8215044 GCA_963932165.1 Pimpla rufipes | reverse complement strand
CGGCACGAGCACGATCAGAGAGACCCCACAAGCATCGCGCCCAGTTCACCATATTACAGGCACCAATCTAAATCAGCAGTACGAGTAGTTCGTATATTTAATATTCACGTGAACGATGAAGGCAGCGTTCCTAGTGTGATAATAACAGCCTCGGAATTATCACAGCCTGTCACGTTTATGATCAACACCGGAGCCGGTCCAAATATTGTCAAAGTGCAATTCGTAGACCCTAGCACCCCGATAGATCGGAGAGAGATACTACGGCTGAAAGGAATCCCGAGAAACTCCATTTATACGATCGGTTGCGTCACGCTTCAAATGTTCGGACGCTACGCTACCTTTCACGTAGTAGAATACGATTTTCCAATAAAAGAAGCCGGGATTCTGGGATCTGAATATTTAGACGGAAATAGAGTAAAAATTGATTACGAAAACCGACAATTAGAAATGCAAAGCGTAATTATACCGTTCGCGACACCCGAAACAATGGTTGTTCGTGCTAAATCCACCAAGTTATGCTATGTCAGGGTAAAGAATTTATCTACGATGAAAGGTTATTTACATCCTATGAACACAGTAAAAGGTGTCGAAATACAAAACGGTTTTGTTAAAAATAATAATGGAAAAGCGTACATTTATATCACCAACAGTAACGAGTGCGCAATAGAATTGCATGTGCCGGTGATGGAACTAAAATCACGGGAATATTCCAACGAGAATAAATCAAATAAAAATGAAAGCTACAACGACAAATTAAATTCTGAAGAGACTCCGTTTCATCGAACGGAAAAACACAAACCCTTATCGGAATTACGAGAATTAAACAAGGAAATCACTTTTGGCAAAGAAACAATTAACCCGGTACTGGAAAAACCGGAAGAGGAAAAAAATAAATTGAAAAATGATCAGTCAAAGGTTGTAAAATCCTGTTCAAATAATGATATTGGGAAAAAGTTGAAATTAGAGTCATCAAGTTCTGAGACAGATAGAAATTGTATAGAAGCAATGAAAAATTCGGACGGAAAACTGGTTTTAAATAATGCGGAACGAAATAAATATTATGCGAATGAAACAAGTGAGTTTATGAAATATCCAAAGATTAGCGGAGAATCAAGGAATTTCAAAGCTTATCCCTCAAAAACCGTGGTGAAAAGGGAAGACTCTAGAAATTGTGGAAAAATGGAAATTTGTGTTGAAAATAAAGATTTTTTTCTTGCAATTGGGAAACCTGACACCGAAGAACGGGCAGAACCGCTGGAGGATATTAATAATACTGAAGATTTCGCATGTACAGCGGGGACAAAATTCCTCGAAGATGTCGAAAATCTCAGTCACGTAAGGAAATTGAATTGTAAAAAGTTATTAAGGAAAAATGAGGAAATCGAAATTGGTAAAAACGAAATAATTAACTGTTCGTTGGAAAAATTAAAATTGAACGATGAAATTGCACAAAGCAAAAGTCAGTACGAAATTGAAATATTAGAGGAAACAGAGAAAATAATAAGCCTGGTTGAGGAGAGTAACATTGATGAAAAAATCACAATAGAAATCGGCAGTCACGCAGACGCCACGCAGTCGCATGCGCAGCAGGGACCGTCGACCAACGACGAGGACACGGGGCAACCATACTTAAATTTTATAGCGGTCACCTCGGCAGCGGGAGGAGTGAAAGTAGACCCGAACATGAAAAACCAAGAACACAAACCCCCTTCGGAAATTTGGCCCTTAGATAAAGAAATACTCGTAGAAGAAAATAAACCGATGCTAGTAAAGATAAAAACTACATGTCAAGCCAATTTGCAGGGAACCCCTGAGATCAGTCCGAAGCAAATTAAAGAAAGAAACGAAAAAGCAAAGATTGTTCCGAAAACCTGCAAAAGTCAAAGTAATTCAGACGAAACTAACGCGAGTAAATCAAATCAATGCTTTCCGGAAATTATGGAAATAAACATGATAGAAATTGAAGAAAATAACTGTGAGACAGGAGGAAAGGTAGAAATCTCTCTCGAAGCAGTTACAAAAAAGGGGGGTCGCTCGGGCCTTTCGGAGACGTGGGCGCCATCGACGCTGCCGTCTGCCGTCGAAGAGACGCGGCCGCCCTACTCAGAGTTAATGAGGGTTGGTTCACCCACAGAAAAGGTCAAAATTTGTCCCAGTTTCAGAAATCAAGAGCAGAATGAAATGGAAAATAAAGAAAAATGTTACGAAATTAAGAAAGTCGAGGAAAATGCAAGAAATAAATCGGACGGAAAATCGGAATTAAAAACGCAAAAAAACGAAAAAGTCGAGACCGAAGAAATTATAGAAAAGCAAAATCATGAGTTAATAGTATCAACGAGTAACGCCTCAGTTGTATCACGTGATAATAAAAATGATAAAGAAAGAAACACGATAAAAAAGAATAATCAAATCGAAGTCAATAATCATTAAAGTATATATTATAAAATAATGAATATCGCATTAATACAGAATTTATGTATGGACAGAAAATGCCAGCTCCCTCTTAACGAAACACAGTGCTGTGTAACGACAAAAGAAATATCAAAAGATCGCTTTGAACAAATAAAACCTTTATTAAGACTTACAGAATTAAACGAAGAGGAAAACAATAGTATAGAATCATTGCTAGAGGAAAGTACACATTTGTATCAAATCCCAGGAGATTTATTAACTTGTACAACAATATTGCGTCATTGCATCCCAACCACCGATGATTTGGCAATTAATACCAGAGGATATCGCTGGCCAGAATGCACTAAGGAAGGGATAGGCAAACAAATAGAAGATATGCTTGGCAAAGGAATAATAATTCCCTCGACGTCGCCTTACAACTGTCCGGTGTGGGTCGTGCCTAAGAAAGCCGACTCGCAAGGCAATAAAAAATGGAGAGTCGTGTTCGACTACCGATCCCTGAACGAGAAAACTATAGCCGATGCATACCCGATTCCAAATATTAATTATATATTGGATCATGTCGGTGGCGCGCAATATTTTTCCGTATTCGACTTGGCTTCTGGATTTCATCAAATTGAAGTCGCTCCCGAAGATCGACACAAGACCGCCTTTACGACACCACGTGGCCATTACGAGTTTGTGAGGATGCCGTTCGGTCTACGGAACGCCCCTCCTACCTTTCAACGGGCAATGGACCTCACGCTAAGCGGGCTCCTCGGGCAAGGCGTGTTCGTCTATTTAGACGATATCGTTATATACGCCCACAGTTTAGATGAACATAGGAAAATATACCGCGAATTAATTAAACGTTTAGAAGCCGCAAATTTTAAATTGCAACCCGATAAATGTGAATTCCTGAAAAAAGAGGTCGCATATTTGGGGTATGTAATTGGGAACCACGGAGTGCGATACGACCCGAAAACGTTGGAAGCAGTACGCAACTATCCAGTGCTTAAAAATATCAAGAACATCCGTCAATTTTTGGGATTAACGGGATATTACTGACGATTCATTGAAAATTACGCAAAAATCACCAAACCTCTCACTGCTTTGCTAAGAAAGGAAAACGCCTTCAAGTGGAAAACCGAACAACAAGAATCATTTGAATTATTGAAAGAGAAACTGTGCTCTGTTCCCGTATTACAATACCCGGATTTTTCCAAACCTTTTATTCTCAAGACGGACGCGTCAGGGTACGCTATAGGCAGCATTTTATCCCAGGGGGAAATTAACCACGACCACCCGTGCGATTACGCTTCTCGGGCCCTGAGCCAAGTTGAAGAGCGATACGATACATACGAAAAAGAAACCTTAGCAATCGTATACTCTATACTACACTTCCGCCCTTATCTATATGGTCGACATTTCACTGTAGTAACGGACCATATACCACTTACGTGGTTCCGAAAAGTTACTGATGGAAATCCAAAAATGTTACGCTGGAGATTAAAATTAGCCGAGTACTAATATGATATAATATATAAAGCAGGGAAGACCAATGTTAACGCCGACGCATTATCGCGAAATCCGGTAGAAACATCAATTATAGACAAAAATATTTTCACGGTACGAAATAACCCGACACGCAGCAATAAAAATAAATTCAGTAAAAATTTAACCGTCGCAGAAATCGCGCGCCTATTAGAGGAAGAATCGGACGACGACGCCGCTTGCACCGACGAGGAGGTCGAAGTTACCCCCCACACATAGAAATAGAGGAATGCGACTGGGAACACGAACCGCTCGACCCTTGTGAGCCGACGGAAGGGATCGCCCCGGCGATTGCCATGTCTCCGGAAGGCCCGGAAACGGTCGCATCAACATCGTGTATAAAAAACGGGGTAAACCCGGAAAAAAATAAAGAATTAGAAAACGAACTTAAGACTGCTCCACCCGAGACCGAAACAGCCGAACGAACAAAACACAATGAAGTATGTCGCGACGATCAAGAAACGAGCGACAAGGCCCAATTCGAATGTAGCGAAATACCAGAAATTAGCATGACAGTAAAAAGAAAGAAAAGCAAATTAAGACCCCTTGAAACGAGTGATTCAGAATCCTCGAGTGACGAGGACAATTTCGAAGACACCGAAGAAGTCGACGCATTACCACCCTCGGAGCTACCTGCATTAACGAGCGGGAGAATAATAGCCAACGTTATTAACGTTAATAACGTTAAGTTGTCTCGCGACTTACTCTATACTCGAAAGGATAATCTGATATTTTTTATCTCGACCGATGGAGAACCTGTAGATTCCGGAGCTATAATGCTAAGGGACAGAGACTGCCTCCCCAAGTTGAAAAATTTGACATTAAATAAAGCACAATCTATTTTAAAAAAATACGGGAGATTTAATTTAGCATTGCAAATCACCGATAATTCAGGAGAAGGCCCTACTCTAATTCTTGGAAATATCTCAGAGGTTTTTAAGAGTGCTCGTCATTTAATTGAAAAATTATCTCTACAAATGGTCAGCATTGCTAAATCAAAATATATTTTAAACACGCCTTGGGAAGAAATTGTAGCGCAGCTTCGTTTAATTTTCGCACACAGCGAAGTAAAAATTATAATTTGCCAGGGACTAATTAGGGAACCGCCCCCCAAAGATCGGTATAAAATTATTGAAGAAATGCATTCTTCCGCTGTTGGAGGACACAGAGGAGTTGGAAAAACTTATAACAGAATTCGCCATGATTATTATTGGAAAAATTTGAAAGAGGAAATTCAACTTTATATTCAACGTTGTCTATATTGTCAATTAAAAAAATTGGTCAGGACCAAAACTAAAATGCCAATGATTATCACGGACACACGGGCAATAGCCTTCGATAAAATCGCAATGGACATAGTAGGTCCGCTACCTAGGACAAATCTTGATAATGAATATATCCTTACCATGCAAGATCAATTTACTAAATACGCAGTGGCCATACCATTACCCAACGCAAGAGCAGTAACAATAGCCGAAGCATTTGTTAAAAAATGTATCTGTTATTTCTTGTCGCCTAAAGCAGTGCTCACCGACCAAGGCAGTAATTTTTTGAGTAATTTTCTGAAACAAATTGCAAAATTATTTAGAATTCGAAAAGTTAGGACTACTGCGTTCCATTCACAATCTAATGGATCTTTGGAGATATCTCATCACGCCCTCGGCGAATATTTCAAACAATTCACTACTAAACAAAAGAATTGGGACGAATGGGTGGAAATGGCCACTTATAATTATAACACTAACGTCCACGAAGGGTCAAAACATACGCCTTACGAGATGGTCTTTGGAAAAAGAGCTTGCACTCCCTCCAGTATGCCCCCGTCAGAGATGGAAAAACTCGCGACTTATGACGATTATTTAACGGAAATAGTCACACAAAACCACGAAATTCAGGGAATAGGACGGAAAAATTTAATAAGCGCAAAGGAAAAATCTAAGGAATATCAAGATAAAAAGACAAATCCCATTTCGCTCAAAGTTGGTGAACCAGTATTTTTGCTTAAAGGACCCAAACCAGGCAAACTTGGCCATCATTACACGGGACCACACGAAGTTACAGCCATACTAACGAAGGGTAACGTACGAATAAAACTTCCGAGAAGGGAATTAGTGGTGCACACTAATCGATTAAAAAAATCAAGGATTGCCGTGGAGTAATCCTAAGTACCAAAAAAGGGAGAGTTAGCAGAAATAATATTCGCAAAAATACAATAACCAAGAACAATAAATTAATAATAAAAAAAGGGGGAATATATATTGCAACGAACGTCGCCGCTTAGTGTCGAGTTGGGGTTTTGAACCGAGCGCGGCTCACTTGATAACCGGCATGACAACGAACGAACGTTGACAACGACGAACAAACAGTCTCGGTTGACAGCTCACAGCGAACGGACGTGTCGACCGAATTACTAGACCGCGATATCGGAATAAACTCTGCTGATTTTTTAATACGTCGTTTCATTGACGTAACATTGGTGTCAGAAGTGGGATTACCAGTGATAGTGCAACGATAATGAATACAAGGAGGCGGATTCGGACGGCGCCGGCCGAGACCACACGTCACCCGATCGGTCACGGAAGAACATAACTGTCGCATCGCGGAGAACATAGAGCGACTCAAGGAGACAACGATCGAGACAGCCCGAGAAGCAGCTGTGACATCGGTTCGGGAAGTTATCCGGGAGGCGATGGGAGAAGCGACACAGATCGCGGCGAGGGAGGCTGCTCAGGAGTCGGCACGCATCATCTTCGCCGAACTGAGACCCAAAGATAATGTGCCTTCCAATATTCCTCCTAACTTTTCTGTCCTTCCCGCTCCTCTGAATGACAGTTCGTCTACGACACGCGTTGTCATTCACGAGATCCCGCGACAACATCGCGACCAAGCGAATGAAATTGTCGCATCCTCGACTTCCACCTCAAACTCGACTAATCTTCGTCTGAACTACGATCTTTTTGGCGGTTCCGGATCGTGGGATCACTTTTACAAATAGTTCAAAAAAATTCGAAATACTCCGCACTAAGAACCGGATAGGTCTTACTTCGTTTGGCAATTAGTCGTATCAATGGAAATTATTCATCGAATTCTTTCGGAAGCTCATAATTCTCCTTGCGGCGGACACTTCGACGTCAACAAAACTTTAGCCAAAATTCGACAACAATATTACTGATCAACGTGTAAACCAGATGTCGAAGAATGGTGCAAAAAGTGTAAAGTTTGTTTTGCAAAAAAGGGACCTCATTCTAAACAGAAGGGAGAACTCCAAATTTACGACGTTGGGAATCTCGGATCTTTTCCTAAATCTTCTTCCGGCAATAAATATTTGTTAGTTGTCACCGATTATTTCACTAGATGGCCTGAGGCATTCCCTCTTCCAAATTTTAAAGCTAAGACAGTAGCAGAGACTTTAGTTTTCGAGGTATTCTCTCGCTTTGGCATACCTCTTGAAATTCATTCAGATCAAGGTAGAAATTTTGAATCTAATATTTTTCAGGAAACTGACGATACTAGGAATCAAGAAAACTAGAACTACCCCATTGCATCCTCAGTCTAATGGCTTGGTCGAACGATTAAACAGGACGATTCTCCAATATTTACCCAAATTTGTCTCGGAAAATCAGAAAGATTAGAAGAAATGGGTTCCCCTTTTCTTGTTAGCCTATCGATCTTCAAAACACGAAACTACCGAATTTTCACCGGCAATGGTACTCATGGAAAGAGAACTGAAGCTACCGTTAGAGCTTCTTCGTGGTAGCCCGCAAAACAAATTGTCAGAGTCCAGTAACTCACCCGAATTCGTTGGAGAATTGAAAGAAAGACTAAACGCGATCCATGATAAAGTAAGAAAACGATTCACGATGAAAAGCAATAAAATGAAGTCGAAGTTTGACTTAAAATCACACATGCTTTCCTTTAAACCCGGTCAACATGTTTGGCTCTTCCACCACCGTAGAGTCAAAGGAAAGTGCCCCAAGTTACAAAGAGATTGGCTAGGTCCATATTTAGTTAAAACTAAGATCAACGACGTAGTTTATAGAATTCAGAAACTTCCTCGCGGAAAATGTCTAATTGTTCATATCGATAGATTAGCATCTTTCGAAAATTAAATAACGGTGCCAGTTCAGAGACGTTAATGATGGAAAGTAGATTGCTGTCTGGAGCCTGGTGCACTCGTCCTCGGTAAAGGTAATACTGTAGCACGGTGTTCTGTGAAGGGTTTCCGAACAGTCTTTTTGTGTAGTGGGTATTCAACGATTAACTTGGCCTGGTTATTCGTTGGTGTCACTTGGTCGGGATACCCCTGGCTGCGGACCAGAAATGATCTTTTAACTTCTTGAATTACAAATCATAATTTTTGCTAGTGGATCATTTTTGGACTCCCGGGAACGATTCTCGATATTTATGGTCGGTTCACTAGGGCGATATAGGGGTGCACACTGTATTGTTCATGAAATAGTGACCGATAGAGCTCAATTGATGAAAGTTTTCCGAAAGTCATTACGTCGGATAATCCGGGTCGTTATTTTCTCAAAATGATTTAATTATAAGATTTTTTTTTAGTTGTTCAGATATTTGCGCAGATGTATTTTTCTGTCACAGATTCCCTTGGTTTTCCCGAGAATCCTTGCTTCCTCCCACCATCCTTCAGGAACAAGAACGACTCAAAGGACACCAAAGGAACTCTGCTTCTCAGAAAACAAGAGAAGAAAGGATTACGAAGATTTCCAAGTTGATTTGTATTATTTAAGGGACGACTATTGACAGATGCGAGACAGAGACAGATAAATAAATTTCAATTCAGTAGGCAGATTTAAAATGTTGTATACACTGTCCTTCCCAGGTTTTTTAGCCATGGTTTTCCCTCGGGACTAGGACGAATGTCAGGACAGTGTAGTTAGGTCGCGAGTAGCACTGGATGGACCATGGCAACCAATACAGGTGAAGTTTGAAACGTTTCAAAGTTGAAACGGTTTTCCCAGCTCCCGGTTCCCGAGAAACAAATGAATACCCCATGTCGAGACCGCGGTGAACCTTACACGGCATGAGTGTTATTATTTATTTTTAATGAAATAAAGGCTTGTTCAATACAACAAAAATAGATTATAATTTTTTTTTTTTTAATTTGATTCTTACATATACCTTCTTTAGGTTTTTACGTTTTTTCTCCCCACTCCCCCTTGATCCCCTTTCATTTCTTGTATTCCCCTCCGTGTCATTTATTGAGTTCCCCCCCAGAGTGTTACCCGCAGCCACTCTTTCCTAATGCACTACTGTATCGCATTTGCACGAGGGCACAGGGAAACTGCGGAAAACCTGTGCCGATACAGGCGGCTATATTTTTATGAGTATCTGTTGCATGAGATTACATCAGAAACTCAGAAAAACTGCCTCCCGCTCAACAGTTGACGTGCAAATCAGTACATGGCTAAGCGGTCACCCATCCAAGTAGCGACCGTGAGTCGAGCTGCTTAACATGGGAGATCGCCGAAGCCATGCACCGACCGCACGCCCACTGCTGTCGGTGAATAGATTATAATAAAGCATGGTTTTATTGAGTAATAGGAAAAATTACACCATCTTACGATCTGCGCAACACTTTCATTTCAGAACATCCGCGAAGTAGGATTATGAGATCCACGCTGCAATTTTCATGAATTTTATCGTGTACACAGGCAGGTTTGAGCTGTGCAACTAAGACGGCTTTAGGGAAAGTAAAATCGCTTTTATTTCTGTGCAAAATCCCGTTCGTCTAGGACCTCCGGAACACTCGCGTTTCATGGAAAAACTGTAACGTCCCCGAAGTAAGGTTACGACCTACCTTGAAATGTTCATGAATTTTATCATGTACACAGACGGGTTTGAGCTGTGCAACTAAGACGGCTTTAGGGAAACCAAAATTGCTTTTATTTATGTGCAAAATTCCGTTCGTCTAGGACCTGCGGAACACTCTCGTTTCATGGAAAAATTGTAATGTCCTCGGAGTAAGGTTACGACCGAAGCTGGAATTTTCATGAATTTTATCGTGTACACAGGTAGGTTTGAGCTGTGCAATTAAGACGGCTTTCAGGAAACCAAAATCGCTTTTATTTATGTGCAAAATCCGGTTCGTCTAGGACCTCCAGAACACTCTCGTTTCATGGAAAAATTGTAATGTCCTCGGAGTAAGGTTACGACCGAAGCTGGAATTTTCATGAATTTTATCGTGTACACAGGCGAGTTTGAGCTGTGCAACTAAGACGGCTTTAGGGAAAGCAAAACCGCTTTTATTTATGTGCAAAAACCCGTTCGTCTAGGACCTCCGGAACACTCTCGTTTCATGCAAAAACTGTAACGACCCCGCAGTTCGGTCACAACCTACGCTGAAATTTTCATGAATTTTATCGTGTACACAGGCGAGTTTGAGCTGTGCAACTAAGACGGCTTTACGAAAAGCAAAATCGCTTTTATTTATGTGCAAAATTCTGTTCGTCTAGGATCTTCCGAACACTATCGTTTCATGGAAAAACTGTAACGTCTCCGCAGTAGAGTTACGACCGACGCTGGAATTTTCATGAGTTTTATAGTGTACACACTTAGGTTTGAGCTGTGCAACTAAGACGGCTTTAGGGGAACCAAAATCGCTTTTATTTATGTGCAAAATCCGGTTCATCTAGGACCTCCGGAACACTCTCGTTCCATGGAAAAACTATAACATCCCCGCAGTTCGGTCACGACCGATGTGTCATGTCTTTCCTAAGAGGGGAATAAACGATTTTTCAATATTTTTTATTTATTTATTATTATAGCCCATTTAAATATACATTTGTATTAAATATATAATGTATTTAAATATCGCCCATTTAAATACATTGGTATCAAAAACTGTAATGAACGTTTTTTTACGCATATTTGTATTGACAGCTAAAAGAAAAAATTCATTCCCTGCCCTGATGATTTCCGCAGAGAATGAATTTCCTTCGTCAGGTGTAAACGCAAATATCCGTCAAAAACGTTCATTACAGTTTTTGATACCGACTGGGCTCGACATGGATGTTTCACACCACCTCAGCGCTGGTAATTGTTTCTGCGCCAGTTACGGCGGCTGGATCCGCCAGCTCTATATCTCGGACCTGCGAAACATAAAACAATTTGATTTTTCCTTAATCCTCCGTGTGTAAACTATATTGTTCCGTACACGGTCTGTACACTGGGTCTTTCAGGGAACAGTTGAGTTTTCAAAATGTTCTAAGCTTTCAAAACATCTGAAACAATTCAGGGATACTCCTCGAAATGTCTACTACACGGTACAGAAGTTCCCGAAGTCAAAAGCTTATAACTATTGTTAATAAAAATTGAATTGTATTCGAAAATGGGTACAAAATTATTTTTTGTTAAAAAATTCATAACTTCGCTATATCCTCTATTAAAAAGTGCATGGGCCACCATTGTTAGCGATATAACTCGGCCTCTGATTGGTCGAGAGCCGTGACGACCAGCAGCCGTTGTTTAACAGCGCGAGATTTGACAGTTGTCATTTTGACGCAGCGCAGACGGTATGTCTTAATCCGTTGTCCGCTAATTAGCCTAATGATGGAGCTTGCGAGACATAAAGGTTGGCACTTGGAGCTGTGTCGTCACAATCGCGCTGTACTCGAGGCCACGGCCATTACAGAAAACACGGAAAAGCGTGTCTGTCTCGGGCGGTTTAGTATTTGGTCCTCGCGCCTCGTGAACCCGAACAAGCTGATCATACGCACAGACTCCTCGCCGTCAAACTTCTCGAGGATATTCCGACGTGCAAGTGAGTAGCGCTTTGAAAGAAATTCTTAATATTCTGCAAATCCTTGCCACGCTCTGAACGTAACCGGTATTATTTATGAAAATATGTATATACGCCATTTTTCAGGGAGCTGCTGTGACTGTTCGTCAATCCCGATCTCATCGAATAGTCCGGATTATGCGAGATTTACGAGAAAGTCTTGAAAAAAACTGAGGTGTTTTTTTAATCCATCCAAGAGGACCGCAAGTGCTGGACTGAGCTTCGAATTCGCGTTGTTGAACATGTGAGTGTAGAATTCTGTTTCTGATCTTCGCGAGACGTGAACGTAATTTTGAATTTTTGATTGAATTATCGATTTTTTTTCTGTGTAGAATATACGAATTATGGCGAAGAACTACACGAAGATCCGACGCGAATGTCCAAGCTGCTGGATCTTCCGGCTCAGGATGTGCCAGTCTGTGCAAGCTCGTCCAGACGGGTATTATCAACGCCCGGACCGACAGACCGGCCGGCGTCGTGAGATTCACCAGTACCCAGGACCACGCAGCCCTCCTCGACAACTGGGCCACATCCACATGACTCAACGAATTCACCAGGAGAAGATGCTCGCCGTTGCGCACTCATAATACTTCAGTGAAACCTATTTCGTGCTGGCGTGTTTGCTCATTAGGAATCCCATAATAACATTCCCCCCCCCCCCTTCCCCCCTTGATTGTCTATCTCGCATTGTCATAGAGTGTATTTATAGCGATTAAGAACGATTTTATAAAAAAAATATAAAAAAAAGAATACACGCATCCGGATTATTATATCGAAATCCGGGTGGCCCCCGGATTATTATATCAAAAACCGGGTGGCACCCGGATTATTATATGAGAATTATTTCCACGCGGTTCTGGCTGAGCTTGGCCGTACGTCGCACTCCTGTTTTTGCGTTGTTATGGTAAACATAACGCGGCAGTCCCTCAGTTTGCCAACGGACGTTTAGTCGACAAGACGCGATTTTACGAAGCGCGAAGAAAGATTTGAGAGAACGCAATGGCACCCGGGTCAAATAAGAACGCGCGGAAATCGACGGATGTGCCAGAACCGACGCAGGACACAAAAAAAATATAAATGCACCGATGGCCACCTGGCCATCTGATGGCCACCGCAAGGTCCATCTGTCCACAAACAAGGCGTTTGATGCTGTTTCTCCCCCGGATAATACGGTGTAAGTATTTGTATAATTCATTATGGGCGAGCGGAGCATAGCGAGCCCCCGATGCATGGTAGGCCACCTCGTGCAGGCGATGAAAATAATAAGAAAAATTATTTTATGCAATTTTTTTGGCTCCATATACATCGTCCGTGCGAGATGGCCTGCTTACCCCGGCTTCTTAACCATGCAACCCCCCCCCCCCCTTAATTACCATGGATTACTCTTAATTAATTAAGAGACCCCTTAATTACTTTCGTCTTTTTATCTTTTCAGCGAAATATGTGGCTACGTCGACGTTTCTGAAAGGCCAAAAACCGTGGGGAAAGAAAAAAATATATAATCTGGTAAAGTTTGTTTTAAACAATAACAGCGGTCGTCGTGTGCAGTGCCTCGCCTGGCAAGATCAGGTCGATCGCGTGAAGAATATCGTGGAATTGAATAAGGTTAATAATTTTTTATGTAGTAATAAATAATTTACACAATTTAAAAAATGAGAAAAATGATATATATTGTAAAAAAAGGATATATAGTAAACATTTGTAAATGTGTAAATAAAACAGAGTAAGGACTATAAAAATTGTAAATAAAAACTATAAAAGTTGTAAATAGAAATTATAAAAATTGTAAATACTATAAAGATTGTAAATAAAAACTATAAAAATTTTAAATAACTATAAAAATAAAATATTGTGCAATGTATGTAAAATAGAAATTGGTAAAATATTGATTTATTTATTTTTTGTTTAAAAATGTGTTTCAGATCATTCACTTGAACGGAGCTGTAGCCAAAAGGATTGACAACCCAGCTTACAATATCGGGAATGTCCCATTCGAATTGAACATCCGCGAACATACGGAAGTAGAGGGTCACGGACATTTCGAAGAGGCTAATCCGGAAAATGTTGAACCGATCGCAGCTGACTGGGAAAACGTCGCCGACATGGATGGACAGCTCATCAGTAAGTATTCGCACATTTTTTAAACTTGAAGGTTATTTGTATACAATTTGTAAATTTATAAAATCTGTATATAATTTGTAAATATAATTGATAAAAAATGTAAATAATTTGTAAATAATTGATAAAAAATGTAAATAATTTGTAAATAATTGATAAAAACTGTATATATATTTTGTAAATAGTTGATAAAAACTGTAAATAATTTGTAAATAATTTATAAAAACTGTAAATAATTTGTAAATAATTTATAAAAACTGTAAATAATTTGTACATATTTTGTAATAAATAATTTTTTTTTTTTTTCAGAAATAACGGGGTGGTTGAAGCTGATGTTTCACCAAGCCAAACACAAAACTGGAGAAGCCACATATGGAATAGGAGCGATCACTAACGGGACACTGAAAATCGCTGTCCGAATCGCGAACATGGAAAAGCTGCCAACTAGCTTGATGAAAGGGTGTCGGATAGTGACCATCGGGACAGTTCAGTTCGATGGCCCGAACCCATACATAAAAGTCGCCAGTGGAGCCGGAATCAAAATCCTAGAGGGAGAGGTGTTGTCCGTCACCGACATGATGGAGGCAGTGGCAATGCCGTCCAAGGTAAATAACGTAATGACCATATTAAGAGGGGACAACCATCTAGAACCTCGAAATTGAGCAGTTTTTTCTGCATTTTTTTGAAGGGGAAGAAATAAATATATCTTTTTGAAATTTCTACAGTTTATAATAGCTATTTTAACGAGTATATTCCATTGTTAGTAAAAAAAAAGAATCCGGATGGTCGCGGAGGCATTTTTTTACGGTGCCAAGTATAGCGTCGTGCAAAATGATTCGAAACAGAAATGCAAAATGATGCCTTTAGTATATGCCTGTAGTATCTCGGTGAACCTAATTTTTTTGATAATAAGTTAAGATTCGTAGAAATGGCAGACATAAAATGAAAAAAGTCGATTTTTTTGAAAAAATCAAATAAAATTCTTCTACGCTTATGGAAAAAATCGTTAATTTTGAGAAATTTCTAATATTTTAGGTTCACCAAGTGGTCTTATATGTTCTGAAAACGTGTGCCAAATTTTGGCCCGATCGGTTAAATAGTCATTGAGTAATCGTTGGCACCGAAAAAAAAACTCCTCCGCGACCATCCGGGTTTATCATGTGCTATCTCCGTCAATTTTGAATATTTGTTGATTACTAAAAATAAAAAATAAAAATTCCGAATAATCTGCTCAATTTCGAGGTTCTTAATGGTTGTCACCTCTTAACGTAGAATGTCCCTTACATTCGTGTTAATATTTGTGCACCTTTTTATTTTGCAGCGTCAAAGGAGAGAGTGAGGCGCTGGATTACCCTGATTGTTTTTGGCAGGCCGCAAGCAATAAGATCATTTAACGTTACATAATGTTATTGTTGGAACATGTTTTTTTTCAATTAATAAAGATCGACACAAAAACATATTAGTTTTAATAATAAACAATTTGTATTTGTAATAAAAATCGCTGTCAACCCAGAATAAAATTATTACAGTGGAGAAGACCGAGGCAGCCGCGTCAAGTAAAGGTAATTAGTAGGAGTGCACAACGGTGTTCAATCTTCGAAAAAGTGAACATTTCGGACGCATCTTGATGGGATAAATATCTCAAAAATCAAGTATATAAGAGGTGCTCAAGAGATTAATTTGGCATAATAATACTTTGAAATTTGTTCTTAAAAAACTGATGAAAAAAAAAATTCAATAAATCCCCCATTTACCAAACTTTTGTTTCATATCAAAAAGATTTGTTAATTTTTCTAGATGCGTATGAATCTTTTCAAAATTTTTAATTACTTTTGAAAATTGGGTTTTTCCTACAATGTTCGAGCTGTATCTTCGAATCTACTTGATCAATGGTGCGGAAACTTCTTAGGTGTAGTAGGTACAGGTATAGGTGGAGATTCTATGACTAACAGATGTCCAAAATTCCGGAATTTGCTTAAAATTGGGAATCGCCCCAAGCGGCAGATAAGATGTCGTGGTTGACTTCCGTTGGAACTCAAAACAACGGAAGTATACCTTATCGTCAGGCGTCAAATTGACATTCATCATCCGATCGTACGTCAAACCGTAAATCGTCATCGGAATATATCGACAAAAAAATTATAACTGTGAAGTGATAATTTGTGAGTGTTCTATAAACTCTGGATCAAATTCATGGTGTTCATCGTTGCAGAAGCGTTTCATGGCTCTTCTGTAAACAAGCAGTTTTCATTTGAAAAAAGGTTAGTGAAAAAAAAATAATAATAAATTTAATGTATACTAGCAACAGTGACTTGCACTGTCATCCGCGTACGGAGGTTAGCCAGCGTTAGCCTTGCGTTTTTTTCGAAGAAAAAAAAGAAAAAAAAATTCTAGGAGAAAAACGCAAAAATCGAAATTTTTGTCGCTTTCCGAGCGACAGTTGAGGGGCCCCATACATCGACATCAATGGTTGTTCACGAACTTTTTAATAGAAAACTAGGGTTGTACACGCGCGCGAACGGAGCTACGGGCAGGGCTGCAGCGCTTCAGTAAAAATTCGACTGCGTTGAAGCCAGATTTGAAAGTTTTACACTTATATTTTTTTAATATTTCAGTATCAGTATCAGTATTTTCAAAGATATATCTTTAAATTTGTTTTCTTTCAAACTATCGACTTTCAACCTATACCATCATTCTCAAGTCGCATATTCTACCCCTGAAAACACTGATTTCAAACCTTTTTTACTTTATTTTGAAAAAAATAATTTTTTGTAACATTTATTTTTTTTAGAAATCACAGATCCGGCCTCGGACCGAAAATCGCCAAAATCGACCTCGAAAATATTTTTTTTCGGAATATCGACTTTTGACCTATACCATCGGTCTTAAGTCGCATATTCTGCCCCTGAAAACCCTGGTTTAAAACATTTTTACTTGATTTTGTAAAAAAAAAAAAAAAATTGCAACATTCATTTTTTTGGCCAATCAGAGCACGAACAAAACGGCTTCACATGAATATAGCTGACTGACACCAACTTTTCAGAAGGGGACTAGGAAGAATGACGCTTGCTTACAAAATCGAGGAAAAAATTTCGATTTTACGAAGTTTCAAAATCCTATCCGATGGAAAATTTCTTGCTGATTCCAGTGACAGGTGTTTGCACAAAAAATCTAAAATTCGAGGAGAAAAACGCGAAACATGATTTTTCACTTTTTTCGAATTTTGGCACTTCACTAAAATCGATGTAATTTTTTTTGGATCAATATAATCGGGATTTTCTTCTTGCATTCGAAAAAAACCCTCCAAGTAAGAAAATGCAGTCAGGCGGAATTCGATATCTCGATGTTTCAATTTTTAGCAGATTTTTAAAGTCGACCCTTAAAAATCGCAAATTTTTAGAAGGTGTACCCTGTCCGCTTTATTGGCAAACTTTTTTTTTCGATTTTACGAAGTTTTAAAACCTGATGTGATGGGAAATTTCCCGCTCATTCCAAATGTCACAGGTGTTTGCCCGAAAAACCGAAAATACGAGGAGAAAAACGCAACAAACTATTTTTTTTCTTACAAACTGCCAAATTTCCCAATATTAATCATCCCCTGGCATACACAACCACCGACCGAACCACTATCGTAACCACCGCAGTGGTTAGTTTCGAAAAAGCGACGATAATGTTTACCGAACAACCGACGAAATCACCACAGCAACTTCTCTCGCGTAGTGATTTTCGCGTTGTACCACTGTCAAACCACCGACAAAACCACCAGCTGAAAACTTACTACGGTGATTTGGTAGGTGGTTCGCTAAGTATTGTCCTTGCTTTTTTCGGAAATAACCACTGCGGTGAAAACCACCGTGAAAACGTGGTGAATTTCATCGTGACCGGACTTGCTAGGGTCGGACTGCCGTTGTTTCCCAACGTCCAATCAGAGGCCGAATAAATCGACATCGAGAGAAGTGTTCGCAATTCTCACGCACTTTTCTCGAATTTATGCGATTTGAATCTGAAGCGCTCCTACATCCTTAATAGAGTAAGTATAAGTATAAAGTATCACAAAGCGATTTTTTTTCTTCATAAAAGAACGATTGTTACGAATATCAAAATTATCATGACTTATCAATATGGATCTTAAACAGTAACTATTTCTATTTCAGGATCCACGAAGGACAGGGAGAACTATTTGATGATGTTGATGGTGATGAGGAGAAAAAGTGTGTTGTTTTGATTTCGATGTACTGGTTACGATTTCGATTGCTAATGAATACGACGATCATGATATCTATGGTGATAATGATGATTGATGGCGGAAGAAAAACGTAACGATTACGTACAAGGTTTTTTTTTCGTTGCTAAGAAAGTCGTCCGAACATAAGGTTTCAGGCTGCATTTCAAGCCTCGTGGTCTAGCAATCAGCCAAATTACCGGGGATTTCGGATGACTCCTTTGCGCGATTATCGTCGAGTATTCACACCGGACGAGATCAAATCTGTTAATCGATAATCCAGTTTGGCACAACGTTTTGAATTTCATTTTTGAGTTTTGACTTGAAAAGTTTAAATATACACACGTGGGATAACATGCGTCGTCGAAAACATAAGCGAACTCCGGAGGAAGAAAATGAATTCCAACGTTCCAAGCGGGAAAGACATAACGAAAATCAGCAACGTCGTCGAAATAAATCGAAAACGGCAAAAGATAATCCTCATTGCAGCCAAGCTACTCAATCCACTGAAAATCAATCGGAAGAAGTATCAATGTTGGATGTACAGCACAATGGAATCGATACCGGATTACAAACAGAAAACATAGTGGCTGTAGATTTCGAACCTGAGGTGGTTCCACGTGTTCGGGATGATGAACAACCAGTGATAAATGCAGAACTGCAACAATGCTTTCAAGAAAGACGTCTGAAGGAAAGCAATCGACATCATGTTGACCCGATCGAGAATATTCATGAACATTACGGAGGTGCCATGACCGAGGTCTGTACACATTGTAATGCTGTACATTTTGAATCCGAAAAAGTATCCAACATGCGAAATTCATTTCATAGTTGTTGCAGTCATGGTAAAGTTTACATAGAACCACTGCCACTCACGCCAGAAGAATTGGGCTTGTTATTCGAAGGAACCCATGAAAAGTCGAATGACTTTTTCGAACGTATTCGGAACTATAACGCGTCTTTTTCATTCGCTTCCTTAAACGCTAACTTGATCAACTTTCAAGGAATTCGACCCGGGCCATTCTGTTTCAAAATACAGGGTCAAATTTATTACCAAATAAACACGGCATTATATCCAGCTTCCAACGAACTGCCAAGCTACGGTCAGCTCTTCATAGTCGATTCTAATGAGGCAATAAATTCTTTGCAACGTCGAAACACAACTCTCGATCGAGGACTTCTCGGAGCAATTGATCGAATTATGCGCGAAATTAATGTCTTTGCTCAATCTTATCAAATGATGAGTGAATAGTTACGTGCTCAGCAGCAACAAAGAAACCAACCTGAATACGGACCGCCTCCTGGTGAGTTACAATTACTATTTACGTTGAAACCCGGAATGGATCGCCGTCGATTCAACTTCCAACGAAGTAATGAAGTCACTGCTGTGTTCTCCACTAACGCTGACGGCGAGATTCCCGAATCGTATGTCACGATACGTAACAGAAATACGAAAGAACTACAACAAGTAAGTACTATGGATCCCAATGTCGAACCTTGGATATATCCATTGTATTATCCCTTTGGTACTCAGGGCTGGCATCGGGATTTGAGACAAACAAGTAACAATTCAAGACGAGTGACTAGAGAGGCCTATGTGAGGCATAGAATGGCAATCCGCTCAAATGATCCAGGAAACGTTATCCTTTTGGGACGTCGTCTCTTGCAACAATGGGTTGTTGATCAGTATGTCAAAATTGAAACGGACCGAATAGAATTCATAAAGGCGAATCAAGCAATGATACGTGCAGAAATATACGCTGGATTGATAGATTATTTAAACGCTACTGCGATCGACGCGGATGCACGAATCGGAAGAATTGTCATACTACCGTCAAGTTTTACTGGCTCACCACGAAATATGATGCAGCATTATCAAGATGCAATGGCAATAGTTCGAAAGTTCGGTAAACCGGATCTTTTCATCACGATGACGTGCAATCCGAATTGGCGTGAGATCCGTGAAAATTTGCTTCCAGGTCAACAACCCTCGGATCGCCCAGATCTTACAGCGCGCGTCTTTGATATGAAAAAGAAACAACTGATCAAAATGATCACGAGGCAGAATTTATTTGGTGAAACAAACGCGTACATTTACACAATCGAGTCGCAGAAACGTGGTTTGTTGCACATTCATCTACTGGTGACGCTAAAACACAAACTGACAACACCCGAAATGGTAGACAAATTTATCTGTGCAGAAATCCCCGATCTGCAGTCGCATCCTGAATTGAATGAAATCGTCTTACGTAATATGATTCACGGACCTTGCGGGGATTGGTGCGAGATTAATGGAAAATGTTCAAAACACTTTCCGAAACCATTTTGCGAGCAAACAATTGTAGATGTAGATACCTATCCTACTTATCGTCGAAGGGACACGGGAGTATTATACGAGCGCCGAGGAGGACACGTTGTCGATAATCGATGGGTTGTCCCATACAGTCCGATGTTATCTCTTATGTTCAATTGCCACATTAACGAGGAAGTCGTAACAAGTATAACCGCTCCAAAATACTTATACAAGTATATATATAAGGGGCATGACGCAGCTGCTATTGAAGTGACAAACAGTGAAAATGCAAACGGCGAAGAACGGGTCCTTATTCACGACGAAATAAAGGATTATATAGAAACTCGATATGTCGGGCCAAATGAAGCGATCTGGCGAATCCTTGACAAAAAGATGCAGGAAAAAAGTCACCCCGTGATACGTCTTCCGGCATTTACCAAACGAACATAGTATCACCATTCCAACGGATATGAATGAAGATGGAATACGTAATGCCATAAGTCGAGAAACTATGCTTATGGCTTACTTCGCACTGAATGTTCAGGATAAATCAGCAAGACAATTTGTATACCCAGACATTCCATTGTTTTATGTGTACAAAAAGGTAAACGAAAATGGAAGAACCGTTACGAAGTGGGCACAGCGTCAGCGTGGACATAACGCAATCGGACGAATGTACTCGGTAAGTCCGAGTCAGACAGAGTTGTTTCATCTTCGGATACTTTTACTCAAGGTAAAAGGTGGCAAGAGTTTCGAAGACTTAAGAACCGTGGATGGACAAGTTTGTGAGAGTTTTATCGCTACGTGCTTAGCTCTTGGCCTTATCGAAGACGACGATGAATGGCGTAAAGCTATTGATGAAGCTGCAGTATGGATGATGCCTGGTCTATTGCGACGGCTGTTCGTTACAATTTTGATCCACTGTCAACCGATTCATCCGGAAGATCTTTGGGAAGAATTAAAAAAAAATTGTCAGAAGATTACGCGAGAAGTATGGGAATGCTGCAGGCACAACGAAAATCATATAATCAAATTGCTTGCATGCTCGAGAGGGAAGGTTCGAGCCTATCTCAATTCCCAGGAATGGAACAGGTTGACAACTTAGACCCGGATGAGACTGAGACTCTACCTGATGAATTTGCCGGAATCGGCATTCAACAATATGGACAGCTCAATGATATACAGAAAACCATCGTCGATACCGTATTAAGCGCTATCGATAACGCCAACGCCGAGCAAACATGTTTCTATATCGATGGTCCAGGAGGATCTAGCAAGACCTTCACGTATACGACGTTGTCTAATCTTGTTCGAGGTAGAGGTAAACGCGAAAGTGCCGTTTAATTCACAGGAATCGCAGCGATACTGCTTCCTCAAGGTAAGACCGTACACAAAACTTTTGGACTACCGGTACCTCTATACGCAGATTCCACGTCGAGCATTAAGCTGCAATCGAAGCAAGGCGAGTATTTAAAGAACGTCGATATTTTCATTTGGGACGAAGCACCTATGGCTCCACGTTATGCGCTCGAGGTAGTAAACCGAACATTGCAAGATATAATGAATAATAACAAAACATTTGGCGGAAAGGTTATTGTCCTTGGAGGAGACTTTCGGCAACTTCTTCCAGTAAAAATACGAGGCACCCGTAGTGAAACAGTCAGTCTGTCCATCAAGTACAGTACACTGTGGACGCATTTCACGAAGTTTTCGCTAACCCAAAACATGAGGGTATTGCCAAACGAGATCGAATTTGCTAAATTCTTACTCGACGTTGGTGATGGAGTATTAAATGATTCTGATGATAACCTTGAGCTTCCAGAATGTTGCATAGCTGGTATGAACAAAGATATAGTAGAAGATACGTACGGGCTATTGGTACGAACAAGATGTTTCAGAGACGTGGCGAAGTGTGCCATTCTATCTGCCAGAAACATCGATGTTGATGAACTCAATGTAAAGGTTATGGAATTGTTCGACAAAAGTACCGAAAAGATCTACACGAGCGTCGACTCTACAGAGAATTGTGGCGATAATGACCAAATTAACGATACAATACAACCTGAATATTTGAATACGCTGTCGCCGCCGTGTCTGCCGCCTCATGACCTCCGTCTTAGAAAATATGGTATTATCATGCTCATAAGGAACTTGAGTATCAACGAATGTTTGTGCAATGGCACGAGATTAATCATCTTAGAATTGGGGAATACAGTTTTACGATGTGAAATTCTGTCAGGTGATAAAGCCGGAGATATAGTTTTCTTGCATCGCATAACTCTCTATTGTGAAAATGAGTATACCTTCATCTTTAAACGCCGTCAGTTTCCAGTGAAGGTAGCTTTTGCTATGACCATCAATAAGTCACAGGGTCAAACATTCGAGAGAATTAGTGTGGATCCTCGCAGGGATGTTTTTAATCACGGTCAGTTGTACGTGGCCTTCTCCCGTGTGCGTTCTTGGCAATCTCTGAAAGTATATCTCGGAACTCAAGAGCAAGGATTTGTGAAGAATGTCGTCTACAAGGAATTATATATATGACGACCTTATATTGAAAACAAAATGACATAACAGAAGGTCGTTTTAATAAATAAAATTAATGCAGTCCATTCATGGCGATAATCTTACCCAGCAAATAAGAGACCCTGTGATCAATTAAATAGACTGTCAGAAACGAAATAATATTGAAAAATGGAATAATATTAAAAATAATACTGAAAAGTAAAATATTATTGATAATAATACTAAAAAATAAAATAATATTCAAACATAATTATCGGACGCAACACATATATGTGTAACTTTTTTCAAGGAGGGACAATAAGCCAGAGGTTCGTTCCCCATCAGCCTATGATGGGGCGCCTAAATCTGGCGAGGCGAGGCGAGTCTCACTGGAGAGGGCGAAGGATGGGGCGCTCTCCATCTAATCTATTGTCATATTATAGTTTCATTATGTGCGATATGATAATACTATGTTAATAATACAAAACAAAAATATCATACTATACAGGGTGTACCTCAACTATTGTATCAACCGTGGCACATAGGTAAATAATGACGAGCTGAGTAAAAAATCATTGGGGTAAAAAGTCGTCTGGTCAAAATTGCCCGAGTTACAAGCATTGCAAGTTGAACCAATGTGAACCAATGAGAGTGGAGATATAGCGGACGGAGCGTCGCAGCCGAGCCGCCGCAGACTTGGCTGCGCTCGACGCGCGGCGGCACGGCAGTAATCACAGTAACGACGGTCGTCGTGGACAGACGATCGGATTATGGAGACTGCGATAAATGAAACCATCGGGTAAACGTTTCGTAATCGTTAATAATCTCAAAAAATGTTAACAAACGTAAATTGTTTGTTAACAATTTTTAATAAACCAAGTTCTTAAAAGAGTTGTTTGTTAACATTTTTTTAAGTTATGACTTTTTTTTAACAAACACTAAGTTATTAAAAAATTGTTTGTTAACAATTTTTCATTAAATAAAATTGTTCCTTAATTTTTTTTTTCATAAATAACATTATTTACAAAATTGTTCAACTCATTGATCAAAATGGTTCAGCTCATTTCGCTATCACCGTGTATCACCTTGATTCCCCTTACTCTCTCTCCCCTTCTTCTGTCATTAATCTCACCTCGTTTTCCCCCTACTCTCACCTTGCTCTCCCCTTCCTCTCACCTTTCTCTCCCCTTGCTCTTACCTTGCTCTCCCCTTGCTCTCACCATGCACTCCCCTTACTCTCACCTTGCTCTCACCTTGGTCTCACCTTCGTCCGCAGGCACTGTAAACAGCAGGAGCAATAGCAGCAACGTATGTAGATATGATCCATTGCTTGGCGTGGGCGAATGGAGTTGGCACGAAAAAGAGTAATTTTGCATAATAATAATTGTAAAATATTATTAAAAAATTAATGAAAAGAAAAATTATTTAACAAATATTTCTGTGAACTATGTTTTTTTTTTAATGAAAATGATTATTTCGTTTTTCGGAATATGTATGAATTTTTCAGACTGTGGAGTTAACTTTGAATTTTCCATAAAAAAAAACAAAAATCGAAACAATAGGCAACCGAACTACCTTAACCCTTCTTACGTAACCCTACTTAACGCACGCACGCAAACGGGAAATAACAAGTACGGTCCGGTACGTTTCTTAACGCCGACCCTGGGTGCTGCACATAAAAAAAAATCCACTCGTACAGTGCTATTCATTAATAGCACTGTACGAGTTTGTCTAATAATTCCGAAGTTTGGAATAATTCCGTGTTTGTCCTGCCGCGATGCAACGCGACAGGACAAACACGGTTGACGCCTTTTCGAAAATCGGTCGGCGTTGTCCGAGAAATTCGGGACAGCGAAGGGCGAGGACGATGATGTCGAAACGTCGAAGTGCGAAACGTCAAAGTGCAAAGTCGAGCGAAAATGGAAACTTGCGCGCGATAACGAATATTTGCGTAATCGAGGTAAGTTCTGTCGTTTTCTTGGTATCGCAGAAAAGGTTTTTTTGTTCACCGGTCCAACCGATCGGGTCAACCGGTTGGATCAAAGTCAAATTTCGAGATTTTACACTCTGCGCTTGCTCCAAAAAAGACTGCTCTGGATCAAGTATGGAGTGTAAAACCTCAAATTTCGTTTTGATGCAAACGGTTGAATTAATCGGTTGCTCCGGTGACCATTTTTTTTATTTCGTAGTAGTTAAGACGGAATGAAATTGCACTCTTCTTTTTCTAATAAAAATAAAATTCTTATAATTATTCGTTCGGCTGCAATGATTATTTAATGAATGTCAAATTTCGAGAATAAATAACACCTATCGTAAATTCATACACGATTAATTTTTCTATAAATTTCTGAAAGGTTGTTTTTGGTCACCGATCCAACCGATTGGGTCAACCGGGTGGGTCAAAATCATATTTCGAGATTTCACACACTGCGCTTGCTGAAGAAAAACTGCTCTGGATCCCTTGCGGAGTGTAAAACTGCAAATGTCGTTTTGATGCAAACGCTTGAATCAATCGGTTGGTCCGGTGACCATTTTTTTTATTTCGTAGAAGTTAAGATGGAATGATATTGCACTCTTGTTTTTCTAATTGCGAAAAATTTCTTATAATTATCCGTTCGACTGCAACGGTTATTTAATGAACGTCAAATTTCGAGAATAAATAACTCCTATCGTAAATTCACACGCGATTAATTTATGTATAATTTTCAGCATTACAAGATCGGTCCAAACGATCGGGTCAACCGGTTGGATCGAAGTCAGATTTGGAGATTTTACACTCTGTTTGCGCCAAAAAGACTGCTCTGGATCAAGTGTGGAGTGTAAAACCTCATATTTGGTTTGGATGCAAACGTTTGAATTAATCGGTTGCTCCGGTGACCATTTTTTTTATTTCGTAGAAGTTAAGATGGAATGAAATTGCACTCTTCTTTTTCTAATTGAGAAAAATTTCTTATAATTATCCGGTCGACTGCAACGGTTATTTGATGAATGTCAAATTTCGAGAATAAATAACACCAATCGTAAGTTCACACGCGTTTAATTTTTGTATAATTTTCAGAATTACAAGATCGGTCCAAACGATCGGGTCTACCGGTTGAATCAAAGTCAGATTTGAAGATTTTACACTCTGTTTGCTCCAAAAAAGACTGCTCTGGATCAAGTGTGGAGTGTAAAACCTCAAATTTCGTTTTGATGCAAACGGTTGAATCAATCGGTTGGTCCGGTGACATTTTTTTTATTTCGTAGAAGTTAAGATGGAATGAAATTGCACTCTTGTTTTTCTAATTGAGAAACATTTCTTATAATTATCCGTACGACTGCAACGGTTATTTGATGAATGTCAAATTTCGAGAATAAATAACATCTATC
Organism: Pimpla rufipes; assembly: GCA_963932165.1. Classification (NCBI taxonomy): domain Eukaryota; kingdom Metazoa; phylum Arthropoda; class Insecta; order Hymenoptera; family Ichneumonidae; genus Pimpla; species Pimpla rufipes. The sequence goes on along the minus strand of OZ010642.1, from coordinate 8,188,794 downwards.
GTAAATTCACATGCGATTAATTTTTGTATAATTTTCAGAATTACAAGATCGGTCCAAACGATCTGGTCAACCGGTTGGATCAAAGTCAGATTTGGAGATTTTACACTCTGTCTGCTCCAAAAAAGACTGCTCTGGATCAAGTGTGGAGTGTGAAACCTCATATTTGGTTTGGATGCAAACGTTTGAATCAATCGGTTGCTCCGGTGACAATTTTTTTTATTTCGCAGAAGTTAAGATGGAATGAAATTACACTCTTGTATCGCGAAAGGTCGGGTAAACTGGCGTGCCGTTTGATGCGGCTGATTGTCGGTGAAGACAATTTGGTCGGCATGTCGCCAACTGGTCGGGGAACACTGTCACGAATCTCGAGAAAAGCGTACGATGCCGTTGAAAGTAACGAATTTACCATCGCTTAATAACTGGCACCGTATTAAGGCAATGTGAAATACCGACTTTGCTCCTCAAAAGTCCGAAAGTACCGTTTTTTTCAGAAATTATGAACAGATCGAAGCGAAAACTGAAATACAAACGCCAGTAATGTGAACCTCGTGCATGAATTAGTCAGAATTTTGATCTTCGAAAAAAAATTACTCTTCAATTACCCGCAGAGGAATCTGTAATGACAAATTCGATATTCGTTTAACAGTGTTTCGATAAAAACTGAGAAAAGCGACTAATTCAAGCACGAGATAATCAAAAATCGCACACGAAACGTGCATTCCGATTACGATTTGGGAGTAATAAATGAGCAAGTCACATCCGAAAGAATTGTCGGTAACTTCGACAAATGGTCACGTCTCGCAGCAGGTATCTATCTCGCACTCTCGTGTCACGTGGTACATGTTTCACCTCGCCTTAAGCACCAATAGATATCGAAAGATCTGTTTACCGTCGAAGCCCTCGCGCCAAAACAGCCGGTTTGCGCTCAGCCGGTCACCGGTGACTTGACCCCATTTCCCCCTGAAATCTCTCGGGGGGGAGGGGGGGGGGCAAAAAGGAAAAAAAAACGTCATGAAAACAAAGTTTTCTCTACGCAGATAGCAAAAAAAAGGCACCGAATACAGAAAAATCCCTGACACTAGCAGCCTCGTTGCCTGTACACCGTGCGGTCGTGCCGCGGTGACGATGACGATAATGATGACTACTCCAGCCCGATGTTAATAATCGTTTTCCCCCGCGCTATGACGTCGCGAATCCTCGCGTCTGGTGGTTTTCACACACACACTTGGAGCGTCACAGCGCGTCAGGTGCGTCTCGCGCGACCACGTTAGCTACCCTTGACTCCTTGCCCTCTCTCGACTCGGAATTCCGGTGTTAGATCAGACCCTTAGGTGCATGTTCAATGGATTATCCTATTTCTTCGAAAATACTTTTTTCGTGGAAACAATGTCCCCACGCTCGCGCGTACGTCCGCGCGCGTTGCCCGATCGTTGGTTTTTCGCGTTTTTCTTTTTTTTCGCGATTCAACTTTTTTCGCCTATCGTCACGGCATCAGTCTGTCTCGGATTGTCAAACGTGATGAATTATACGGTAGAGGAGTACATCGACATGATGCATTGCTTGGCGTGGGCGAATGGAGTTGGGCGTCGTGCCGCTGCTCGATATCAAGAATTATTTCCGAATCGAAATCGTTTCCCCGGCTACCGCGTTATCCTCGCAGCTAATCAAAGATTACGGGAAAGATGTGACATTGTTCCTCGCCGGGGGGAAGGCGGGGGACACGAGCATCAAATGGTGGATTTCGAAGAAGATGTGATGGAATGCGTCCAGCAGGATCCATGCACAAGTTCGCGCGTCGTTGCCCGTCAATGCGGAATTAGCCACATGTCCGTGAATCGAATCACGCGACGCATCGGGCCCCACCCGTACCACCGATATGCGGTGCAAGAGCTCCGCGCTGGAGATCGGCAGACGCGTGTCGAATTTTGCCGATTCCTCATTAGACGACACAATGAAGACCCACATTTCATAAACCGGATTTTATTCACGGACGAATGCAATTTTAATCAAAGTGGCGTGAGGAACTGCCATAACGAGCACGTATACGCGGACGAGAGCCCTCACGCCACTAGGGTACGGAGCCATCAAGTGCGCTACGCATTAAACATCTGGTGCGGTATTATAAGAACGCACTTGGTAAGTACTTAACCCTAAAGGTAGTTCGGTCGCATAGTTCAATTTCGCATAAATTCGAGAAAATTGAGAGAATTGACAGCACTACTCGATAATCTAAGAATCTGAAAAAATTAATGAACATTAAAGGCACGAAAAAGAGTAATTTTGCATAATAATAATTGTAAAATGTTATTAAAAATTGATGAATATAAAAATTATTTAACAAATATTTCTGTGAACTATGTTTTTTTCATGAAAATGATTATTTCGTTTTTCGGAATATGTATGCATTTTTCAGACTTTTGAGTTAACTTGGAATTTTCCATATATATATATTTTTTATATGTCTTCCTCCCGTATGCCTCCTCGGCTTTTACGGCTCCTCACATCTCTCAAATACCACACTCTCCTATCCCCCCCCCCCATGCGTCCGCAGCCGACTTACCCCCACTGCATTGCATTTGCCGTGGGTCCAGGGAAACTGCGGAAAACCTGTGCCAATGCAGCCGGTGTCCTCGTAATATCCTCGGTGTTAATGCGAGTAAACTCGAGCACGAACACCAAGGGCCGTTACGAAGACACCTCCTTGCCAGTGATCAGATGCCCCAACCAATGCACGGCTAAGTAGTACTCAACCAAGCGATGAGAACCGATTGGGATCTACCAAAGCCGCACAATGACCGAACACCGATCAAAGTAAGGTGGTGTGGACCTACTATTTAAGGTGGATTCCGAACCACCGGGATTACAGCGAAAGCACATAGAAAAATCCATTGGTGCCCGACCCGGGAATCGAACCCGGACCCACTGCGTGTGAGCCCGCGCCCGAAACCACTCGGCCACTGCTCTCCCAGAATTTTCCATATAAAAAAACACCAAAAATCAAAACAATAGGGGACCGAACTACCTTAACCCTTCTTACTTAACCCTACTTAACGCACGCACGCACACGGAAAATAAAAAATAGCCCAGTACGCGTCTTAACGACGTCCCTGGGAGCTGTAGATGTTGCAAAAAAAAGAAAAGAAACACACGTTGAGCCCCAGTACGCGTCTTGACGACGTCCCTGGGAGCTGTACATTCTCTGTAAAAAAAAAAAAAAACAAGAATCACATGTTATAGCCCAGTACGCGTCTTGACGACGTCCCTGGGTGCTACATTTTCCTAAAAAAATAAAATAAAAAAGGTCCAGTACGTTTCTCAACGCCGACCCTGGGTGCTGCACATAAAAAAATCCACTCATACATGCAGAATTTCTTTCTAAACCACTTTTCGAGACGTTTCTTACTATGATATTTATTCAACAGACACCAGCCTGCGTACTGCCGATGCGATTGGGGCAAGAGAATTACCTGCAATTTCTCCAGGAGGAATTGCCGGATATCATTGACGACATCCCCGTACAATATCGGCATCATATGTGGTATCAACACGATGGTGCTCCGGCCCATTTCGGGAGAATCGTGAGGGAGCACCTCGACGTCGAGTTCGAGAATCGCTGGATAGGTCGGGGCGGTAAGGTGAACTGGCCCGCAAGGTCCCCGGATCTTAACCCGCTGGACTATTTTCTGTGGGGCCATGTCAAGGCCCGAGTCTACAGCCCCACCCTTCCGGAAAACAACGACGATCTCAGCGTGAGGATAATTATGGCGTTGGATAGTGTGACGAGAGGAATGCTTCGTCGAACCATGGCGAATCTCCTCGTACGCGCCCGCAAGTGCATCGAAGTTGGCGGTGGCCACTTCGAGCATCTGCTATAGGTATAGTAATTTTAACTGGTAATTCTTGGCTTAATAAACACGTCCTTCCAAAATCTTTTTATATGAGATTATGAATATGGGAAGCAAACATTAAAAGACTACTGACAATCAAGGTCGAGATCACCGGCGAAGGAGATGAAGCGGGAGAGCTGCAGATCAGCCAAACGGCGATCGTCAACCACGTAAAGCGTCGGGGTGGCCAGAGGCGAATCGGCAACGATTTTCTTGAAAAGAGCATCAGTTATTATCTCCAAGAAAATTGCGCCTCGCTGAGCTTCAATCAGCGCAAGTCCTTGGAATCCTCCCTGCGCCAGCAAAAATCCTGCGGACGCAGCGGTGTTTTTCGAACGAGACGAAAGGATTGCCGTGCGAATCAAGGAAAGTTCTTCGACGCTGAGTCGCGTCAATGTGGATGCAACAAGGAAAACACGAACCCCAGTCGTCTCTCTTCGCCTTCGGTTTCGCTGAATGAGAATTGCACCGCGCAAAGCGACGGCCATTGGCACCCGAAAGATCGCGATATAAATGGGAATAACACGTCTTTTAAAAAACCCCTGAGCTTTAATCTATTCGACATTATACTATTCTGCCGGCGAAAAATCCGGGGATCGCTTGGGGCGAAGATTTGCACTGATCAATCAGTTCCCAACGTCTTCAGGGGTCTCGAGACGGGCTTCGACGGTGATCTGCGAAATTCCTAGGACAGCCAACCCAAATTTGCCGACGAGAACTTCGCGAATTTCGCTGAATTCGGAGAACGTGAACGAGTCGAGGCTTCGGAGAACGTGAAGGACGAGGCTTCCCGGGGATTCCAAACTAATTAAAGACCGTCTCCCGAAACCAGACCTGCTCCGGTGCCGATTGAACAGAAAATCACACCGAATTACCGCAAGACATCATCGCCGTCAAAAGCGCGCGCGCGTACCACGCGAACGAAGCGTCCCACAAGCCGCCCCACAAATCATGCCACTCCAGCCTCCCGAGCCGCTCCAGCCTCCTGAGCCGCTCGCAACCCTCGAGACCCTCGTGCTGCTCATGCCGTTCGAGTCACCCGCGCCGCTCATGCCACTGCAGCCTCCAGAGCCGCTCGAGACTCCCGTGCCGCTCACTCCTCGCCCCACCGCCCGTTATTCGCGGCGAACGAGATGATGATTACGATTGTTGTGTGTGCATTGAGAGTGTATTCGGCGGTCGCGTCTTCGCGCGCCCATTGCGCGAGCTCACTGCGCGGATTCGCGAAGTTAATTGAAAATTTTATACTTATGGGAAAAAATGGTTGAATGAAGATTATTAATTTTGCGACAATTTTCTATAATTTTGTTTCCACAATAAACAAAATTCGAAAAAAATTGTTTTACCTCTGAGTCCGCAGATAAAAATTTGTAATATCTTTTTACTTATTTAACGAAAAAAGTGAATTCATGCGTCACAAGAAATGTACGAATGCCTGATTTGGACTTTGACGACCTTTTTGCTGCGGAATTCTGCTGATCGGCGACACGGGTCATGGAAACGTGTGATGCTTTTATCTTTCAGGCCAACGAGACGATTATTTCAGGTTGACGAGGCGCAAACACCGTGCACTTTTCGCTGCGACCCTTTCGGCTTTCTTATACTCCTCGCGGAAAAAAATAGTTCGGGAAACCCGTCAATTGCGAAGCCGAAGACGGCGGAGCCGCAGGAAACGTCAATGAAAGTTGAAGACCCGTTCTCTCCTCCTCTCTCACCGAGATCTCAGCGAAAATAACCACTGAGCTTTGAATTTGCCAGTCTCCCACCGCGCCCTGGACTGTTCTCGCGAAATCCGGAATGTTCGGCGTTGCCCCCGGCGATCCGAAAGATACCCTTAGGAATCGTCATCGCCAGAATAGCTCGATTTTAATTCGAGTTCTCTTGTATTTTATTTCAGAATGGTAACGGAGTAGAAGCAGCGGTGGCAATTTAACGTTTTAATGTCCTCCCGACGGGTATCTCCTTTGCGTCCGATTTGACAACACCTCTACCATCAAGCTTAAATGCGTTAATTTAACGGCATGAAAAAACAGACTAAAAATCGATTCCAAATTCATTTTCCCAACATTTTTATTAATTTCAAATAACTTTAAATAACTTGTTTTCGCGTCGTCATTTCCGTTTTCAAGCATCGTTTACGGTACTCTTTTCCGCTTGGACGCGATCCCACTTTTCTAATAAGGCCATTAATTCGTCTTCGGTTTCCTTCTCTTTACGGGATGTTTCCTCCGCTCAATGCTGCTTCTGTTCCTCCTGACGTCTTGCCATTTCAGTATCCTAGAAAATAAATAGTACATTACGATGCGAGAGCGGAAAAACGGTTTCTGACGAGTGTGAGTATAGAGCACGAGCCGAAGGCGAGTGCCGTAATCACACGAGCGGAGAAATAATTTATTACGCAACAAGGGAGGGAAGTGCAACTTGGAAGTGCAACTTTCCAAAGATCGGGCAGAAATTCTCACAAGGTGAAAAGGCACTCCCTGCCGTGTAGCGTACAGTACTTTTCCACCGATTTAGCAAGTGAAAATCATTTTGTGTGTGCAACAAGGGCGGAAAAATATCTAATTTTTATCCTGTGACGAGTACGCATGCGTAGTACAGTTTTTATTACTTCCGCCGAGCAGAAATGCACTGTTTTTTTTCCCAAGGGTGTAATGAGACTGTATTTTACAAGCGTGCGAGTCACATTAGTTAAAAATAATCGGTATTCTGCCTACGTTGCGGGCACGAAATGTGGTTATGTTAGCGGGGTCGGGAGATAACATTTTTCCACCGAGTATGGTATACAATTTCATTTCACAAGGCGCGAAAATAGTGTTTCACGAACGTGAAGCGTGCGTGAAACCGCATTGCTCACACCCAGTGAAATAAAAGTAATTTTTAATCGCTTACCCATGCTCTTTTTCGGTCTAACAACAGCAGCACTTCTGCTATTGCGCAATCTTTCTCCGTGTCGTTCAAACTAATGTTGCTGCCCATCTCCTGCGTAAGAGAAATTACAAATTTTCATCACGAAAGGTTTTGCAGAATATTTACGACATTGGGAAAAATATAATTTACTCACAATTTTTGGTTATCGTCTCCTGATGTTGACGCGTTGCCTGGAGTTTGTTGTGTGTTTATTCTTCGCTTGACGGTTGAAACAATTGCCTACATCTGCGGTGTTCTCGACATTATGGAGATTCGCGACAATGATGTCGAAACGTCGAAGTGCAAAACGTCAAAGTGCAAAGTCGAGCGAAAATGGAATCTTGCCCGCGATAACGAATATTTGCATAATCGAGGTAAGATCTATCGTTTTCTTGGTATCGCAGAAAAGGTTTTTTTGTTCGCCGGTCCAACCGATCGGGTCAACCGGTTGGATCAAAGTCAGATTTGAAGATTTTACACTCTGTTTGCTCCAAAAAAGACTGCTCTGGATCAAGTGTGGAGTGTAAAACCTCAAATTTCGTTTTGATGCAAACGGTTGAATCAATCGCTTGGTCCGGTGACAATTTTTTTTATTTCGTAGAAGTTAAGATGGAATGAAATTGCACTCTTGTTTTTCTAATTGAGAAAAATTTCTTATAATTATCCGTTCGACTGCAACGGTTATTTGATGAATGTCAAATTTCGAGAATAAATAACACCTATCGTAAATTCACACGCGATTAATTTTTGTATAATTTTCAGAATTACAAGAACGGTCCAAACGATCTGGTCAACCGGTTGGATCAAAGTCAGATTTGGAAATTTTACACTCTGTGTTTGCTCCAAAAAAGACTGCTCTGGATCAAGTGTGGAGTGTAAAACCTCATATTTGGTTTGGATGCAAACGCTTGAATCAATCGGTTGGTCCGGTGACCATTTTTTTTATTCCGTAGAAGTTAAGATGGAATGAAATAGCACTCTTCGTTTTCTAATGAAAATCAAATTCTTATAATTATCCGTTCGACTGCAACGGTTATTTGATGAATGTCAAATTTCGAGAATAAATAACACCTATCGTAAATTCACACGCGATTAATTTTTGTATAATTTTCAGAATTACAAGATCGGTCCAAACGATCTGGTCAACCGGTTGGATCAAAGTCAGATTTGGAGATTTTACACTCTGTTTGCTCCAAAAAAGACTGCTCTGGATCAAGTGTGGAGTGTAAAACCTCATATTTGGTTTGGATGCAAACGGTTGAATCAATCGGTTGCTCCGGTGACAATTTTTTTTATTTCGTAGAAATTAAGATGGAATGAAATTGCCCTCTTGTTTTTCTAATTGAGAAAAATTTCTTATAATTATCCGTTCGACTGCAACGGTTATTTGATGAATGTCAAATTTCGAGAATAAATAACACCTATCGTATATTCACACGCGATTAATTTTTGTATAATTTTCAGAATTACAAGATCGGTCCAAACGATCGGGTCAACCGGTTGAATCAAAGTCAGATTTGAAGATTTTACACTCTGTGTTTGCTCCGAAAAAGACTGCTCTGGATCAAGTGTGGAGTGTAAAACCTCATATTTGGTTTGGATGCAAACGCTTGAATCAATCGGTTGGTCCGGTGACCATTTTTTTTATTCCGTAGAAGTTAAGATGGAATGAAATAGCACTCTTCTTTTTCTAATGAAAATCAAATTCTTATAATTATCCGTTCGACTGCAACGGTTATTTAATAAATGTCAAATTTCGAGAATAATTAACACCTATCGTAAATTCACACGCGATTAATTTTTGTATAATTTTCAGAATTACAAGATCGGTCCAAACGATCGGGTCAACCGATTGGATCGAAGTCAGATTTGGAGATTTTACACTCTGTTTGCTCCAAAAAAGACTGCTCTGGATCAAGTGTGGAGTGTAAAACCTCATATTTGGTTTGGATGCAAACGTTTGAATCAATCGGTTGCTCCGGTGACCATTTTTTTTATTTCGTAGAAGTTAAGATGGAATGAAATTGCACTCTTCTTTTTCTAATTGAGAAAAATTTCTTATAATTATCCGTTCGACTGCAACGGTTATTTGATGAATATCAAATTTCGAGAATAAATAACACCTATCGTAAATTCACACGCGATTAATTTCTACACTCCACACTTGATCCAGAGCAGTCTTTTCTGGAGCAAACAGAGTGTAAAATCTCCAAATCTGACTTGATCCAACCGATTGACCCGATCGGTTGGACCGATCTTGTAATTCTGAAAATTATACAAAAATTAATCGCGTGTGAATTTAAGATAGGTGTTATTTATTCTCGAAATTTGACATTCATTAAATAACCGTTGCAGCCGAACGTATAATTATAAGAATTGGATGTTAATCAGAAAAACAACAGTGCAATTTCATTCCATCTTAACTTCTACGAAATAAAAAAAAATGGTCACCGGAGCAACCGATTGATTCAACCGATTGCATCAAAACGACATTTGAGGTTTTACCCTTTTACGTCCCGTGACTTTTCGGGACTACACGTTTTAACTGAAAAATCAATTACGGCAATATATCCTTTTTATATGGAATAAATAAGGCAAAGAGGAGAGAGTGTGAGTGGCGACCGTAGTTGGACACACATACACGCGTCACCCATATATATGAGGTGCGTCGTGTGGCACCGGAGATCGCAAGTATAACGAGTCGGGCGTGCATCGGTGAATCTTATCATATCGAATGGGTCAGGTATTGTCCCGACCGAGTAACCGAAAGACAGTGCGTTCCAGTGACTCTTCGCGGGGATTCGCGATGCGTCTACCGGGTGACCAAAAATGTGTGAATCATATCATTTTCGTAATCTCCACTCATTTTCGTACTCCACTGACCTAAACGGATTATATTTGTGGTGCCTTTCCTTATGTTGCCGTGATTTGTGAATTAATGGTGAATTAGTGGGGAAACAGTTGTAAATAAAATAATAAATTAATTGAGTTTGTTTATGAATTAAAAATCTACGGGTCAAGTCGAGACAGTTGGGTAAACAAAAACATTAGAAAAACAAATAAACAAACAGAAGATAACGAAAAATATGAATATTGAAGGAATATTAAATCATAATTATCCAAATGTTAAACACCCGGTAAATGGTAATATCGATTTTTGAAACCGAAGAAAGAAATAACGAAGTGCGACTTATCGTCGGTGGTGTGAAACAACACACCATCCAGTGCAGAAAAATTCCAATCCACGACGCAGAAACACCACCCAAGAAGAATGGACGACAAAAGAAATTGAAGCACCTAGCAACATCCCCTCCAGATCGAAGGAGGAGAAATAAAGTCACGCAATATCACAATCATCAAATCAGAAAGAAGGAAGGAGGGATGAAAGCAAGAATACCACATGGGAGGGATCATCGGTGACCTGCACGATCTGTTATGATAATGGACAAAATATTGTAATTTATTATCAATGCACGGCGATATTTAAGATAGATTATTAATAGTTAGGGGATCAATATGTTTATTAACATTTTTGGAAGAAATTATTTAAATGGAAAATATTGATTGATTAGGTAATTATTTATAATTAAGGGCTTAATCAGTAAGGAACATCGGTAAATCATTCATATGAAGTGAAAGGATTTTTTGCATAGTTAATTATTCAGATAAAATAAAGTTAAAATAGCGGTAGTGCGACTAAGCGCGATGGGAGTAGCCCGGTAGGTATGAGGCGTGAGGGGACGGTAGGCGCAACGCACCGTTCGACAGCTATAGTAAGAAACCGATAAGAGTAGCCGTCAGGTATGAAGCGTGAGGGGACGGTAAGACGCGTAACGCACCGCTCGACCGTCACCCCTTCCTTAAGGCGACAGCGGGGAAATAGCGAGGAGGTTATTTAATGAGCCGCAAAAGGCGACGGAGCTCATTAATATTCCGGACCCGAATCGAACCATTTTTGTCACCGAATTATCCGTCAGATCAACTTAGAAAATTAAAATCGTGAATTTGTGAATTTGAGATCTTAAATCTCTCCAACATTAAAAATTGTAAACCATCGATATTTTAAATAATATAGTTCGGACTTTATATCGGAAATCCAACCTTTCTTTGATCTTGTGATTAAAACTCCGTATTTGTGTAATAGTGAACTTTGACTCTTTTAATCCAAATTTGAAATTGTGAACTTCGACATTTCTAATACGCCATATTTGTGGAACTGTGAACTTTACTTTCTTTAAAACGTAATCTCGAGTGGTGAATCGACCAGTTAAAATCAAATATTGTGTACTAAATTACAAATTATATTTTTATTTCCGATTTTCAAGAATTTAATTGTGAAATTGTGAAACAACCAATAATCCAAATTTCGAATTGTGAATTGAAACTTTTTGTGAAATATTATTTTGACACTGCCCTGACAAACTAAACGGGCAGAATAAAAATCAATTTTACCAGTGAATTACGACCAGTGTTTAAATTCGAAAGAACCACACCATCGCCCTTCCTTGTCATCGGAAAATTCTATTCATCTGTTATTCGAGTGGAGAGCCTGAGGGTTATCGCCAGCGTTCGATCATTGGCACCGTTCTGATTCGCACCTTTCATTCATCTTGTTATTCATCACTCACACGGGTTCATCCCATATTCGCCCATTTTCGCCACATGGATAAGTTTTTGGTTTCATTCATTTTAGTCTTTATTTTTGTGATTTAATGTAAAGTCAGAATTACTTTTTCAAGTTCCTTCCCGAGCTTTTGCCCGAACGGGTAGGCTCTAAACGGAACACCTCCGCGTTTTGCCGAGTCACATTGATACCGCAGAGCAATAGGGGGAGATTTTCTTCCCTTTGCCTTTTATCATTTGTGTCTCAAAAATAGCAATTCGCGACGTAACAACCCTCCGCATTGGAGTGTAGAAAAAATTCGCGAAAATTGCCTTTTTGTTCGTTTCCGGGTGTATATTCCGCCTTAATCAGTTCGACAATAACATTAGTTGCTTTGTATCGCTCAACGCACGATAACAACAATGCCGAGACAGCACAAAGATCTGCTAAAAAATTACGAGCTATTTGGACGATGCCTCGAGATTATTGTCCGGTTCGAAGCCGACATAAAAGACGAATTGTTGCGAGGAGTGCCGGTAAATTTAACAGCGAGCCAGCTCAGCGAGATGGTCGATTTTGTGTATCGAGTGAGGTCGAAAAGAACACGAATCGAATATCTGCGGGTAAACGTTCAATCCAACGCCGAACTCTTCATCTGGTTCATCAAAAAATACTGGGCGGAGCGAATCGTCGGCGACGGCTTTGGATTGTGAGCATACTTTTAATTTCATTGTGTATGCAGTGCATGATTTTTATAGCAGCGCAGAGAGAAGTTATTGCTGTTGACACTTATAAAGTGAAAAAAAAAAAAATATCCCACCGATGTATGATAATAGTGCGAACAGATATGTTATTCATCAGAAATAATGTTTAGCCTTTGCCGCTGTATCGCATTATTATAATTTCTACCTTTACTGTCAGTATTTATAAACTTTCACTACAGCCGCAAAGATTCAGAATTGTTCCTGTGATGAATACTATATTTGTTCGCACTACTGTCACTCAGCAGTGCCATATCTTTTTGTGTCACCGCAGCCGAGGCAATAGCAAAAATTTCGGTCACTCACTGCATGCAAGAAAATTGGGAACATTTTTAATGTTTTTTTTTAATTGCAGTAGAACTCATGGAGAATTGGGATTCGCAGCGCATATGGCGATAGAGGAGGAGAAAATTCATTAACTAGAAGGAACACAAGAGTATGTATTTATAAGAGTATTTGTTTATTTAAGAATTTACATGAACAGAGGCTTCGACGAGCATGCTCCCGGGTACGTGACCGCGCTCTTCAGCCGATCCAGCTCGTTGCGTCTCGTTCTCTTTTTTTCTCTCTTTTCTTCTCTTCTTCTTCTTCATTTTGGTTATTATTAACCTCTATCTGCTCCTCGTCGTCTCCTCCAACCACCTACGCGTTCTCGCCGCATATTTCGGCCGTCGGCACGTGCACTTCCTCCGGCATCTCCTCAGAACTTGTGCTGTAAAACGGGAGAAATTATATTAAGATACAATAACGGAAAATAGTACATTACGATACGAGGGCGGAAAAACTTTTTCTCACGAGAGTGAGTTTGCATCACGAGCCGAAGGCGAGTTTTGCAATCACACGAGTAAAGCGTGCGACAAACCGCGATTCTCGCACCGAGTGAAATAAACGTTTTTACTTCACAAGAGGTGGGAATATCTTTCTGTGACTTCTGTGTAACAGATTTGTCAACTTCACACAGAAAGTTATTTCCACCCGAGCGAACCACCCCACTGCTGTATAACCTGGTGAACTGCCACCTCACCGCTGCCTATCCTGGTAATCTGATGAACGGTTGGCGGTGGGTGGCACTTCACTGTAAAACACTTGGCGGTGTGTCGCAGTCCACTGCCAAACACTTGGCGATGGGGGCAGTCGACTGCAAAACACTTGGCGGTGGGTGGCAGTCCACAGCGAAACACTTGGCGGTGGGTGGCAGACCACTGCGAAACACTTGGCGATGGGGGGCAGTCGACTGCGAAACACTTGGCGGTGGGTGGCAGTCCACTGCCAAACACTTGGCAGTGGATTGCCAATTAGAACATTATTTCTAACAAATTACAATAGATATATCCATTGTAATTTGTTAGTTCCGCCAGAGCAAAACACCTCACTGCGGTCTGCCACCCACCGCCAAGTGTTTCGCAGTGGTCTGCCACCCACCGCCAAGTGTTTCGCAGTGGTCTGCCACCCACCGCCAAGTGTTTCGCTGTGGACTGCCACCCACCGCCAAGTGTTTTGCAGTCGACTGCCCCCATCGCCAAGTGTTTGGCAGTGGACTGCGACATACCGCCAAGTGTTTTACAGTGAAGTGCCACTCACCGCCAACCGTTCATCAGATTACCAGGATAGGCAGCGGTGAGGTGGCAGTTCACCAGGTTATACAGCAGTGGGGTGGTTCGCTCGGGTGGAAATAACTTTCTGTGTGAAGTTGACAAATCTGTTACACAGAAGTCACAGAAAGATATTCCCACCTCTTGTGAAGTAAAAACGTTTATTTCACTCGGTGCGAGAATCGCGGTTTGTCGCACGCTTTACTCGTGTGATTGCAAAACTCGCCTTCGGCTCGTGATGCAAACTCACTCTCGTGAGAAAAAGTTTTTCCGCCCTCGTATCGTAATGTACTATTTTCCGTTATTGTATCTTAATATAATTTCTCCCGTTTTACAGCACAAGTTCTGAGGAGATGCCGGAGGAAGTGCACGTGCCGACGGCCGAAATATGCGGCGAGAACGCGTAGGTGGTTGGAGGAGACGACGAGGAGCAGATCGAGGTTAATAATAACCAAAATGAAGAAGAAGAAGAGAAGAAAAGAGAGAAAAAAAAGAGAACTAGACGCAACGAGCTGGATCGGCTGAAGAGCGCGGTCACGTACCCGGGAGCATGCTCGTCGAAGCCTCTGTTCATGTAAATTCTTAAATAAACAAATACTCTTATAAATACATACTCTTGTGTTCCTTCTAGTTAATGAATTTTCTCCTCCTCTATCGCCATATGCGCTGCGAATCCCAATTCTCCATGAGTTCTACTGCAATTAAAAAAAAACATTAAAAATGTTCCCAATTTTCTTGCATGCAGTGAGTGACCGAAATTTTTGCTATTGCCTCGGCTGCGGTGACACAAAAAGATATGGCACTGCTGAGTGACAGTAGTGCGAACAAATATAGTATTCATCACAGGAACAATTCTGAATCTTTGCGGCTGTAGTGAAAGTTTATAAATACTGACAGTAAAGGTAGAAATTATAATAATGCGATACAGCGGCAAAGGCTAAACATTATTTCTGATGAATAACATATCTGTTCGCACTATTATCATACATCGGTGGGATATTTTTTTTTTTTTTCACTTTATAAGTGTCAACAGCAATAACTTCTCTCTGCGCTGCTATAAAAATCATGCACTGCATACACAATTAAATTAAAAGTATGCTCACAATCCAAAGCCGTCGCCGACGATTCGCTCCGCCCAGTATTTTTACTCACATGTCACATGTGAGTATTTTTTAGATTCAAAGGTCATTGAATCGGATTTTAATCATTGAAAGGGATTCATTGAAAGGTCGTTGAAAGGGATTCATTGTTTTTATTTTCTCACTTTTCGTTATCGTTCTAATTTTTCCAGCGAGTACGTACAACACTTCGTCTACGCTAACCCAAGCACTCCGTCGACTCTTGATTTCGGAAAAAATCATCGTGATGAGATTCATCACCCCGGAATCCCCGCTCCTCCACGGCGCAATCGATAGGGCGATGTATTATACGATGGCGGAAAAGCATCACGAGTACTCTTGACTTTATCGTATCAAACACAAAAAATAAATTTCGTATCTAAGTTACTAGCTGGTAATTTTTTCTTATATCAGTAAAATCAACGTGCATTGCGAGGGCAAGATTTTTCACCATGATTTCTTTTCGTCCTCAAAGGTCTTCGCCCTACGGAAACCAAATCAACCGGTCGCCCTGGCGTTCCGAAAAGATGTAAGTATTCTCATTCTACTCTCACACAGGAAACGGAAGTCCTTATTAATATTAATATTTCTATTATAAATTATCGTATTTTAGTTCTCTCTAGTCGGAAAGGGTACCGTTACGAACAGTGATGTTCGTCGCCGCTCATATTAACTCCACGATCCAAGCGGTATCGGCGTCGGTGAAGTTATTAATTAGCAGCACCGAAGACGCCGATAAGCCGTTGATCGTAGTTACGAGCACGACGAGGCGCGTAAAGGGATCGACATCGTGAGTACATTTATTAATTTACCTCGGCGTTGCCCTCGTATAAAATCGACCGATTGAACGGAGCCGAAAGTCGCCGAATTGCTCCGAGCCCTCTCGCGCCTATGCGCGGCAAACTAACTTTCTTTACTTAAATTTTATGTGTTACATTTCAAGGGTTGAAGATTTCTACAGGAAACTGGAAGCTGACTTGATGGCCACGCCAGGGGAGAAAGTATTAAAGGAGTAAGTATTAAGTGGTTCGTTGGTCGTTATTCCTTGCCCTTTCTTCCAGCCTTCTTGGCTTTTGACCCTTCTTTAATACGATCCCGTCTATTTCAGAGACGAGCAAGAGGTGGCTCTGCCACTGCCAGTGATACGGTTACCGGAGGCCGAGAGTGAAGAACCGTACGTATTAACAATTTGAAATCATGTACATTGAAATGCCATAAAAATATGTCGACAAACCAACGTTGTTTACTTAAATTTTATTTGTTACATGTCAAGAGCCGAGAATCGAGATTCTATCGACGAGGTCGAAGAAAATCCGTAAGTATCAAGTCCTTCGTTGGTCGTTATTTCTTTTTAAATCAGTTTCTAGAATTGTTATCAATTAACGAGAAGTAAATAGAATATAATCATTGTCGTAGACTTAATAACAGCAAGGGCTCTGAGGAGATGGTGTTATGGTAGGTTACCTCGAAGGCTTAAATACGTTCTAAGCCTTTGAAATAATGCTGAAATCGTAATAAATAGGATGACTAATTGTTTCATTACAGCTCTCTAGTGTCTCGATGTTCAGAAAAAAAATTTGCGGCCGTAAACATCTTGAACACTTCAATGCCGTCCATTATGTGAGTCATATCTTATTTCCGTATTCGGGCAGATTCCAGAATGTAATTCCACTTATTGAAATAAATAAATCTTACATGTTCAGGACGAACGTATCTGGTGCATCCGCCATATACGAGCTTCGTCTGCCGATCCCTCAAAATCAGCTTCAGGCCAGGTATTGTATCTTTTTCATTTATTGGTACCCGATATTAATTTGAACTTATAGTTGAGAACAATCTCTTTCCACAGTTTCCAGCGCGCACAGGACGGGCAGAACGCCGCGACATCGACGCCCGTGAGTAACATTGACAAGTCTTACAAAAATACAGTCCATTGAGCCTGCAAGCTAAAAACACGTTTAACCTTTGTTTTTTCTTTGTGGCTTCATCTTGTCACATTTTAGATGCAAGACCAGACCAAACAGGGACGAGCAGACGGTGAACGGTACACGACAATAACCGTATGTTATCACGAGACAATGTTTTGGGAAATTATCCGTCGAGGAGATAGAATTGAATCTGGGAAATACATACTTTGACTATTTAAATTTTCCGCCTTATTTGTAGCCATCGAAGGAATTATTTCCCAACATGGGGGAAATGTCTTCGTGGTCGTCGGAGGTTCGGTCCCTGGCCAGGTTCTTATCATGGAGCGATGTGGCGGACGTCGCGGCGAAGAACTGCTTGGTAGACGACGCCGTCAATTTCTTGATGGAGGTGGAATCGGCGTCGCTACGTACGGTTAACCTCTCCGTCCACGTCGTGCCATTTATGGTTTTAACGACGCTGACGGCAGAGAATACGAGAAACGCCGCACTCGTCAAGATAAATATCGATCGGCTGTGCGAAATAAACCGCAAATACAAGCTATTGTATATGTGTGGGGGAACAAGGAAGTACGTATTTCATAGAATTCAAAATTGCAGCGCCGCTCCGGCCTCTGCAAAATTATAATTTGCATTAATCTGCTCTTATAATTCCAGCCACTACACAGGATATCTTTTCTGTCGAAACGGCAACAAAACGTAAGTATTAACAAGCAAATAAAAAAATGTCGATTGGTGCGCATGCAAAGTGCGCGCGCACTTTGCATGCAGGTGTGTGAAAAAAATGTATTAATGAGTGTTCTTTTTGTTTTTCAGAAACTGCGTAATTTACGACAGCCTCCCGCAACATTTGCCTTCTGGGGTGCGGGCCACGATCGAAAAGAATATACGGACCGCTATTCCGAATCTCGATTGCATACGAGTGAGTTCGTAGATAGAGAGATTGAAATCACAGGGTTAACGTAAGATCATATAATTCATTCATATGATTCTTTCAGGAATTAAGATCGCTGGTTCAAAGAGATGAAAACGCATGTGGATTACACCAATGTATGTTCGTTGCCCGGCTGTCGCGAGTAAGTTAAATATCCATATTAAAAAAATACTGTAGTATCATTGATTCATGACGCTGAAACTAGCAAACGGAGGAAACAGATCGGCGCTGTAAAAACGTCCCAGTGCCGAATCAGCTCGCGCCGAAACGTAACGTACCCCAAATGAATGATTTTCGATATAATTCCACTTTCAGAAAATTCTCCACGATATATTCGATCGGAATCTGAACGATACGAGGGAATATTATACACACGACGAAGTAGTTGAATACCGAGAAATCGCTATGAAGCGGATCTCGTACGTGCTGGTAAGACATTTTACCAAAACTTTTGAAGTAGCGTTTCGCCGAAAATGCAGGGACTAAATTCTGTATGCATTATGAAATGTTCTAGATCAATCGACCGTGCCTCCTGCGAGGAGAAAACGTGGAAGTACCAAAAGAAAAAGAAATCGAAAAAGTGAGGGCGGCCAAACATGAGAATACGAAGGGACACTTGTCTGCTGCCATAGGGCAGCAGCAAGAAAAAATCGAAACGTAAGTAGTAACCTATGAAAGACGAATTTCCTTGTGTTCACATTCTTCACTTCATTAATGTTTATTATTCTGTTAATAGGGAAAAATCACCGTCAAGCGGTTCGAGCAAATCACAGTGAGTAAAAACCCAATTAGTGAATATTCTGACAGCCTTTTACAATCGTTCGCTAACGATTTTTTAATGAACTTTCTATCCTATCAGGATCTCGGAAAAGCGTGCTCAGCTTCCACTGAAGCTCAGCTTCGACGACGGCGAAACGCCGCCAAAAAAGAGGCCCTACCTCATAGAAAAGAAATCACACATATGCTCACGATGCTCGGCGGAATTTACAAATAGGCAAAACATGCTGCGGCATCAACGAAACCAGCATAAAACACCGAAGCTTGTTTGCCGAACGTGCGGACAGAGATTCCGCAGAATCGACAAATTAAAATTACACGAAAAACGGCAGCATCGCTAAAATCGAAACAAAAAAAAAAAGGACAAAAAAAACAAAAGAAAAAAGAAAAAGGGCAAAAAAAAAAGAAAAGAAAAAAAAATGAAAAAAAAAAACAAAAACAAAAACCAAAAAAAATGAAAAAAAAACAAAAACAAAAACCAAAAAAAATGAAAAAAAACCAAGAAAACCAAAAAAAATGAAAAAAAAGGACTGCTAGCTAGACAACCTCCACGTGGTGCAGTCTGGGTAAAGCTAATAGTCTAGAATTAATGGGAGTGGATAATTAAATAACGAGGGAGAGGCAGTGGCACAGTGGATGGAGCTCCTTGCACGCCGTGGCGACTTGCACGTCGTGAGTCCTGGGTTCGAATCCCGGCCGAGCACCAATGGAATTTTTCTAGAGACGCGTACTGGGCTTTATTCATAACATTACTTTCAGGTCATTTAAGTTGTTCCCAGTGACGTCTAGAGACACATACTGGGCTTTAATCATAATATTTTCAGGGTTTTAGGTAGTTCCCAGGGACGTCTAGAGACGCGTACTGGGCATTAATCATAACATTACTTTCAGGTCATTTAGTAGTTCCCAGACACGTCTAGAGACGCGTACTGGGCTTTAATCATAACAACATTTTCAGGGTGTTAAGTAGTTCCCAGGGACGTCTAGAGACGCGTACTGGGCATTAATCATAACGACATTTTCAGGGTGTTAAGTAGTTCCCAGGGACGTCTAGAGACGCGTACTGGGCTGTAATTATAACATTTTCAGGGATTTAAGAAGTTCCCAGGGACGTATAGAGACGCGTACTGGGCTTTAATCATAACAACATTTTCAGGGTGTTAAGTAGTTCCCAGGGACGTCTAGAGACGCGTACTGGGCATTAATCATAACAACATTTTCAGGGTGTTAAGTATTTCCCAGGGACGTCTAGAGACGCGTACTGGGCTGTAATTATAACATTTTCAGAGATTTAAAAAGTTCCCAGGGACGTATAGAGACGCGTACTGGGCATTAATCATAACAACATTTTCAGGGTGTTAAGTAATTCCCAGGGACGTCTAGAGACGCGTACAGGGCTTCAATTATATCATTTTCAGGGTTTTAAGTAGTTCCCAGGGACGTCTAGAGACGCGTACTGGGCATTAATCATAACAACATATTCAGGGTGTTAAGTATTTCCCAGGGATGTCTAGAGACGCGTACTGGGCTGTAATTATAACATTTTCAGGGATTTAAGAAGTTCCCAGGGACGTATAGAGACGCGCACTGGGCTTTAATCATAACATTACTTCCAGGTCATTTAAGTTGTTCCCAGGGAGGTCTAGAGACGCATACTGGGCTTTAATCATAATATTTTCAGGGTTTTAGGTAGTTCCCAGGGACGTCTAGAGACGCGTACTGGGCATTAATCATAACATTACTTTCAGGTCATTTAGTAGTTCCCAGGGACGTCTAGAGACGCGTACTGGGCTTTAATCATAACAACATTATCAGGGTGTTAAGTAGTTCCCAGGGACGTCTAGAGACGCGTACTGGGCATTAATCATAACAACATGTTCAGGGTGTTAAGTATTTCCCAGGGACGTCTAGAGACGCGTACTGGGCTGTAATTATAACATTTTCAGGGATTTAAGAAGTTCCCAGGGACGTATAGAGACGCGTACTGGGCATTAATCATAACAACATTTTCAGGGTGTTAAGTAATTCCCAGGGACGTCTAGAGACGCGTACAGGGCTTCAATTATAACATTTTCAGGGTTTTAAGTTGTTCCCAGGGACGTCTAGAGACGCGTACTGGGCTTTCATCGTAACATTACTTTCAGGGTGTTAAGTAGTTCCCAGGGACGTCTAGAGACGTGTACTGGGCTTTAATCATAACAACATTTTCAGGGTGTTAAGTAGTTCCCAGGGACGTCTGGAGACGCGTACTGGGCTTTAATCATAACATTACTTTCAGGTCATTTAAGGTGTTCCCAGGGACGTCTAGAGACACATACTGGGCTTTAATCATAATATTTTCAGGGTTTTAGGTAGTTCCCAGTGACGTCTAGAGACGCGTACTGGGCTGTAATTAAAACATTTTCAGGGATTTAAGAAGTTCCCAGGGACGTCTAGAGACGCGTACTGGGCTTTAATCATAACATTACTTTCAGGTCATGAAAGTAATGCCCATGCCCATGCCCATGCCCATGCCCATGCCCATGCCCATGCCCATGCCCATGCCCATGCCCATGCCCATGCCCATGCCCATGCCCATGCCCATGCCCATGCCCATGCCCATGCCCATGCCCATGCCCATGCCCATGCCCATGCCCATGCCCATGCCCATGCCCATGCCCATGCCCATGCCCATGCCCATGCCCATGCCCATGCCCATGCCCATGCCCATGCCCATGCCCATGCCCATGCCCATGCCCATGCCCATGCCCATGCCCATGCCCATGCCCATGCCCATGCCCATGCCCATGCCCATGCCCATGCCCATGCCCATGCCCATGCCCATGCCCATGCCCATGCCCATGCCCATGCCCATGCCCATGCCCATGCCCATGCCCATGCCCATGCCCATGCCCATGCCCATGCCCATGCCCATGAGTAGTAGGTGGTGCACTTTGGCGAATCCCCACTCCTATCCCCACTCCGCCGCCCCGTCGGCTCTCCGTGAGCTCGTGCCGAGGGGGTGTTGGAGTGGGGGGTGAAGAGTGAGGATAGTGGTGAGGTTTTGATAGAGTGATGCCCACTTGCACACATTCCGATTGGACACAGCCCGATTGGACACACAATATTGGACACATGAAGGTTGGACACAAGCCCGATTGGACACATCAACATTGGACACAAGCCCGATTGGACACATCATTATTGGACACATGCCCGATTGGACACAAACCCGATTGGACACAAGCCCGATTGGACACATCATGATTGGACACAAGCCCGATTGGACACAAACCCGATTGGACACATACCCGATTGGACACATCAACATTGGACACAAGCCCGATTGGACACATCAACATTGGACACAAGCCCGATTGGACACATCAACATTGGACACAAGCCCGATTGGACACATCATTATTGGACACAAGCCCAATTGGACACATCAACATTGGACACGAACCCGATTGGACACATCATTATTGGACACAAGCCCGATTGGACACATCAACATTGGACACAAGCCCGATTGGACACAACATTATTCCACACAAGCCCGATTGGACACATCAACATTGGACACAAACCCGATTGGACACATGTAAATTGGACACAAACCCGATTGGACACATGCCCGATTGGACACATGCCCGATTGGACACAAGCCCGATTGGACTCATGCCCGATTGGACACAATCCCGATTGGACACATAACCGATTGGACACAATCCCGATTGGACACGTGCCCGATTGGACACATAAATGATTGGACACGTGCTCGATTGGACACAAGCCCGATTGGACACAAACCCGATTGGACTCATGCCCTATTGGACACAAGCTCGATTGGACACAAACCCGATTGGACTCATGCCCGATTGGACACAAGCCCGATTGGACACATGCCCGATTGGACACATGCCCGATTGGACACATGCCCGATTGGACACATGCCCGATTGGACACATGCCCGATTGGACACAAGCCCGATTGGACACATAACCGATTGGACACATGCCTTATTGGACACAAACCCAATTGTACACAAGCACGATTGGACACAAGCCCGATTGGACTTATGCCCGATTGGACACAAGCCCGATTGGACACATGCCCGATTGGACACATGCCCTATTGGACACAAGCCCGATTGGACACAAACCCGATTGGACACATGCCCGATTGGACACATCAACATTGGACACAAGCCCGATTGGACACATCAACATTGGACACAAGCCCGATTGGACACATCATTATTGGACACAAGCCCAATTGGACACATTAACATTGGACACGAACCCGATTGGACACATCATTATTGGACACAAGCCCGATTGGACACATCAACATTGGACACAAGCCCGATTGGACACAACATTATTCCACACAAGCCCGATTGGACACATCAACATTGGACACAAACCCGATTGGACACATGAACATTGGACACAAACCCGATTGGACACATGCCCGATTGGACACATGCCCGATTGGACACAAGCCCGATTGGACACATGCCCGATTGGACACATGCCCGATTGGACACATGCCCGATTGGACACGTGCCCGATTGGAAACGTGCCCGATTGGACACAAGCCCGATTGGACACATGCCTGAATGGACACAAACCCGATTGGACACAATCCCGATTGGACACATGCCCGATTGGACACATAACCGATTGGACACGTGCCCGATTGGACACGTGCCCGATTGGACACAAGCCCGATTGGACTCATGCCCGATTGGACACAATCCCGATTGGACACATAAATGATTGGACACGTGCTCGATTGGACACGTGCTCGATTGGACACAAGCCCGATTGGACACAAACCCGATTGGACTCATGCCCTATTGGACACAAGCTCGATTGGACACAAACCCGATTGGACTCATGCCCGATTGGACACAAGCCCGATTGGACACATGCCCGATTGGACACATGCCCGATTGGACACATGCCCGATTGGACACATGCCCGATTGGACACATGCCCGATTGGACACAAGCCCGATTGGACACATAACCGATTGGACACATGCCTTATTGGACACAAACCCAATTGTACACAAGCACGATTGGACACAAGCCCGATTGGACTTATGCCCGATTGGACACAAGCCCGATTGGACACATGCCCGATTGGACACATGCCCTATTGGACACAAGCCCGATTGGACACAAACCCGATTGGACACATGCCCGATTGGACACATGCCTGATTGGACACATGCACGATTGGGCACATAATCGATTAGACACATGCCCGATTGGACACATGCCCGATTGGACACACGCCCGATTGGACACACGCCCGGTTGGACACGTGCCCGATTGGACACAAACCCCATTGGACACAAGCCCGATTGGACACATGCCCGATTGGACACATGCCCGATTGGACACATGCCCTATTGGACTCAAACCCGATTGGACACAAGCCCGATTGGACACATGCCTTATTGGACACAAACCCAATTGGACACAAGCCCGACTGGCCACGAACCCGATTGGACACATGCCCGATTGGACACAAACCCGATTGGACTCATGCCCGATTGGACTCATGCCCGATTGGACAAATGCCCGATTGGACACAAGCCCGATTGGACACAAACCCGATTGGACACATGCCCGATTAGACACAAGCCCGATTGGACACAATCCCGATTGGACACAAGCCCGATTGAACACAAGCCCGATTGGACTTACGCCCGATTGGACACGTGCCCGATTGGACACATGCCCGATTGGACACATGCCCGATGGGACATATGCCCGATTGGACACATGCCCGATTGGACACATAACCGATTGGACACATGCCTTATTGGACACAAACCCAATTGGACACAAGCACGATTCGACACAAGCCCGATTGGACTTATGCCCGATTGGACACAAGCCCGATTGGACACATGCCCGATTGGACACATGCCTGATTGGACACATGCCCGATTGGACACATAATCGATTAGACACATGCCCGATTCTACACATGCCCGATTGGACACACGCCCGATTGGACATATGCCCGATTGGACACATGCCCGATTGGACACATAACCGATTGGACACATGCCTTATTGGACACAAACCCAATTGGACACAAGCACGATTGGACACAAGCCCGATTGGACTTATGCCCGATTGGACACAAGCCCGATTGGACACATGCCCGATTGGACACATGCCCTATTGGACACAAGCCCGATTGGACACATGCCCGATTGGACACATGCCTGATTGGACACATGCCCGATTGGACACATAATCGATTAGACACATGCCCGATTCTACACATGCCCGATTGGACACACGCCCGATTGGACATATGCCCGATTGGACACATGCCCGATTGGACACATAACCGATTGGACACATGCCTTATTGGACACAAACCCAATTGGACACAAGCACGATTGGACACAAGCCCGATTGGACTTATGCCCGATTGGACACAAGCCCGATTGGACACATGCCCGATTGGACACATGCCCTATTGGACACAAGCCCGATTGGACACAAACCCGATTGGACACATGCCCGATTGGACACATGCCTGATTGGACACATGCCCGATTGGGCACATAATCGATTAGACACATGCCCGATTGGACACATGCCCGATTGGACATATGCCCGATTGGACATATGCCCGATTGGACACATAACCGATTGGACACATGCCTTATTGGACACAAACCCAATTGGACACAAGCACGATTGGACACAAGCCCGATTGGACTTATGCCCGATTGGACACAAGCACGATTCGACACAAGCCCGATTGGACTTATGCCCGATTGGACACAAGCCCGATTGGACACATGCCCGATTGGACACATGCCTGATTGGACACATGCCCGATTGGACACATAATCGATTAGACACATGCCCGATTCTACACATGCCCGATTGGACACACGCCCGATTGGACATATGCCCGATTGGACACATGCCCGATTGGACACATAACCGATTGGACACATGCCTTATTGGACACAAACCCAATTGGACACAAGCACGATTGGACACAAGCCCGATTGGACTTATGCCCGATTGGACACAAGCCCGATTGGACACATGCCCGATTGGACACATGCCCTATTGGACACAAGCCCGATTGGACACATGCCCGATTGGACACATGCCTGATTGGACACATGCCCGATTGGACACATAATCGATTAGACACATGCCCGATTCTACACATGCCCGATTGGACACACGCCCGATTGGACATATGCCCGATTGGACACATGCCCGATTGGACACATAACCGATTGGACACATGCCTTATTGGACACAAACCCAATTGGACACAAGCACGATTGGACACAAGCCCGATTGGACTTATGCCCGATTGGACACAAGCCCGATTGGACACAAGCCCGATTGGACACATGCCTTATTGGACACAAACCCAATTGGACACAAGCCCGATTGGCCACGAACCCGATTGGACACATGCCCGATTGGACACAAACCCGATTGGACTCATGCCCGATTGGACACAAACCCGATTGGACTCATGCCCGATTGGACACATGCCCGATTGGACACATGCCCGATTGGACACATGCCCGATTGGACACATACCCGATTGGACACACGCCTAATTGGACACATGCCCGATTGGACACAAACCCGATTGGACACATGCCCGATTGGACACACGCCCGATTGGACACCTGCCCGATTGGACACATGCCCGATTGGACACATGCCCGATTTTACACATGCCCGATTAGACACATGCCCTATTGGACACAAACCCGATTGGACACAAGCCCGATTGGACACATGCCCGATTAGACACATGCCCTATTGGACACAAGCCCGATTGGACACGAACCCGATTGGACACATGCCCGATTGGACACAAACCCGATTGGACACATGCCCGATTGGACACATGCCCGATTGGACACATGCCCTATTGGACACAAACCCGATTGGACACAAGCCCGATTGGACACATGCCTCATTGGACACTGTAGCGGGAATTTCCTAAAAAAAACCCAAAATTCTCTTTTCCCGGCCACAAGGCCAAAGTCCGGTTGTCTTCCCCTTTTCCTTTATACCCGGGCGCCAGGCGCTTTCGCGCCAGGGAAAACAACGACGATCTCGGACTCGGCTGCGTTGCCGACTAGCTGCAGCCGTCGAATTGTGTAGAGTGGCGGGATTGTTCTCTGGGAAAAATTATCGCGGGAAAATCACCCCGGCAAAATTCAATAATACATCGGGGTAATTTCGGGGGAAGTTAACAACAGATTTTATTAGACTCGGAATAATGCGGGGCGGTACGCGAACAGAAATAATAAATTTTCTTCCCGGAAATTATGCTTTTATAATATCTCGGTCGCCTCGACCTTCAACTACGCAGGCCCCACAGGCGGCGGCCCTCTCTCTCTCACTCCACACAGAAAATCTAGGCCGGCTCGGAGAGAGAGCGGGAAAAATAAGGCATCGAGGGGAAACAAGAATCCCAAGAACATCAAATGCCCGCGAGATCGGAAGGATCCCGCGTAACCCCGCTTTCCCGCACTCTGACCTCCCGGACCCCACACAACCTCTCGCGGCAAACAGGACGCGGCCGATCAAACCTTCATTCTTGCTCTCTCACTCACTCACGGAGACAAATCCGGCTTCTCGGTCCACCGGTTACAAGGAAAAAATAAATTACGCGAATCACACTCTCTCGTCGCGTCGCGCCCGTCCGCACACTGACTCTACGAAACACTTAGGACAACTTCCCGTCTCTCCAATTTTCCCTCTACAAGGCCCGAGCCTCTCGAAATAAGACGCGAGCTCCCACGGGAGAGGAAAAAAAATAACAAAACGCTAGTTAAACCGGGGGGAAAAACTTCCCCCAGGTGCCTGAAGGGCTGAATGAAAAGTCTCCCGTGGACTAGTTAACAATTCGAAATTTACACTCCGCACCTCGCGACGTTGCTCACCCTTGATTATCTCTCGCTATCCTGGTCTTCGAACTTCTCGATCTCTCTCTGCCTCGATTTTCGCTACGCAGTCCGTCTCTCGGGCGTCCTCCTCGGGAAGTGTCCCCAGGTCTTCCTTGTATCGTCCGTCCTACTCCTCTCTGATGTCTATCGATTGGCCCTTCGATCTCCTTTTTCTCATTGGCTCTCTTGCTGGCGGGAACTTTGTGTTTCGCGTGCTCTACGAGCCTCGGGCGCCTTCCGCAGGTGTGGGCCTACAGCGGGTCCCGGCGAGGGCGACTCAGAGCCGTAGATACCAGGCGGTGCCCCGGGCATCCTCAAAATTCCCGTAACCTTCGGCTAGTGCTCTCGCCACGTCGCTCGGCTGATATAATCGTAAAAAAAAAGAAAAACTAAATTAACATTAGGCTACCTTATCCCCCCAATTTATTCCGGCGTCACAGAGTCGCAGATAGAGGAGGCCCTCGAGCTCGGATGCGCGGACCTTTGGCACACGGGAATTCTCCCGCGTTACAAGTCTCCCCCCCTTAAACTCGACCGTCCCGGTTGAGCTTCGTCGCTTGGCGCTTCGTTTCCATTTCAAATTCTAGTTGACGACCTCGCGTCCTATTCGACAGGCCCCAACCCCATTCTCTGTGACGCCCTCTCTCAAATAATGATTCAAATACACATTCCCTCCTCTCATTACTCCAAACCTTCACCTCCTTCATGCACGGGTAACCTCCCCTAGGTCAAACAATACGCCAATCTGATGAACCCGTTTAACATCTTTATTTCACAGGGCGAGCTGCCTTGGCCCTCTGCTCTCCCACGCCTTCTTACAAAACTAACAAAGAAACTGGCCTTTTGCGGGAGCTCTTAAAAAAAACCAAGGGTAAAAATTGAAATAAATGAAATAAAACGCATAAATGAAACAACCGCAACGCGGGCAATAGGGCGAAAGAGAAAGAGGAAAAAAGATAAATAAATAAATGGAATCAGGAAAAGAAAAGTTCGCCCCTATTAGGCCCCCGGGAACTCCGGCGTCCCGTCTTTAGTAGCGCCTCGTGCGGCGTAGGTCGCGGTCCTCCGCGCCTCTCTCGCTCCTCCAATACGGTCCGCAGGTGGCGCACGTTC
The DNA here is from genome assembly GCA_963932165.1 of Pimpla rufipes. Classification (NCBI taxonomy): domain Eukaryota; kingdom Metazoa; phylum Arthropoda; class Insecta; order Hymenoptera; family Ichneumonidae; genus Pimpla; species Pimpla rufipes. The sequence continues at coordinate 8,160,219 of OZ010642.1, read as the reverse complement.
GAATGGTGACGCCTTTCTCTCCGCAGATCCGGCAAAAGGGCTGTCGTCGCCGTGGCCGCGGGCAGTCGGCGTATCGGTGCCCCGGCTCCTCGCAGTTGAAGCACCGGTCACCTTTCGGTGCCGGTCTCTCCGGAATCTGGGGTCCCAGATCCTCGGGCCACCCCTCGCGGAAGGTCTCCTCATCCTCCTTGCTCTCTCCCAGAGGAATCGGTGACCTAGAGCTCGTGACCTCCTCCTCTTGCACCCTAGCGGGAACTTCACCTTCTTCTTCTCTTGCGGGACTCATCGTCTGCGGGAGCTCTGGCGTCTGCTGCCTCTCTCTTCCCGTACCCTCCTCGGGCGTCTGGTCCCAGTATAAAGGGGCCAGCGGCCTCGCGTGTGGTGGCAGCTCCACGAGTGACCATCCTTCCTCGATCTTGTCGGCAGCTGTTACCAGCCTCGCGCAATTCCTCAGCGCGCGCCTTGCTCGATGCCCCTCTCCCGCTCTTCCGTATGCCATCAACGTGCGGATCGCCGGATACATCAAGCGTCGAGCCTCCCTCGCTCCCTCCGGCGTCGGATGCGACCGGAAATCGCTCCATGCGTCGTCGGTCATCCTCGCAATCTCCTCGGGCGTCATGTCTTCCATCTTCCTGCGGGATAGACTACCGAAAAGGTTTTAAATCCGCAATCGCGACCTTCTTAAACACGTTCCCGCAATCGTCTGTCAGCTCATATACCACGGGCGATATCACGCGGGAAATAGTAAACGGTCCATGATATTTCTGGGCCAGCTTTGCAGCTACGAACTGCGACGCATTGGACAGAATCCTCTGACGCTTGAGGACCCGATCTCCCACGACAAAATTCACGGGATCCCGATGCTTGTTGAAATAACGGGCTTGTTTCTGATACGTCTCTTCAAGGTCGTGCTGTACCTTCTCCCGCAACGCTTCAAGCGCTCGCATCTCCTCCGACCACTCCTCTACGGAGGTCTCGACGACCTTTTCCCTCCGACCACCCTCCGATACAGCTGGTGGGGTTTTGGCACACGTCCGAAATTCAGAAAGGCGGGACTGGTCTTCAGGACGGAATGATGCGCGGTATTGTAGGCGAAGCGAAACTCGGCCAGATTAATACCCCAAGCTCGGTGATCTCCCTCCAAGAACGACACAATCATCGTCTTGAGCACCCTATTCACACGCTCCACGGGATTCGCCTGGGGATGGTACGGAGGAGTTGTGGTGTGATAAATACCCAACTCGTCCGCCATCTCCCTCAAGTCCTTATTAACAAATTCCGTCCCGTTGTCCGTCAGAAGGACCTCTGGCGTGCCCCAGCGGGAAAATACCAACTCCTCCATTGACTCTCGAATCTTTTTGCCTGTAGCCTTCTTCAACGCGACACACTCGACCCATTTTGTAAACAAATCCTGAATCACGAGTACGTAAGCGGCGCCAGATTTACTCGGCGGGAACGGACCCATAATGTCGGCCGCGACTACCACCCACGGCTGGTCCACGACTCTACGCCCCATCAACCCTAATGGCAATCCGGAACTCGGCTTCGACTTCTGGCACACCTCGCACCGTTGAACGTAGCGGGAAACCTCCTCGTACATCTTCGGCCAATAGTAGGACAAGACCATATACGCTGAAAGGTCTTGTCGCTACCCAAGTGACCGGACTGAGGTGCGTCGTGGCACTCCTGCAGCACGTCCGCTCTCGCAGCGCGCGGGACCACCAACTTCCACTCTTCTTCTCCCGGCCTGACCGCTCGGCGCACTATCCTTCGTCTCAGGAACAGCTGATTTTCCAGGATTCTCTAATCGGGAAATTTCTCGGGGTTATCTCGCACCTCCTCCCATCTCTCCTCGTACCACGGGTCTCCACTCGAAGGCGGCTCCGCATACGAGACCGGCTGCCTTGCCATGACCAGCCCGAGCTGTTCCGGGAGCTTTACGTTCTCGATCATCTGTTTTATCGGGACTCCCTCGTGCATCCGCGAAAGAGCATCCGGGAGGTGATTCAACGCTCCTTTGCGATGAACGATGTCAAAATCAAACTGGGTGAGTGACCAGATCCACCGAGCTATTCGACCTTTCGGCTCCTTCTGCGAGAATAACCATTTAAGACTTTCATGATCCGTTATGACTGTGAATAGGTATCCGTTCAGGTAGGGCTTGAATTTCTCCACCGCCCACAGGATAGCCAGACACTCTAGTTCCCGCACATCGTAGTTCCGCTCGGCCTCCGACAACGCTCGACTTCCGTATGCGATCGGGTGTTCCGCCCCTTCCGGCTCCTGGGTCAATACCGCCCCCAACCCCGTTAGGCTCGCGTCCGTGTGAAGGGTGAACTTCTTAGAGAAGTCGGGTCTCGCCAGCACCGGCGCCTCGGCTAGAAACGTCCGCAGTTTCTCAAACGCCTCCCGCTGCTCTTCTCCCCACACCCACGGTTGCTTCTTCTTCGTTAGCCTGGTGATCGGCTCCGCTACCTTCGCAAATTCGGGAATAAATCGACGATACCATGAGGCGGCTCCGAGAAATCGCCGAACCAAAGAAACGGTCGTCGGCGCGGGATACTCTAAAATCGGCGCGGTTTTCGCTGGATCCGGCAGAAGCCCTTCCTGATTAATCAGGAAGCCGAGATACCGTAATTCCTTTCTACAGAATTCGCACTTATCCGGGTTGATAAGCAGACCCGCCTCCAGAATGCGATCGAATACTCTGCGCAACCACATCAAATGTTCGTCGAAGGTCTCGGTAGCTATAACGATGTCATCCAAGTAAGCAAATACCGATGGTTGCATGTCTGGAGAGATTACCTGGTCCAGCAGACGTTGAAAAGTCGCTGGAGCGGTCGACAAACCATATGGCATTCTTTGGATTTCACGGGAATTCTTTTCGAGCAGGATTTGGTGAAACGCCTGACTCAGGTCGAGGGTGGAAATATAACGAGCCGAGCGCAGGCAGTCCAGGATGTGCATCATGAAGGGCAATGGATACGCGTCCTTCTTAGAGACCGCGTTCACCTTCCTAAAATCGATACAAAACCTATACGTGCCATTTGGTTTCTTCACCATGACGATTGGACTGCTCCACTCGCTCTGCGACTTCTCGATCACTCCCGCCTCTAACATGCGATCTACCTCGGAATTCATCGCGTCCCGAATTATCGGAGTGAACGGGTACCATCGCTGTTTAATCGGCGCGGCATCTCCCACATCTATCCGGTGCTGCACGAGGTTGGTGAGCCCCGGGGCCTCCTTAAGACGCGGGATCTCGATTGCCAAAAATTCTGCAAGACCAGCCTGCTCTGCTTCCGTCAGCCCTACGAGCGCGAGATTATATTCCCTCGATTGTTTTACTACCCTCTCGAACGGGTATTCCACCTGTGGTTCCTTGCTAAAATACCACGTCCGTCGGACGACATCGATCCCCATTCCGAAGCGGACCAAAGAATCCAAGCCGAACAGCAGCAGGACCGGAAGCTCCGGCAGCACTCTAGCAATGATCGTGCGCTGATGCGCTCTCAACCACGCGGGAAACTCGAACTCCTCCGACGACTCGACCTCCTGTCCGTTTCCGACGGTACACGTCTCTGCCCCTGTCGGCTGCGATCGAAACCCCCACTCTTCGAGCTGCTTGATCCCGTCCGTGCCCACGAAAGTACTCGTTGCTCCCGTGTCTACAACCGCCGTCAACGGCTGGCCCATTACGGAAAGGCGAATTACCAGCACCCTCTCCCCTCGATCCTCTATTTGCTGCAACACGACTCTCGCGTAATCCTCGACGGGAACAATATCACGAGGCAACGTATTACTGGAAGGCTGCTCGGTAGCCCCTACTGGCTCCTCCCATGCGCGTTTCCCGGACAATTATGGGGTGTTCGTCTTGTTACCCCTTCCCTCCCGCAGTCGTAACAGCGAAGCTTCAACGGTCTCACGCATCCTTTCGCGTAGTGGCCCTTGAGTCCACAATTCCGGCATATCACATCCTCCGGATCCCCGGTCCTCGCGGTCCATGGCCCCTCGCCTGCCGGCCTCGGGAGAAACGGATTCGCGTTGGCTTCGCTGGTAGGAGACTTCGCGAACCCTTCTGGTTTGAGCGCAGCTCGCGGCGGTGATCTCGCGGAACTAACGCCGACAGGCGATCTCGGCCTTGGGGACGCGGGATACGAGCGCCCTCCGGTGGCTCCGTAAAAATTGGTCTCGCGATTATAACATCCGGACCTCTCCCCCCCTTGGCCCTGCACACGGGACCTGTTGGGAGATTCGAAAGAAACGCGTCCCTTCGTACGTTCTCGGCACGCGAATTCCGGAAATAATGACCGCTCCGGAGGTGGCGGCGCGCGATACGTTTCCGCAGCGCGATAGCTCCGCTCCAACCTCGTTGCATCCCGCTCAAGCTCTTCGAGCGATCTAACCTCGGTGCGCAGGACGGCCACCTGCAGCCGCGGGAGGAGATTCCGGTGGACCATATCCAGTTGGTCTGTAACGGACATCGGCGGTACGACCCGCAGCATCAGACCTCGCACCTGGACGACATTATCGTCGTGACTCGAACGTTCGAGGAACACCTTCACTGGCTTGGGCGGGTGTTATCTAGAATCGAAGAGGCCGGTCTGAGCATCAATCGCGACAAGTGCGAATTTTGCCGTTCACAAGTACGTTATCTGGGATTCATTGTGGACGCCGAAGGTCTACAAGTAGATCCGGAGAAGGTTGCACCAGTGGTCGATTACCCCGCACCTCAGAACCTCAAGCAACTCCGCAGGTTCCTGGGCATGGCCTCTTGGTACCGCCGGTTTGTCCCCGAGTTCGCCACGATCGCGGAACCCCTGACCCGCCTCACGAAAGGAACCCAATCATGGGCAGCGTTGCGAAATTTTTAGTGTAAAAATAATGCATTATTTAATTTAAAAAAAATCGATAATGGAATTCGAATCCACTACACATTACTTTTTTAATGAGTAATGGAACAGAGATCCATCACCCATTATTTTTTAAATTTTTAATGGAACAGAGATCCAGCAACCATTACTTTTTTAATGTTTAATGGAACATAGATCCAGCACCCATTTTTTTTTTTATGTTTAATGGAGCAGCGATGCAGCTCCCATTACTTTTCTAATTTTTAATGGAAGAGAGATCCAGCACCCATTTTTTTAAATGTTTAATGGATCAGTGATACAGCTGCCATTACTTTTTTAATGGATAATGGAGCAGAGATCCAGCACACATTATTTTTTTAATGGAGCAGGAATTCATCACCCACTACTTTTGAAATATGTATATATTTCGATGTCCAGGTTGGTATCTCCATAGTTTTCGATGTCCAGATTGATTTTCCCATACTTTTCGATGTCCAGGTTGGTTTCCCCATAGTTTTCGATGTCCAGGTTGGTTTCCCCATAGTTTTCGATGCCCAGGTTGGTTTCCCCATAGTTTTCGACGTCCAGGTTGGTTTCTCCATAGTTTTCGATGTCCAGGTTGATTTCCCCATGGTTTTCGATGTCCAGCTTGATTTCCCCATGGTTTTCGATGTCCAAGTTGGTATCCCCATAGTTTTCGATGTCCAGGTTTGTTTCCCCATAGTTTTCGATGTCCACGTTGATTTCCCCATGGTTTTCGATGTCCAGGTTGGTTTAACTATAGTTTTCGATGTCCAGGTTGGTTTCCCCATAGTTTTCGATGTCCAGGTTGATTTCCCCATGGTTTTCGATGTCCAGGTTGGTTTCCCCATAGTTTTCGATGTCCAGGTTGATTTCCCCATGGTTTTCGATGTCCAGGTTGATTTCCCCATGGTTTTCGATGTCCAGGTTGGTTTCCCCATAGTTTTCGATGTCCAGGTTGATTTCCCCATGGTTTTCGATGTCCAGGTTGATTTCCCCATAGTTTTCCATGTCCACGTTGATTTCCCCATGGTTTTCGATGTCCAGGTTGATTTCCCCATGGTTTTCGATGTCCAGGTTGGTTTCCCTACAGTTTACGATGTCCAGGTTGATTTCCCCATGGTTTCTGATGTCCAGGTTGATTTCCCCATGGTTTTCGATATCCAGGTTGATTTCCCCATGGTTTTCGATCTCCAGGTTGGTTTCCCCATAGTTTTCGATGTCCAGGTTGGTTTCCCCATAGTTTTCGATGTCCAGGTTGGTTTTCCCATAGTTTTCGATGTCCAGGTTGATTTCCCCATGGTTTTCGATGTCCAGGTTGATTTCCCCATAGTTTTCCATGTCCACGTTGATTTCCCCATGGTTTTCGATGTCCAGGTTGATTTCCCCATGGTTTTCGCTGTCCAGGTTGGTTTCCCCATAGTTTTCCATGTCCACGTTGATTTCCCCATGGTTTTCGATGTCCAGGTTGATTTCCCCATGGTTTTCGATGTCCAGGTTGATTTCCCTACAGTTTACGATGTCCAGGTTGATTTCCCCATGGTTTCTGATGTCCAGGTTGATTTCCCCATGGTTTTCGATATCCAGGTTGATTTCCCCATGGTTTTCGATCTCCAGGTTGGTTTCCCCATAGTTTTCGATGTCCAGGTTGGTTTCCCCATAGTTTTCGATGTCCAGGTTGGTTTTCCCATAGTTTTCGATGTCCAGGTTGATTTCCCCATGGTTTTCGATGTCCAGGTTGATTTCCCCATAGTTTTCCATGTCCACGTTGATTTCCCCATGGTTTTCGATGTCCAGGTTGATTTCACCATGGTTTTCGATGTCCAGGTTGGTTTCCCCATAGTTTTCGATGTCCAGGTTGGTTTCCCCATAGTTTTCGATGTCCAGGTTGATTTCTCCATGGTTTTCGATGTCCAGGTTGATTTCCCCATAGTTTTTGATGTCCAGGTTGATTTCCCCATAGTTTTTGATGTCCAGGTTGGTTTCCCCATAGTTTTCGATGTCCAGGTTGGTTTCCCCATAGTTTTCGATGTCCAGGTTGATTTCCCCATGGTTTTCGATGTCCAGGTTGGTTTCCCCATGGTTTTCGATGTCTATTTTGATTTCCCCATAGTTGTGGATGTCCAGGTTGATTTCCCCATGATTTTCGATGTCCAGGTTGGTTTTCCCCAAAGTTGGCGCCAATGCATTATTTTTTTAATGCATCACCGTTTTTTTAACCCATTATTTAAAAAATGGATAATGAAATTCGGATCCACTACACATTACTTTTTTAATGTTTAATGGACCAGAGATCCAGTACCCATTATTTTTTTAATGTCTAATGGAACAGAGATCCAGCATTCATTTTTTTTAATTTTTAATGGAACAGCTATGCAACTCCCATTACTTTTTTAATGTCCAATGGAACAGATATCCAGCATCCATTATTTTTATAATGGAGCAGCGCTGCAGTTTCCATTATTTTTTAAATGTTTAATGGAACAGATACAGCACCCATTATTTTTTAAATGTTTAATGGAACAGATACAGCACCCATAATTTTTTTAATGGAGAGTGCTGCAGCTCCCATTATTTTTTTAATGTTTAATGGAACAGATACAGCACCCATTATTTTTTTAATGGAGCAGTGCTACAGCTCCCATTATTTGTTAAATATGAATATAATGTTACTAAAATCGTGTCTGTCTAACTCTGTCTAACTGTCTAACCCTGTCTAACTGTCTAACTCTGCCCAACTTGATCTAACTCTGCCCAACTCGGTCTAACGCTGTCTAACGCTGCCTGAGCCGGTGTAACCCAGTCTAATCGTGTGTAACCCGGTCTAACCTTGTCTAACCCATTCTAATCGTGTCTAACCCGGTCTAATCGTGTCGAACCCAGTCTAATCGTGTCTAACCCGGTCTAATCTTGTCTAACCCAGTCCAATCGTGTCGAACCCAGTCTAATCGTGTCTAACCCAGTCAAATCGTGTCTAACCCGGTCTAATCTTGTCTAACCCAGTCTAATCTTGTCTAACCCAGTCTAATCTTGTCTAACCCGGTCTAACCTTGTCTAACCCATTCTAATCGTGTCTAACCCAGTCTAATCGTGTCTAACCCTGTCTTATCCTGTGGAACCATGTTTAACTCTGTCTAACCCAGTGTAACCCTGACTAACTCCCTGACCCCCTCCCCGTCCTAAGTGTGTGACCACAGATGTCAATAACTAGTTACTTTTGTATCGAGTTACACAAAATTACCCGATAATGCCTGTATCGAGAGACTATTTTTCTCGTTACATCGTTACAGAAATAGCGAAGTAACTGTCGATACTTCATCAGTCTGTAACGAGTAACGTAAAAGTTCAGTTACTCGATACAAATGTAAGGAGTAACGAAATTTATTTCGATGATCTGTTAAAAATCGATGCCAAACAAAGACTACGAGAACCACCGCTTTAAAACTGGTGGCGATGGATAGGCGATTTCTCGGAGATGATATAATCCCAAAATCCAAAACGTCTACGTCTGACAGCTCCGGAGGTACCAGCCTCTGAAGTCGCAAGGTGCGATAAATCGGTTAAAAATCGATGCGAAAAAAAGACGACGAGAACCACCGCGTTAAAACTGGTGTCGATGGATAGGCGATTTCTCGGAAATGATATAATCCCGAAATCCAAAACGTCTACGTCTGACAGCTCCGGAGGTACCAGCCTCTGAAGTCGCAAGGTGCGATAAATCGGTGAAAAATCGATGCGAAAAAAAGACGACGAGAACCACCGCGTTAAAACTGGTGTCGATGTATAGGCGATTTCTCGGAGATGATATAATCCCGAAATCCAAAACGTCTACGTCTGACAGCTCCGGAGGTACCAGCCTCTGAAGTCGCAAGGTGCGATAAATCGGTTAAAAATCGATGCGAAAAAAAGACGACGAGATCGAAAACCATGAGGAAATCAACCTGAAGATCGAAAACTATGGGGAAAACAACCTAGACATCGAAAACTATGGGGAAATCAACCTGGACATCGAAAACCATGGGGAAACTAACCTGGACACCGAAAACCATGGGGAGATCAACCTGGACATCGAAAACCATGGGGAAATCAACTTGGACATCGAAAACCATGGGGAAATCAACCTGGACATCGAAAACTATGGGGAAACCAACCTGGACATCGAAAACTATGGGAAAACCAACCTGGACATCGAAAACCATGGGGAAATCAACCTGGACGTCGAAAACTATGGGGAAATCAACCTGGACATCGAAAACTATGGGGAAATCAACCTGGACATCGAAAACTATGGCGATACCAACCTGGACATCGAAAACTATGGGGAAACCAACCTGGACATCGAAAACTATGGGGAAACCAACCTGGACCTCGAAAAGTATGGGAAAATCAATCTGGACATCGAAAACTATGGAGATACCAACCTGGACATCGAAATATATACATATTTTAAAAGTAGTGGGTGATGAATTCCTGCTCCATTAAAAAAATAATGTGTGCTGGATCTCTGCTCCATTATCCATTAAAAAAAGAATGGCAGCTGTATCACTGCTCCATTAAAAATTAAAATAAAACGTCTTTAAAAAAAGTTGCAAAGTAGAACTTTGCACACTGCTTCCTCATTAATTCCCCTTTTTCACAAAGCCACCTCTATGAAGAAGCTTATTTATTAACTTTGGCTTCCTCATAGAGGAAGCTTTGTGAAAAAGGGGAATTAATGAGGAAGCAGTGTGCAAAGTTCTACTTTGCAACTTTTTTTTTATTTGAACAAATCTTTGCACTTTTTTTTAAATTTGAACAAAAAAACTCCGTTACAAACACCGTTACATCTAATTTTGATTAGATACAAAGTTTTGACTTACTTTAATAACTTTTCTATAAGTTACAGCGAAAATCTTAATTTTTTCAAAAATGCATAACAGCGTAAAATCCGAACGACTTTACCAATCGTCACCAAATTTTATACGTGGCAACGCTGTATGTTATTTTTTGACTGTTTAATATTTTGGTTCAGTTGATGAGATTCGACGTGATATAGAGCAAAATTTATTTTTTTCGAAAAATTCAAAATTCTATAAAACCGGAACCGCTTTACCGATTTCGCTGAAATTCAATACCAAACAACATTGAACGTGTCTTTATTTATGATGAAGTATATAGCTGAGTCGTCGAACTTTTACGAAAGTTAGAGCGTTCACGCCATTTTTTTGAAAAATTAAAAATTCGATAAAATTTGTATACATGGATATATTTAATTTTAAAAAAATGTGAATTACAGAGGATTTAATACTCTACTTCCGTGCCAATTTTTAGCTCGATCCACCATGCCATTCCTGAGTTATGAACAATTGAATGTTCGGTGCCTGGACCATACATACATACACACACACACACACACACACACACACACACACACACACACACACACACACACATACACACATACAGACATATTTTCTAGACCACTTTTCTCGACGTTTTAGGTGATTCTAAGTATGTTAACATGAAAATCTCGAAAAAAAAAAAATTCACGAAAACAAAGCTTCCTCTATGAGGAAGCAAAAATAATGAGTGCTGGATCTCTGTTCCATTAAACATTTAAAAAATAATGGGTGCTGGATCTCTGTTCCATTAAACATTAAAAAAGTAATGGGCGCCGCCTCGCTGCTCCATTAAACATAAAAAAATGGGTGCTGGATCTCTGTTCCATTAAACATTAGAAAAGTAATGGTTGCTGGATCTCTGTTCCATTAAAAATTAAAAAAATAATGGGTGATGGATCTCTGTTCCATTAAACATTTAAAAAATAATGGGTGATGGATCTCTGCTCCATTATTCATTAAAAAAGTAATGTGTAGTGGATTCGAATTCCATTATCCATTTTTTAAATAACGGGTTAAAAAAACGGTGATGTGTAACGGCCCGTCTTCATATAAAAATACGATTCGAATGAGAGAAAAGTATAGGTGACATTAGCGCAGTGGTTAGCGCTCTGACTAAGGAATGGACATTCCGGGTTCGAGTCCCGGAGATCACCATATCTTTTCTCTCTTCGAAACTTCGCCAATTCATCCGCACTACCATCCTACACACATCCCCGAATTCTCGGCCCAGCCGTTACAGATGCATTAAAAAAATAATGCATTGTCCCCAACTCTGATCATGGGTATGGGCAGAGGAACAACAAGTCGCTTTCGAGCAACTAAAAACCCACCTCGCGACCGCCCCGGTTCTCGCATGTCCGAACTTCGAGGTACCTTTCACCCTCCAGACCGACGCGAGTGGCGTGGGTCTAGGAGCTGTCTTGACACAAGAAATGGACGGACAAGAGCGAGTAATCGCCTATGTCAGTCGATCTCTTACGGACGCGGAGAAGCGGTACACGGTTACCGAGAAAGAATGCTTAGCTGTTATCTGGGCAATCAGGAAGTGTCGTTGCTATCTGGACTGGTACGCGTTCACCGTAATTTCCGACCATAGCTGTCTCCGTTGGCTTCACAACTTAAAGAATCCAACAGGTAGACTAGCTCGTTGGGCTCTCGAGTTATTGGAGTATGACTTCAAGATCATTCACCGACGAGGTGCTCTCCACCACGTCCCAGATGCGTTATCTCGAACTCCTGAAGGTATGGAAGATACCCAAGAGATGGCGTTTGGTCTCACGACGACAGAGGATCGTTGGTACCTACGACGCTATCGGGACGTAGAGCGTGCCCCGGATCGTTATCCGGACTGGCGTATCATGGAGGGTAGGCTCTACTATCACCGATCAAGTAACTTTATTGCGGTAGAGATGGTTGATCTGGACGATTGGAAGCTAGTGTTACCTCGGGAACTCCGTTCGCGCGCTATCTGTGAGTGCCACGAGACTCCCCAGTCAGGGCACCTCGGTATTGACAAGACATTCCGGCGGATGAGTAACCAGTACTACTGGCCTACGATGCTGCAAGACGTGGTGGCGTATATCAGCACCTGCGATATCTGCCAGCGCGTCAAGGTCGAACAAAGACCACCCGCGGGCCACATGGGTCGTCGGGTCAGCGAAGAACCGTGGGCGTCCATCGCTGCGGACATCATGGGGCCAGTAACACGTAGCAAAGCTGGTTTCTCCTATATCCTCGTGATCCAGGACCTCTTCACGAAGTGGATCGAGGTCGTTCCCCTGCGTCGGGCTACGGGAAAAGTGATCAGCGAAGCCCTGAATGACATTGTTATCTGCCGTTGGGGCACACCTAGAGTGTTGCTTACCGACAACGGCACTGAATTTATCAATAAGGAGATACAGGGGCTGACGAAGCTCACTGGGACTCGCCACACGACCACACCGCCCTACCACCCCCAGGCCAACCCGGTCGAAAGGGTAAATCGGGTCCCAAAAACGATGCTTCGGGCATACATTGATAGTGACCAGCGCGAGTGGGACGTTCATTTACGCGAGTTCCGATTCGCGTACAATACTGCGCACCACAGCTCACTGAATGTCACCCCCGCGTTCGCTAACTTTGGGCGAGAGCCTCAGCCTGCTATCTCCCTGAAGCAAGAGGTCGAGGGTGAGGTCGATATCGTCAAGAGGGAACCACAGGAGTGGGTTGATCGCATGAAGCGACTCGAAACCCTACGTAAGACACTGGTACACGCACTGGTTGAAGGTAACGAGAGCCAGGCTCACTATTATAACCTTCGCCATCGTGACCGCGAATTCGCGGTCGGAGATCTCGTACTTCGTCGAGCCCATCGCTTGTCAAGTGCCGTCAAACAGTTCTCGGCGGCACTAGCGAAACCCTTCGACGGCCCATTCGTTATCTTAAAAAAGTTATCTCGGGTACGATACGAGTTGACCGACCTCGCCGGTCGAGCCCAGGGTGTTATCTCGGTCCAAGATCTGAAGCCCTATCGGACTTCGGAATTCCCGTCGACCTCGGCGGAAAAGGGCGGGCGCGTGTGTTAACTTGGGTCCTCTTACCTCCCTATTACCTCTCGATATCTAGTTACCTCCCACCTCGCTATCGTGTTATCTCTCTCAACTATCCGATCTTAGAAAATCTTGGCTGTTCTCTTCTCGTGACACTCTACACACTCCATCCCCTACAGGAAACATAGACAGGATGCAACACCAAGACCCCGAGTCTCCGCTGGTCGGCGCCATCACCGGTGCCCTGGCTGACCTAGGGGTACCACTCGACCTCGTTCAGGAGGAGGTCGGCGACGTTCCGATGGAGGAACAGCCGGAAACCCCTGTCCGCCCGACCGACGGGTCCGCCTGGGCCCCGTTGCTCCCGTTCGTGGCGGCATGCTGGGGAACCGAGCGCCGTCACCCAGGTTTCATCGCGGCCTTAGAGGAGACCATGGGACAAAGGAATCCGCGGGTTTCCCCCATTCCCAGCACGTCCCGAGAACGACAGCTCGTCCTCGAGCTCAAGCTCTAGCTCGAGCAGCTCGAGCGCCACCAGCTTGGCCAGCGCGAGGACCGTTATCGCCGAACCCGTTGATGTTGGCGACGCCACCGCCGACGCCACCCAGCCAACACCCCGGCCGCGCATAAAGGCGGTAGAGGTTTTGGAGAATCCGGTGCATATCGTGGAAGAGGAGGAATTCCTCGAAATGGAGGCGGACGACGACCTCACAGGCGAGTCCGAAGCGACCTCGGCTGCATCAACGCCCGCTCGATCTGAGACCGTCGTCGTGCCCATGGCGAACGAGACAACGCCCAGCCCAGCTGCTTCGGTGGAGCGCAAACCGACCTCGGCCCAGGTGCCTCCGGGACGCCACCGCCGACGCCATCTCCACCGAGCGTCCCTACCTCACGACCTGGATACTGGGAGCGATCGGCCGTGTTGTGCTTCGACTGCCACCGATCCGGGCACTCGTACCGCCAATGCCCGACTCCGAGCCGGGATCTCTTTTGTTATGGCTGCGGACACCGACACGTCACGATGAGGACGTGCCCCCGATGTTCCCCGGAATGGGAGGTCCGAGGGCCTTACGTGCCGATCCTGGCGCGTAACGTTCCACGCGAGCAGATCCCGAGGGCTCTGTCGGAGGTGCCTCATCTGCACCGTCCAGGAAGCGCCCCCGTCCGCACTCATGTGACGTCCAGGCCTGACGACTACGGCGTCTTTGGGGCCCGATCAGCGTGCTCCTGCCAGGACTGTGTCCGCCGAGAACAGCAGGGACGAGCTCCATCGGCAGTGGAGTGCCAACGGCCCCAGACCCCGCAGGAGAGCGAATACGGTGATGAGCCCTACTCACACCAGGTCGACTACCGTGACTTTATGCCCGGACCTTCGTGGTATTGAGGGAAGCGAAGGCGAGTCGACCCCTCCGGCTATGTTACCTTTATTAGTGTTCTCTAAACATTTTTAAAATTACCTTTCTTTGTTATCATGATTATTTTCAGTTAAGAGCGATCTGCAGTATTATTTTTGTTTGTGCTATCTACATTGTTCCTTTTTTTTGTTAGTGCTATCTAAGACCTTAGTTGTTAATGTTATCTTCGTTACCTTTCGTTAATGCTATCGACTGATTAGGGTTAACCGCCATCTAACGGCGCCCATCGTACCTGACGATGGCACAATTATCATCTGTTATCTTTGTTATAAGCTCTCGTACATTAGTTCATCTGTTACCGGTCTGTTACCTAAACGTTCCTATTGGTCCCGGGAAGACCTAAAACTCGCAAAAAAATCTGAGGGGAGAACGACCACCCGTGCCTTAAAGCCATCCCCAACCTCACGTTATCTTTGTTATCTTTTTGCGATTACGACAGTACATGTAATACGTTATCTTTACCTTTCGTTATGAGACAATGATGATTTATGGATAAGTTGGTCCCGGAAAGACCTAAAACTCGCACAAAAGTCTGATGGGAGAAAAACCACCCGTGCCTTCGAGCCACTCCCAAATATACGTTACCTTTGCTACCTCTTTGATATTACCACAGTTATCTTTAATGTGTTATCTTTACCTTTCGACTGAATGGTATGAGTTAAGGTACAACTGGCAAATGGAAAGGCCGTGATTAAAACTGAAGATCCGAGTACAACACGATCGTTACCTTTATTTCGTTTACCTTCCCTTTAAGGGTTCCCAGGTTGTGGGTCCGTGTTCTCTTTGCATTTAGGGTTATCTGTAGGAGTTATTACCGAAATCCGATATGGACCAGTCAAGGGAGGGGGGACTGTGACAGAATTTTCTGAATTTTCTGTCCCCCGGTCTGCAGAGTCGCGAATCTGCGAGTTTTTAGCGCGTCCCTTCGGACCTCCGATTGCAATTTTCCCAGTTAAAGTAATGTTACCTGCTACGTTATCTGACGGTCAATTATCGTGGTCAGTGCACCGAGATTACCGCGGTTCAGGGCCGAATTACTGTGCCACCCGGGATATCTCGGTGATGACGCTTAGGGTATGTCGGTAGGAGAGGATAAAGGACCGGTGAAATTCCGGCGCTCCGCTGAGAAAGTGACGTTCGGGGGGAAAGATTGGGTAAGTTTTAGGTACGTTTGGAAGGCCGCAGCGGAGGTGCCTACGACCACTCCGACGCTCGGATCGCCAGGTCGTTTTTCAGCTTCGTATTTCGTTATCTTTACGTTTAAGTTTGTTCAGACTCCCGCGTCACAAGGAGATTCCCTCGTTATCGATCATCACCACGATAGTTGGACACATATCGGTCAGTTTAGGTTACGTTTCAGGTATCTTTCGTTTATCTTTCGTTATCGTAGCTATCTTTACTGAGTTTCGGCGTCGCGTCCGCCTTTAGGTTCGTTCGAACGCTCGCAGCTGCGCGCGCATCACCGCCGCAGCATCGCCGCGCGTCGCTAAGAGTGGGACCCCGGTTAGAGTGGGGCGCGCGAACGTCGCAGCCCTGCTGGGTGGTGAGCCGCCGACCGACGAATCTCTCGTCGGCCAGCCTTCGGCCGGCAAGCAGCTCTCTCTCTCTTGTTCTCTAATGTTACCTCCTGTTACCGCATGTTACCTCATGTTACCGTGTGCTACCGAATGTTACCTAAAATTACCTTTTTAGCGTTAGGATGACCTACTGTAGTTATGTTATCAAATTGTTTCTTTTTGGAGTTACCTATTGGTTATTTTCTCGGCGTTATCTTTAATTAGTTTTCCGGCGTTCTCTTTAATTATTTTTTGAGTTTCTGTCTTATTTCAGCTCGCCGTTTTGCCCGGTACGAGTGATTCAGCCCAGCGATTATCAACGTACAGGGATTAATAGTAGTGCAGTTATCTTGTGTTCTCTGATTGGTTCACGTTCGTTCCCTTGTGTTCTCGGATTAGTTCGCGTTAGTTCTCTAGTGTTCTCTAGTTTATTCGTGCGCGTTCCCTGGTATTCTCTATTAGCTCGTGCGCGTCATTTTGAGTTCGCGGATGTGTTAAGTTCGTTCGTTCACTCGTTCACTCGTTCTCTCGTTCTCTCGTTCCCTCTTGTGTGCGTGACCGCGACTTGTCGCGCTCTCGGGTTACCTCACATCCGGTTATCTCTAACTTTATGAGAATTCGCATTTCTGTTTCTTTTGAGGTATTTCCGTTTTTCGTATTATTTTTGAGCGTCAGTGTTTTCTCGTCACCTTGTTCTCTCGGTTTTGTCGTTCTCTGTTACGATGAATTAGTGTAAGAATTTAAGGTATTTGATTAATAAACCGACCGATTTTTCCGATTTAATTGCGTTACGTTTTCGCCATTATTCAGTGCCCCTAAGGATCCACGCCCTCTCTCCACAACCTAGCATCCTGAGCGACCCCGAGATCCCGTGAATCGCCTCTCCGAGTCCGTCGCCGGTTAGTTCTAGTTCCGTTTCCGTTTTGAGGTAGGGCGGTTTGCCGATTCCGCCCGCGTAACAAAATAAAAATTGGCTGGCGCCCACCGGCATTTGGCGACGGGCGAGGAGGGCGCACGAAGGTGGCGCGGAATTAATTTCCACGATCACAGTGTGTCCGAGAAATTGCATTGTGGGGTAAGAATGCACCCTATATAACGAGTACACATCCGGGTCTATTAATGGAATATGCATAATGATTATAACCTTTCCGTTTTGATAGCTCACAGTGAATCGCGACATTCTCGTTAACGCGTCCGGTTCGTCATCGACTGGTACAGGGAACGCTAGTGGATGGCGAGAAATCGAGACATCTTGAACAATCTTTCTTAAGGTGTTAGAACTTAATAATTCCGGGTGGAGCAATCCCATTTTTGCGAAGTGTATAATGTCGATCGTGGTTTTTACGCTGGACAAATAGGCTTCCGTGACCAATTCCACGCTGTTCTTCCATTCGAGCATACCCAACACGTAGGCCTTCACAGACTCTTCGGTTACGCTGCGGTTTGTGTTTATTGAAGCCCATATATTATTATGGTTTGTCTCCATTGCTTCTAGTTGGTCTCCAACGACGTGATATTCTGATTTTATTATATGCGTTTGGTCGTTTGTTAGCATTATCATTCCTTCTTTGCTGCTATTGATTTTTCCGAATTCAATATCATAGAATTTTGCTTGGGTTTCGGGCATTTCTTCGAATACCGGTTCGCTGGGTATTTTTACGTTATTCGAATATATTCTTCCCATGGCAGCGAGAGTTTTTCCTTTCAACCTGCGCAGGTAATCGAGATTCTTCTCGATTACTCCTGTTTTGTATTCTAAGTTCTTTTTGTTAACGAGTGAGGTACAAAGTTCAAATAAAAATATCCGACATTCTTCCTCCACCGTATCCAAGGGTAGTTGCGAAAAACTTGGCCGTCGATTTTCGATCGGTCCTAAGTCGAAGAACGTTACCAATTTCCATTCGTCTTGCACCAGCTGCACATCTTGCAATCTCTCGTAGTACAGTCCTGCATCACTTCTGATACGTTGTATTGTTAATTCCGGTGACCCGAGGCAGCCTCCAAATAGGAGCAAGATCAGCAGATGGTACATTGCTGCTTACCTTTAATCATAAATATTCGGAAATAATGAGGTCTTTTTCCTCTAATTCTTCCTCCCTTTTTTTTATTTGCTGATTTATTATTGTCGATATTATTTGGCATTATTTTATTTTGATTTCCAATTTTGGTTGCTTCTCCCCTTTTTATTTATTGCTGAATACAAATACGCGTATTTTCACGTATGTATTTTTTTGTGGCTTCTTTTTAGTTCTTTAGTCCGTCATGTGTCGTATGGGCGTCCCTATTTGGTCGGGCTGGATGCGTGGCTGGATCGATGAGTCGGTGAATTGATGCGTCTTAGAGTGGGGGTATGAGAATGGGTTAGATGGATACCTTCCTGATTTTTCTCCTGAGTTTTATAGAGAAGGGGCGGGGACCTCTCCTTTTTTCCGGTGACTAGGTGGGGATCAGTGTCTCCAAGTCGATTGAATTTTTTTTTCCTCTAGTTTACTCATTCGTGATTGCTCTTTCAAGACGGTTCCACCGTAGTGTTTCTGGGATTTCTTCAATCCATTTTTTTATTGCAACACCATCTTTTCTTTTCAAGAAAAACAAGATGACTACCGTGATGTTAGAAAATTTGAAAACGTATCTTGTAGTTACCCTGGAATCACTGGGGAAGTTTCAAGATTCCGCGAGTCTTTGTGAGGGTGACCAGCGGGGGGTCGCGTGGAGAGGCGACATCGTTAGTGTTTCTCGTGGATTGCGGCGCGTCGTAAATCAGCTGATGTGAGTAAAAGTGCCTATATTATTATTATTATTATTATATTTTTTTTTCATTGATTTTCCTGGTGATTCGATTAATTATCGTATTTTTATAACGTCGTTTATTTTATTATTATTTTCTTTTTCCTGTGTACAGTTGGGAGGACGAGTTTTTCGCTGGGACATTTAATTTACGCAATTTGATCGGGATGGAACCCCTATCTCGCCGATTGGAAGTCGGGAGAGTTTCGTTCTGGATCCCGGAACACTATGACCTTGATGGGCCTTATCTGTCCGTTAGAACCTGGGAACCATGGACCCAAGATATGATTAATTATCTTTTGGTTTTGCTGGATGAGGAAACCTCGCTACCACGGGCCATTCAAACAGTGGTCCATGTGCGGCGTATGCTGAAGAAACAGGGCGAGTTTGGGTGAGTTGCGTCGACAACCTTTCGTTTGTCCGATATATATATATATATATTTTTTGTGACCGCCTTAAAATAACAAAAAAAAAATTTTGTTTTGCCTGTTTTCTAGTGAGGGCCTTGGGGACGATCCTTGGGGACTTCCCCAATTATTTGGCTATGGTTCGTTTTCGGACCATGGAAAAGAGGTAAATAACAATTTTTCCTGTTCTCCCCTTTTTTTAAATTGCGTGTGACTTTTATTTGTTAATTGAAGGAATTTTCCACCCCTTTTTTTCAGCCCGTCGAGGACTTTCAAGGACGGAGTGACCACCGGGAATCCGTCCTTATTTCTCGCTGTTCTTCCATTTGGTAGCGAGTAACGCTACTGCAAACATTTTTCCGAGGTATAGATCGTTGTTGTTACTTTATTACCCCTTTTTTTTAATTTAATGTTGGGATTTTTTTTTCTAATAACTTTCCGTATTCTTGTCTGATTTCAGGAGCTGGTGTCCGAAGTAAATTTATACATATTATATATATTTTTTTTTATGAATTTTTGTAAGAAGAAAAATAATTTGTACTTCATAGAATAAAGAGTGTAATTTTTACTCGGAAATGTCTTTTCGTATTTCTTCATAGTTGAGTTAAACCGAAGGAAGTTTTAGTATTTTCTCTTTTTTTTTGTAATGTTTTGCAATTTTTTTCTGTGATAAGAACTGCGCGTTTTAACTTCCTTCTGTGTTAACTTTTCCTTTATACCATAGTGCATTTCATGGTATAATCTATTTGGTTCTGACATTGATCGCATAATTTCTTGGTTCTGGCACACTTTCCACAGCTAGTCGAGTGTATGCACGGCAAAAATACTACATTTATTTCCCGGCAATGGCAGGTCTGGCATAGATTAGTTTCGGATACTTCGGTTGCGTCGGATTGACAGGAGGGTACGGGGGACGGGTTCGGTGCTGGGAGCCCGGGAGTCGACGGTCGGTTAATTCTGGTGGGTTTCGTTTTTTCGGTCGCGCGTGCCAGGTCGAGCGCGGAGGTCCTTCGCTTGAAATGACGTTCCTCGCGTGAAGATAACCGTTCGCGGGCGGAGACACCATGGCTCTGCCTTTCCTCGGATACAGGCGTTGAGCTACGGCCCGGTGAGACACGAGGAGCGCCTATGGTCATGTAAAGATAATGACAATAGGGGTACCAACGGGCGTGCTGTTCCCAAGGGTAATCTGTGGATTTCCAGTTGCGAATTTTTCCTCCGCAATGAAAACACATGACTTTGTCCTTTTTTCCGGTATAGAAAAATCCTGCCATGGCTAGAGTATCGGGGTTTAGTATGTTTCCGTGTTTTTTCGGCCAATTAATGAAGTTGTCTTTTCTTTTCTTATATCCCTCGTAGAGAGGTTCCATCGGGTTCATGTATCGTTTCGGAGTGTCAAATTCGTCAAAGAGTTCTGGGACTTCTGGTGTCTCTGCTTGAGTGCAGAATGACGGGATTAATCGTGGGTCTGTGCCTATGGGCACATTTCCGCACGCGAGTCTTTTCACGAATCGGCATTGATCGTGTTCTTTCTGATGTCTGGCCATGGGGTCGTCGTTTGCTTCCCACTCTATAATTGTTACTAAGCAATCGAAACAACTAACTGTATCTTCCCATCCCGTATAGTAAAACCCTGCGGCGGCGAGAGTCGTGGGATTTATTATAGGTAAATTCCAGCGCCGAAAACTGTTTAAGCGCACCTGCTCGAATCGATATTTCTCGTGTATTGTTAGTACCGACATTTTCCCTGGAGTAGTGTAAACATATGTATATTTTTATTATCTCTCTTTTTTTTCAATCGTTTATTATATATTTTTGTAATGTTACTGAATCTCAAAAATTAGTTATTTTTAATACACCAACCCTTTTCTGTGGTTAATTAGATTAACTATATATATTAAATTTTCCTTTTCAACAATTTACTGCGAATGTTGTTATTTTTGTTAATATCGATAATAAAGTTGTGTTTGTTACTGTTATATAATATTTCCGTCCTTAGTCCCTCTGTTGATTACTTAAATTTCAATCGGTACTTTACCGCTTTTTTTTCTTTTTATTTTATCGACGCGACCTCACGGAGTTGTGTGCGGGTTTCCAATTTTTCCGTGTATTTTCTTTTGTTGCCCCTTTAAGAAAAAGAAATCGTTTAACTAACGCGAATGTTCAGCATTAAAATTGATGCGTATGTCTGTTGGAACGTGTAATTATTCCCTTTCATAGTATGTTCACTTTCGTCATTTATTGTTGAATTATCGTCCGTGTAGTGAGAGGAGAAAGAGAAAAAATTCTTTTTGATTTCAGCCCGATTAAGGCTTTTACGATGACTTCGATGGTTTTACCTTTCATCTTTTTTTCGGGGCAATTGGTATCGGAGTTTCTAGAAATTCGCGAATCAGTCCGTTTCTTAATAGAGGATCAGAGGGACTGGATATTGTCCTACTATTAGTGGGATTCATCAACAAAGGGGTTGTCCAAAACCTCTCGGCTTCTGCTTGAGCATCCATTGAGGATTGTAGGTAACGGCAATTTATTTGCCGGAACGCGTGTTGTTGAGACGGGACGTCGTGACTTTGCCAATTACTCATCGTGAGGTTGCAATAGAAACATTTTACTGTGTCGTTTACTCTTGTGTAGAAAAACCCTGCTCTTGCCATTTCGGCCGCTCTTATCGATATAGCCTCTGGCCAGGTAGCAAAAGAATGCACGCGACTCATGAAATTCTCGAATAGGGGGTAGGTGGGACTCATCAACGGCGTGATCGTTATTGGGCCCTGGTTCGCTCCTGTCTCGATGAAAGGGACGGGCGCTTGGCCTGCCGTGACCCTCGGCAGTCTAAAAGGAGGGTCTTGAAGTGGTATATTACCGCTCGGGAATCCTTTAATAAATTTACAATCGCTTCCGCACTTTAAATGCACAAACTTGGGGTCGTCGTTCGGCCTCCAGTTTCCAATTATTCTTTGACAACTAAAACATTTAGTTAAATCCCCTGTACCGAGATAAATAAAACCTGCCGCAGCTAATTTGCCCGGATCGAGATTAGGTCCACGCCAACCTATGAAGCTCTCGAGTCGTATCTGCTCGAAACAATAAATGTAGTTACAACCGCTCATCGCCATAATTTTCTTTCAATATATATCTTTTTTCGTAATTAGTGTAGTTATCAATTTTGGATAATTGCCTATACTTTCTTTCTTTTTTTTTCAATTATTACAACTCAACATGTGTGCATATAAATTATTGTTATTAGTTCCTTTATTTTGTTGATGTCGGACTCGGAATTACTCTACCGCAATCTGTGATTTTTTTAGTCGATTAGTGTGTACTACCAATTCCCTTTTCGGAAGTTTTATTCGTACGTTACCCTTTGATAATATTGCCGTTACTTCGTGTGGTCCCGTGTAATGATCGCCGAGTTTCCCTGGTTTGGGTCCTTTAAGCAAAAATACCGGTTCACCGACTTTAAGCGTTATGGGATTTACTTTTTTGTCCTGATATTCTTTAGATTTTTCTTTCGCGTTCATTAAGTTTTTCCGTCCCATTCCTTGAATTTCGTGTATTTGCGTTACTAGTTCTGTTAAATAATCATCGTAAGTCGCGAGCTTCTCCATTTCCGACGGTGGCATGCTGGAGGGAGTTCGAGCTCTTTTTCCAAATACCATTTCGTACGGAGTGTGTTTCGTTCCCTCGTGAACGTTCGTATTGTAATTATAAATGGCCATTTCTACCCACTCGTCCCAATTTTTTTGTTTGGTGGTAAATTGTTTTAAATACTCGCCGAGAGCGTGATGGGATCTTTCCAACGATCCATTGGATTGTGGGTGGAACGCGGTAGTCCTAACTTTTCGTATTTTAAACAATTTTGCAATTTGTTTTAAGAAATTGCTCAAAAAATTACTGCCTTGATCGGTGAGTACCGCTTTAGGTGCCCCGAAATAGCAAATAAATCTTTTAACAAAAGCTTCAGCTATGGTCACGGCCCTTGCGTTGGGTAGGGATATAGCCACTGAATATTTAGTTAATTGGTCTTGTATAGTAAGAATATATTCGTTATCGAGGTCTGTCTTAGGGAGCGGGCCTACTATATCCATAGCGATTTTATCAAAGGCTATTGCTGGTGTATCAGTGATAATCATTGGCATTTTAGTTTTTGTCCTGACTAATTTTTTTAATTGACAGTGCAAACAACGTTGAATATACACCTGAATTTCCTCTTTTAAGTTTTTCCAATAATAATCGTGGCGAATTCTATTATACGTTTTGCCAACTCCTCTGTGTCCGCCGACAGCCGAAGAATGCATTCCTCGATAATTTTATACCGATCTTCTGGAGGCGGTTCTCTGATTAGTCCCTGGCAAATGATAATTTTTACGTCGCTTTGTGCGAAGATGAACCGAAGTTGCGTAACAATTTCTTCCCATGAAACGTTTAGAATATATTTTGATTTAGCAATGCTGATTATTTGGAGAGATAATTTTTCGATTAAATGTCGAGCGCTCTTAAAGACCTCCACGATATTTTCAAGTATTAAATTAGGCCCTTCTCCCGATTTATCGGTGATAGGTAATGCCAAATTAAATCTTCCATGTTTTTTGGAAATGGACTGCGCTTTATTCAGCGTTAAATTTTTCAACTTCGGAAAGCAATCTCTGTCTCTTAGCATTACAGCTCCAGAGTCTACGGGTTCTCCCTCGGTCGAGACAAAAAATGCCAGGGTATCCTTT
Source organism: Pimpla rufipes (assembly GCA_963932165.1). NCBI lineage: Eukaryota > Metazoa > Arthropoda > Insecta > Hymenoptera > Ichneumonidae > Pimpla > Pimpla rufipes. Next base: position 8,136,550 of record OZ010642.1, on the reverse strand, counting down.
CGAGTGTAGAATAAGTCACGAGACAGTTTAACGTTGTCGGCTACGATCCTTCCGGTCGTTAATGTAGGTAGGCCCGGGAGAGGCAATAAAACAGCCTCTGTAGTGCCGCCAATATTGTCTTCATCACTCGACGTTTCTGACTCACTATCTTCAAGGGGTTTCAAATTACGTTTCTTTCTTTTCCTCGATATGCTAGTTTCGTTATCTCCCGATTAACCTTCGTCGTTCGGTCCCTGATTGTCGCGGCACGACTCATCTTCCTCGAGTTCGTCGGCTATTCTAATTTCGAGTGATATGCTGCTACTTTCGAGGTTCGTCACAGGAGATTCATTAGTTATCTTTATGGGTTCTTCAAGTCTCCTAGTTCTCCTTTTTTTTTTAGGGTTTACCCCGCTTTTTAGGTCAGTCGGAGACAGGGCTTTCTCCGGTCTCTCCTGGGACATAGCGGCTACCGGAATCGCTTCCACCATCGGTTCGCCGGGGTCGAGCGGTTCTTGCTCCCAGTTGCACTCCTCTATGTCTGTGTGTGGGCATATAGTTTCTGTTTCACTGTCTGAGTGGGTAGCGTCGTCGTCAGACTCCTCCTCTAATAACCGCGAGATTTCTGCGTCCGTCAATTTTTGTCTGAATTTCGTTCTATTGTCATTTATCGGATTAATTCGTATTGTAAAGACGTCATTGGGCGTGATTGATTTTTCTACTGGATTTCTCGATAATGCGTCAGCGTTGACGTTAGTTTTTCCTGCTTTATATATTATATCATATTCGTATTCAGCCAATTTTAGTCTCCAGCGTAGAATTTTTGGATTGCCATCGGTAGCTTTTCTGAACCACATAAGCGGTTTATGATCAGTTACTACGGTAAAACGTCGTCCATATAAGTAAGGACGGAAATGCAATATCGAATATACGATTGCTAATGCCTCTTTTTCGTACGTATCGTATCGCTCTTCGACTTGACTGAGAGCTCGAGACGCGTAAGCGCACGGATGGTCATGGGTAATTTCTCCCTGGGATAAGATGCTGCCTATAGCGTAGCCTGACGCATCCGTTGTGAGAATAAAAGGTTTAGAAAAAGCCGGGTACTGTAGTACAGGAGCGGAACAAAGTTTTTCTTTTAATATTTCAAATGATTCTTGTTGTTCGGTTCCCCACTCAAAAGCGTTTTCTTAAGCTGTAAGAGGTTTGGTGATTTTCGCGTAACCTTCAATAAATCGTCTGTAGTATCTCGTTAATCCTAAAAATTGACGGATGTTTTTAATGTTTTTAAGTACGGGGTAATTGCGTACCGCTTCTATTTTTTTCGGGTCGGGCCGCACTCCATTGCTCCCAATTATATGACCCAAATACGCGACTTCTTTTTTCAAAAATTCACACTTGTCAGGTTGCAATTTAAAATTCGCGGCTTCTAGACGTTTCATTAATTCGCAATATATTTTTCCGTGTTCTTCTAAGCTGTGGGCATATATAACTATATCATCCAAATAAACGAACACGCCCTGCCCGAGAAGTCCGCTTAGCGTGAGATCCATTGCCCGTTGAAAGGTAGGAGGGGCGTTCCGTAGCCCGAAAGGCATTCTTACGAACTCGTAGTGGCTCCTTGGTGTTGTAAAGGCGGTCTTGCGTCGATCTTCCGGGGCTACTTCTACTTGATGGAATCCCGAGGCCAAATCAAATACGGAAAAATATTGCGCTCCACCGAGTTGATCTAATATGTCATTAATATTGGGGATTGGATATGCATCGGCTATAGTTTTTTCGTTCAACGCACGGTAGTCGAATACGACTCTCCATTTTTTATTACCTTGCGAGTCGGCTTTCTTAGGCACGACCCACACCGGGCAGTTGTAGGGCGAAGTGGACGGTATTATTATCCCTTTTCCAAGCATGTCTTCTATTTGTTTTCCTATCTCTTCTTAAGTGCACTCAGGCCAACGGTAACCTCTAGTATTGATGGGAAAATCGTCTGTGGTTGGAATGCAATGTCGCAATATTGTTGTACATGTTAATAAATCTCCCGGAATTTGATACAGATGCGCACTTTCTTCTAGTAGCGTTTCTATCCTTTTTTTTCTTCTTTGTTTAATTCCGTGAGTCTCAATAAATTTTTTATTTGTTCGAGACGGTCATTCGATATTTCTTTTGTTACTATACAACACTGCGACTTGTTAGGAGGAGACTGAAATTTCTGAAGAAAACTATAACTGCTTAGTTTTCGTACTAAAGCAACGTCCATTATTTTATAATGTATAGTGGAGTGTTTATTGACCTCAATTTGATTTTTCCTTTTGATTCTATTCTGTTCTTTTCTCCTGGGTAGGACCGCAGTGGCAAGAGGCGGATCCTCGGATAACTTGCCGGGCGCATTTTGATTGTCCCGTGATACTGGAGTAGCATTTCCGTCACTCATTAAACCCGTTAATTCGCGATGTTTTCTTTCTATAATTTCTTCGAGATTAATTACTTCGTTTATCCCCGTTTTTGATTCAGTTGTTTCTTTTGATTTATTTTCCACGTTTTCCTCGATTTTATTTATTTCAAAACTATTTTCCTTATTCATTATTTCGCTGTGTTCTTGATTTTTAATGCCGGGACAAGTTCTGACGCTTTCGGCGGTCGGGCCGACCCTCATAAATTCTAAATGGTCAGTAACTGCGTCTTTGACGGCAGTTGACGGCGTCGGTCGCGCCCGAATCTCCGCAGGGTCTGAGTGACTCCTTTTTTTCAATGTAGCCGTGTCGTTAATTTCTCTGTCTTGTTCTCTTGATCTACTGTTACTTTCTTCAATTTCTATCATATTTATTTTCAACGTTTTCTGGGGGTATTCCTCCAATTTTCCCATATTAATTTCATCTGATTTACTTCGATTTTTAATAATCGTTGGGTTAAATCCCTTGAACATTTTTTTATTCGCGAATGGGTCCGTTTTTTCTGATTGACAATTATTCATTCCTTCCTCACTAAGGTTACATTCCTCGAACATTCCTTTTTTTAATTTTATTTCTTCACCTGATAAATTTTCAACGACTTGGTTTTTTATAAGTTCGTGACTGTCGACATCCTCGAGGGATTCTGCCCCTACTGTCCATGCGACATCACGTAAATTTTCAACTTCAATGGGTCCTGCCCGTTCCTCGGTGTCAGGCTTCCCAATTGCAAGAGAACAAACTTTATTTTCAACACAAATTTCAGTACTTCCACAAATTTTCAAGTCATCTATTTTTATCAAGGTTTGAGAGATATTAAAATCGAAATTTCTCGATTCTCCACTAGTCTCTGAATTATCCATAAAATTCCTTGTCGTGGCTTCACAATATTCATTTTGCTCTGTATTTATTAAGACAAATTTCCTGTCCGAATTTTCGTTTTTCGAACAGGTATCTGTGACTTTTGACTGGTCATTTTCCGTTTTATTTTTATTTTCGTTTATTGGATTCGGGTTAATCTCTGGGGTTTCTTTTCCAAGGATCGGCAGTTTCGTCTTTAATTCATCTCGTGTCGTCGTATCTTTTTCCGGGGGCATTTCGTTTTTTAATTTCGGTAGCTCTGGTGGGATTCCACATTCTCTCGTTAAATTGGGGGAGGTATCCTCAGAACTTGATTCGGTTTCGTAACTTTTAATTTTATTCCATTTATTTTCGTCAGAATATTCTCGTGGTTCTAATTCCATTACAGGCACATGCAATTCTATGGCGCATTCGTTACTGTTGGTGATATAAATATACGCTTTCCCGTTATTATTTTTGACAAAGCCGTCTTGTATCTTAACACCTTTTCCTGTACTCATTGGCGGTAAATAACCTTCTCTCATAGACAAATTTTTTACTCTTACGTAACATAACTTAGTGGATTTGGCAGGGACGACCATAGTTTCGGGTGTCGCGAACGGTATAATCACGCTCTGCATTTCTAATTGGCGATTTTCATAGTCGATTTTTACTCTATTTCCATCTAAATAATCGGCTCCTAAAATTCCAGCTTCTTTTATCGGGAAATCATAACTGACAACATGAAAAGTAGCGTAGCGTCCAAACGTTTGAATCGTGACGCACCCGAGCGTATAAATGGAGTTTTTCGTGATTCCCTTCAGTTGTAATATCTCTCTCTGATCTATCGGGGTACTGGGGTCTAAGAATTGTTCCTTGATAATATTTGGTCCGGCTCCGGTGTCGATCATGAACATGACAGGTTGTACTAATTCCGAGGCTGTGATTATTACACTGGGCACGCTGCCTTCGTTGTTCAAATTGATATTGAATATGCGAATTACTCGTACGCTTGGCTCGCTCTGCTGGCTGCGATACGGTGGATTGGGCGCTCTGCTTGCGGAGTCTCTCTTCCCGCGCTCTTGCTCGAGAGACCATTGTCGTTTCCCTGATTCCCATATCTCGGTCCATTGTTTGGTCGGGTGGGACAGTCGCGGATGAAATGCCCAAGTTGTTTGCAATAATGACACGGCCCTGAAGGATCTGCCACGTTGTTGGGACGTTCCGTGTATTGACGATTGTTAACAGTGTTATTGCTCAATGGTTGCGAGTGATTATTACGAAATGGGCAAATGTGGGCTCCGTGCCCCTCTTTTTTACAGATCTGACATCTTAATTCATTTGGACCCGAATATCTCAGATTTTGCGGAACTTGCACTTGTGACGGGTGTACTGCTCTAAAGGGGGAAACGGGTAGTCGCGAACATTTATCAGCAGTATGACCATTGTTTTTGCACAATTGGCAAAATGTATTTTTTTCGTCTTCTCTTTTTCCCGGGGGAAAGATTTTATAACACCGATCGGCGGTATGTCCACGTTTATTACATACCTGGCAAATTGTTAATGCTGTGGCTTCAATGTTGGGTTTGATGTTATTTGAAGGAGGAAAATTTTTTAAACATTTGTCGGCGGAATGGCCAGTCTTCATGCACACCTGGCACACGGGCGGGTTCTTTATTTCTTTCCCGTACGATTGGTCACGGGCTACCTGCGCGTGGGCCGTCTCCTTCCTCACGCACTCCTTGGCAACGTGTCCCCTCTTCTCACACAATTGACACGTCGGTTCCTCACTCACTACTACATGCACACCGCGCCGACCCTCAGATTTACTACCTTGGGCCTTAGATACTTTTGGTATGGTTCCTCTCAGGATGGCTTGTGAGACTAAATTTTTTTCGATTTGTACCGCTTGTCTGATTAAATCATCAAAATTATCGTTTGTAGTTAATCGTTGTTCGATTTCGGGTTTTAGTCCGTGTAAGAAACACGTAGGCAAACTTTTCTTGGTGTTTTCGATAAATGCTGCCGTCAACGGTTGATTAACATTTCCCTCGTAATTCTCAAGTATTGCCTTTCCCAGATCTCTTATACGGTTTGCGTAAGTTATTACTGATTCTTTGTCGAGCTGATATATTGATCCTAATTCTCCCTGAAGTTGATAAATGTTTCGTTTAGGTGCGTAGATTTCTTTAAGGAATTGTTCTAACTCAGAAATAGTTTCGAAATTTTTGTCTTGTATAGTTCTGCGTGGTTCTCCGATTATTTTTATCCGCACAGCTTTTACCAGATTTACCTCGGCGCCTGATCCCATCATAGCTAAAGCTTCTCTACATCCTTGAATGAATAAACCGAGTGACATAGTGTGCCCATCATAATTAGGGATTACTGCTAATGCGTCCCTCAGAGAAAGAGTTTGATTGTGTAACCCCATTTTATTGACAACTTCTTTGGGTTCTTTAATTATTCCTGAATTCGGTTTTGTTTCTGATTTCGCGTTTGTGTTTCTATCTGTGTTCTCGTTAGGACAATTTTTAGAGCATCCGGGAATAGATTCTTTATTTTGGAAGAACAGCGTCAGCTGTTCTGCTAATTTCCTGGGTAAAATATTCGGTTTTTTCAATATTGACTTTACTACGGGTTTATGGTTTGTAGTGTTCTTTGGGGTGTCGGGGAGAGCGGTTCTATATTCAGTAGCTTCGAGAGGCGTCGAAGTGCTTAATGGTGTTCCGTATATCCCAGGCGGGGTATTCGAGAGTGTGAGTATTTCAGATGACGGGCCTGCGGGAGCGGAGGTACCTTTACCTGCTTCGGCGCGTGCCACTTTTAATGACTCAAGAGGGGCTTCCGAGCGGTTGGGAACCGAAGGTGATTTTTCTGCTCCTTCACCTTTGTTACTAAGATCGCTGGATATAAGTAAATATTGGTTGGTCCCGTGACAAGGATCCGGAATATATTGTTACGTCCCGTGACTTTTCGGGACTACACGTTTTAACTGAAAAATCAATTACGGTAATATATCCTTTTTATATGGAATAAATAAGGCAAAGAGGAGAGAGTGTGAGTAGCGACCGTAGGTGGACACACATACACGCGTCACCCATATATATGAGGTGCGTCGTGTGGCACCGGAGATCGCAAGTATAACGAGTCGGGCGTGCAACGGTGAATCTTATCATATCGAATGGGTCAGGTATTGTCCCGACCGAGTAACCGAAAGACAGTGCGTTCCAGTGACTCTTCGCGGGGATTCGCGATGCGTCTACCGGGTGACCAAAAATGTGTGAATCATATCATTTTCGTAATCTCCACTCATTTTCGTACTCCACTGACCTAAACGGATTATATTTGTGGTGCCTTTCCTTATGTTGCCGTGATTTGTGAATTAATGGTGAATTAGTGGGGAAACAGTTGTAGAAAAAAATAATAAATTAATTGAGTTTGTTTATGAATTAAAAATCTACGGGTCAAGTCGAGACAGTTGGGTAAAGAAAAACATTAGAAAAACAAATAAATAAACAGAAGATAACAAAAAATATGAATATTGTATGAATATTAAATCATAATTATCTAAATGTTAAACACCCGGTAAATGGTAATATCGATTTTGAAACCGAAGAGAGAAATAACGAAGTGTGACTTATCGTCGGTCGTGTGAAACAACACACCATCCAGTGCAGAAAAATTCCAATCAACGACGCAGAAACACCACCCAAGACGATTGGACGACAAAGGAAATTGACGCACCTAGCAACAACCCCTCCAGTCCAAAGAGGAGAAATGATGACCACACCACCGACACTATTGGAGAAGAAGGAGAAGACTGGAGTAAGCGTGGGGAACATCGTCACCGAATCACACGACTTCCTCTCCGTGATCGTTTTAATTTATCGATAAATATTGTGAAACTATTGTTATAAAAATCGAGGGTAAAATAGGGATAAATTCCATCAACAAGGTGTTTTTTTTAATTAAATGTAATCATGAGTAAATAATTAAGCTATTGATAAATAATTATATAAACAATTAAAATTTGGGAGTTCGTTCAAGTAAATAATAGGAGTGACATATAATTCATTAACAGAAACAAGATAAATTACTATCAATGATAATAATAATTTAATAAATAAGAAATTAGCGTAGAGTGAGCGCGATGAGAGTAGCCCGCTAGGTATGAGGCGTGAGGGGACGGTAGGCGCAACGCACCGTTCGACAGCTATAGTAAGAATCCGATAAGAGTAGCCGTCAGGTATGAAGCGTGAGGGGACGGTAAGACGCGTAACGCACCGCTCGACCGTCACCCCTTCCTCAAGGCGACAGCGGGGAAATAGCGAGGAGCTTATTTAATGAGCCGCAAAAGCCGACGGAGCTCATTAATATTCCGGACCCGAATCGAACCATTTTTGTCACCGAATTATCTGTCAGATCAACTTAGGAAATTAAAATCGTGAATTTGTGAATTTGAGATCTTAAATCTCTCCAACATTAAAAATTTGAACTTTGACACTTTTAATCCAAATTCGAAATTGCGAACTTCGACATTTCTAATACGCGGTATTTGTGGAACTGTGAACTTTACCTTCTTTAAAACCAAATCTCGAGTGCTGAATCGACCTGTTAAAATCAAATATGGTGTACTAAATTACGAATTATATTTTTATTTCCGATTTTCAAGAATTTAATTGTGAAATTGTGAAACAGCCAATAATCCAAATTTCGAATTGTGAACTGAAACTTTTTGTGAAATATTATTTTGACATTGCCCTGACAAACTGAACGGGCAGAATAAAAATCAATTTTACCAGTGAATCACGACCAGTGTTTAAATCCGAAAGAACCACACCATCGCCCTTCCTTGTCATCGGAAAATTCTATTCATCTGATATTCGAGTGGAGAGCCGGAGGGTTTTCGCCAGCGTTGGATCATTGGGATCGTTCTGATTCTCACCTTTCATTCATCTTGTTATTCATCAATCACACGGTTCCATCCCATATTCGCTCATTTTCACCACACGGATAAGTTTTTTATTTCATTCATTTTAGTCTTTATTTTTGTGATTTAATGTAAAGTCAGAATTACTTTTTCAAGTTCCTTCCCGAGCTTTTGCCCGAAAGGGTAGGCTCTAAACGGAACACCTCCGCGTTTTGCCGAGTCACATTGATACCGCAGAGCAATAGGGGGAGATTTTCTTCCCTTTGCCTTTTATCATTTGTGTCTCAAAAATAGCAATTCGCGACGTAACAATATCCTACCAAAGCCCACTGGTTATCAGAGGTTTTATTTTCTATATTTGGGTGTAATTGTCCACTGAGCCTAACGTGCTCTCGTGTTATTATTTCGGAAATCTCTTCAGGTGAATTACGGGAGACTTGGGTTGTATTTAAATCTTCACTGTCAACTGATTTCGTATCGTCACTTTCGTCTATCGATTTCGTATTTTCTTCGTCGTCGGTTTCCGCTCTGTGAATTTTAACACCGTCTCCGGTTATCTCCACGGATTGTAAATTTCTGTCCGAAAAACTAATTTTGACTGTTTTTCCTCCTGTGTGTTCAGGGATTTGTTCGTCTTCCGTAATTGTTTCGGTTGATTCGTCCGATTCTGATTCAGAGGTTTTCTCCGTGTCGTCGATTCTTGGGAAGTCGGGGACGGTTCCTTCGAGTGGCGCTTTACCTGTTGTTTCAGGGATTTCGTGGGTTTCGGTTGCTGTATTAAGGGTGTTAGTATTGTCTCCTATCGTTCGTCGGCTCCGTTCGCAGGGATAATTGCTCAATATTTTATCGTCTAACAGGAGTTTTTTCGACCGAGTCCCGTGCATTTATATTTTTCTTATGAACGGTTTCTACGAATGTAATTATATTTGATTTTTTTGTACGTTTTTGCCCTTTTCTTGTTAATCTTTGTTTTAATCTGACAGGAGTGTGCACACCACTGAATTATTATTTGAAATATTTTTTGTATCCAGTCGCTCCACATTTATGGTCGGGGACGAGTTTATTCTTCGCTTCGTTTCTCTTATCAAGAGACGCGGTAGCGTCTCGACGCCAAGTATAAAAAAAAATTAATAATTCCTCTCGACACGATCTGGACACGACGACATGAGGCGCTACCGCTACTCTTATTATCCCGAAGTTGGGGCCTTTTCCGTTACTTTCAAATGTAACTCGTTATATTTCTGTCGACGCGTCGCGGACGAAAAATGTGTCAGGTTCAGTATTTTTTATTTATTTTTCTCTTTCGAATGCGCCCTGTGGCGATTAAATCGGTTCACGCATCGCTGATATCTGACACTTTGACAAATTTGGCCGAATACAAATTTTCATTTTGTCCGAAGCACACTTTTCATGGCCCTTGTCCGTGTGCCCGTCGGTGTGACGTCGAGCGCACGCACACAGAGGCGACGCCCGGGGAGTCGAGTCGCGCATGTGCGGACTCCCGAGGCTCGCGCGGCGCGTGACGTAGCTGCCTCGTGACGTAGCTGCCTCGTCGGCGTCGCCGCTCTCACAGCTGACACGTGGTAGCGGATATAATTATATTACGATAATATTAAGATAATAAGAATAATAATAATTATCTTAATATTATTTTAATAATTATATAATATTAAATGAATATTCTTTTCGCCACTTCAACAAATTTGTGAGCAGTTAGCAAACTCCAAAAAGTTTGTTAACGTAAAATGTTTATTAACTGAAAAAGTTTGTTAACTTAAAATGTTTATTAACTGAAAAAGTTTGATAACTTAAAATGTTTATTAACTGAAAAAGTTTGTTAACTTAAAATGTTTATTAACTTAAAATGTTTGTTAACTTAAAATGTTTATTAACTTAAAATGTTTGTTAACTTAAAATGTTTATTAACTTGACATGTTTGTTAACTTCAAATGTTTCTTAACTTCAAATGTTTGTTAACTTCAAATGTTTGTTAACTTCAAATGTTTGTTAACTTCAAATGTTTGTTAACTTCAAATGTTTGTTAACTTCAAATGTTTGTTAACTTCAAATGTTTGTTAACTTCAAATGTTTGTTAACCTCATTTGCTTGTTAACTTGATTTGTTTGTTAACTTCATTTGTTTGTTAACTTCATTTGTTTATTAACTTCAATTGTTTGCAAACTTCATTTTTATTTTACTTTCATTATTACTTTGATTTCAAAAAGACATCAAATAGCACAAAATTGTTAAAAAAAAAGAAATTTACGCCAAGTATAAAAAGGGGAGTTATCCCATTTGATAAAAAATCTTCCTAAACAAAAAATTACTTATAATATATTTAAAATTGTAGTTTGCATTGTTTTTCTGGATTACAAAAAGATATCAAATAACACCAAAAATTTTTACAAAAAAAATTGGTACGCCAAGTATAAAAAACGGTAGCTATTCTCATAAAAAAATACTTCTTTATAAATAAAAAATCTTTTACAAAAATAAAATCAAATAAAAAATCTAAAGCCAAGTAAAGTCCACGCAAAAAACTTGGCGTACCAGCGACTTGCTTCCGTACATAGTCCATTGAAATAAGGACGGGACCACTGCTGACATTGAATTATTGCGAGGTCTGGGAGAAAGCGAGCGAGCGAGGGAGCGAACGAGGGAGCGAGCGAGGATGCGAATGAGGGAGCTAGCGAACGAGGGAGCGAGCGAGGATGCGAACGAGGGAGCGAGCGAGGATGCGAACGAGGGAGCGAGCGAGGATGCGAACGAGGGAGCGAACAAGGGAGCGAACGAGGGAGCGAGCGAGGGAGCGAACAAGGGAGCGAACGAGGGAGCGAGTGAGGAAGCGAGCGAGGGAGCGAACGAGGGAGCGAACGAGGGAGCGAACGAGGGAGCGAACGAGGGAGCGAACGAGGAAGCGAGTGAGGGAGCGAACGAGGGAGCGAACGAGGAAGCGAGTGAGGGAGCGAACGAGGAAGCGAGTGAGGGAGCGACCGAGCGAGCGACCGAGAGAGCGACCGAGAGAGCGACCGAGCGAGCGACCGAGAGAGCGACCGAGCGAGTGACCGAGAGAGCGACCGAGAGAGCGACCGAGCGAGCGATCGAGAGAGCGACCGAGAGAGCGACCGAGCGAGCGACCGAGAGAGCGACCGAGCGAGCGACCGAGAGAGCGACCGAGCGAGCGACCGAGAGAGCGACCGAGCGAGCGACCGAGAGAGCGACCGAGCGAGCGACCGAGAGAGCGACCGAGCGAGCGACCGAGAGAGCGACCGAGCGAGCGACCGAGAGAGCGACCGAGCGAGCGACCGAGAGAGCGACCGAGAGAGCGACCGAGCGAGCGACCGAGAGAGCGACCGAGAGAGCGACCGAGAGAGCGACCGAGCGGGTGGGGTCCGGGGCGAAGTGCTGGTGGGGGGTTCGGGGGGCGAACCCCCTCGAAAGAACGAAAAAAATAATCTTCACATCACTGCGGGCCTCGTGCCGCAAAAAAAAAGAAAATAATATTCTTAAAAATGTTTAAAAGTGGGTTCTGTCCCGCACTTATTTTTATTTCAATGGACTATGTACGGAAGCAAGTCGCTGGTACGCCAAGCTTTTTGCGTGGACTTTACTTGGCTTTAGATTTTTTATTTGATTTTATTTTTGTAAAAGATTTTTTATTTATAAAGTATTTTTTTATGAGAATAGCTACCGTTTTTTATACTTGGCGTACCAATTTTTTTTGTAAAAATATTATTTTTTCCTCGCTTCGATTCTACTTCTTGTGTACCTATATATATATATATATTTTTAATTAATTGTTCTCAGTGTTTTAATCTGTTATGGGGGAAACTGGTCTGGGAGGCATACGGAAAATTTCAGTGTATGTCAATGTGGGGATGTCAATTGGAGTCAACTTGTTTTCTTCACAAAAATGATCTTCTTCTTTAGGCTCCTTACTTTCCTTTATTTTTAGTTTTCCTATATGAATCAACTGAAGTTTCGCTAATTGATATTTCCGTCCACTACGACGCTTCCTTGCCATATGAGAAAGGGGGTGTTGGTAGGAGACTAAGTGTGAAGCCTTTCCATTCACCTTACTTAGCCGTGGGTAATAGGTATTTTGAATTACGTAGAGGTAGGAGACCAAGTGTGAAGCCTTTCCATTCACCTTCCTTAGCTGTGGGTAATAGGTATTTTGAATTACGTAGAGGTAGGAGACCATGTGTGAAGCCTTTCCATTCACCTTCCTTAGCCGTGGGTAATAGGTATTTTGAATTACATAGAGGTAGGAGACCAAGTGTGAAGCCTTTCCATTCACCTTCCTTAGCCGTGGGTAATAGGTATTTTGAATTACGTAGAGGTAGGAGACCAAGTGTGAAGCCTTTCCATTCACCTTCCTTAGCCGTGGGTAATAGGTATTTTGAATTACGTAGAGGTAGGAGACCAAGTGTGAAGCCTTTCCATTCACCTTCCTTAGCCGTGGGTAATAGGTATTTTGAATTACGTAGAGGTAGGAGACCAAGTGTGAAGCCTTGCCATTCACCTTCCTTAGCCGTGGGTAATAGGTATTTTGGAATTACGTAGAGGTAGGAGACCAAGTGTGAAGCCTTTCCATTCACCTTCCTTAGCCGTGGGTATCGGGGGTTTTACATTGGTAGATTTCCTTTTTCAAATGTCAATTCTCCTCATGGCGGTGGATCAAAGTCTAATTAATTGAAATTTCTCTCTTTTTTTCTAGTATACGTATATTTTTACAAGGTTTAGATTTGAATTTTATTGCTTATAATATAGATATATTTCCTCTTATTATTATTATTAATTTTTTTTTCTTCTGTCAAAAGCTTCTGTTTCTTTTGTGGGACAAATGGATTTATTCAATGGTTATTCGAAGGATTGTAACTGTCGTGAGATATACGTCTGCGTTAGTGAAACCAGTAAGTTCAGTCGGGGAGGGAAATACTTCGAGTTTGTTGGGTCTAGAGCGTCGATCTGGCCAGGTAGAATAATCTTATTTTGCTTTTGTTTTAGGGTTCGACACTTTTCTAAGAGATCTTCTCAATTGGGTATTTACTATCGAATTCTTCTTCCGGTTGGTCTTTGCCAAGGAGAGTTTTTTCAAAAATTGTTCTTTCATAATTACGTTAATAAGTTCTTGAGTGACGGCCTCTAATTCAACAATACGCATGTGTAGTTCTATCAAATTTTCTAAAGTGTTCATGGCATATATCGACAACACATTATTTTAATTAAATTGTTAAATGGTTCAACCCCTGACAAAATATTTAAAGAAGCACTCTAAGATCCCGGACGAGCCCCCAAAAATTTGTTACGTCAAAAGTGTCGTTGGTTTTATTCGAGCGACAAATTTACACGTACTAGTGCGGTTCAGCGTGATTTACCCGTACTCTGGTCAAGAAGGAAGGCTCCTCCTTTTACCACACCCGACGTAGTACACTAAACGCGCAAGCTCTGTTTCGAGTCTAACCTTTCGGAAAATTACTCGGGGATGAGCTGCGAATGCTTCTCTAAAGGGATTTTGACTGAGGTGTGAGGTGATGATGATTTGATGATGAAATGACGACAATACACGTCCGAAACTTCACTAATATAATTAAAAATTTCACTTACCCTTTTTGTATTGATCTGGATGGCGTTGCTGTAGGTGGGTGGGAACGATCGAAAAAGAACTTGTGAAGCCGAATTTAAAGTACAAACCGCCGAGTTTTATTCGTAAAACGTGGAAAGTAATGAACTGAATTCTCTCAACAAATAAATGTTAACATGAAACAAATCGTCGCGATGTACAGAGTTTTCTGGAGTTCGTGGTGTACAAAAGATTCAAAATTCGGATGCAAAATATTTCTCAAAGTTCGAAACGTACAAAATTATAAAATCCGAAAAATACAAAAATTATCAAAGACCAAGAGTACGAAATTATGGAATCTTTTTCGCTCTATAATTTTCCTAAATCCCCGTTTAGGACGTAGGGTGGAATTGTGAGTATAAAAATCGTTGCTGACAATTCAATTGCTCTAAGTCCGCGGTCGGACTGAAATTCGATGTTAATTCGAGACTGAATTTTACTAAGTCCGTGGTTTGATTTTAGTTCCGAGCTGAATTTTTCTAAGTCCGTGGTTTGATTTTAATTCCGAACTGAATTTTTCTAAGTCCGCGGTCGAACAGAAATTCGGTGTTGATTCAAAATTAAAGACTTTTGGTCGATGATCGGGCAGAGTTTCGGTGTAGACAGGTCTAATTTTCGGAGCGCACTGTGTCCTGTCGATACTATTTTCCATCTTTTATACAATTGAGACCTTTGCCTATTACTTGATAGAGTAGTGGTAGGGGTAGTGGCCAGGTGAGATTCACCTCCCCATCTCACGAGCGACGCGGCGGGATGTCTATATGTCTATAGCACTTACCCGGTCGCGCGAGGACCGAAGCCCACGCGCCCGGCTCGAAATTTATGTATCCGCTCGTATAATTTGGTCCGCTCCGCACTAATCAGATCTTCCTAATTACGAATGTAGGTTTTTGTCATTAATTCGGTCTTTATAATTGTTGGTTTTGTAAGTTCTATTAACAACTAGATTCCCTGATTTTTTCCGCATATTTTGAATGGTCTTGATGGTTGATCGAAGATGAATTCTCACTAATAATAGGTTGACCCACTTTTAACTCGGGCATTTACCTTGAGAGTTCATCTTCTTTTGTCATTTCCGACGAACAGTACTCCGTATTTGGGAAAAGATCACCAATTCCTGGTAGGCGTAAGCGTATCTTTGCTTCCTTCATTTTTCCAAAGTTATATAACGTTATTCGTGGTTTATAATGTGGTTCCCGATTTTATAAACTATTATTCCCTTTACCCTCTTTTTATGTTAACAGAACATCCTAACGTGTTATATAATTCTTCGAAATTAACGTTATTTAAACGTATAAAAATTCACAGATATATGGCGTTAAAACTTGTCCGGGACCGTCGTTACGAACGAAATGGCGACCAACTCCGATTATCGCGATATCGCCTCTTTCGAGCGTTTCTGACATATCAGCTCGGTGTAACAGTGTCAAAAACCTTCATTCTATGCAAATGCATAATATCCATGTGTTAAAAGTTGTCTGGGACCGTCGGTACGAACGAATTGGCGACCAACTCCAATAATAGATATATAGCGTGTTTCGAGCGTTTTTGAGATATCAGCTCGGTGTAACAGTGTCAAAAACCTTCATTCTACGCAAATACACGTTATGCATGAATTAAAAGTTGTCCAGGACTGCCATAACGAACGAAATGTCGTCCAACTCCACTAATACAGATATCGCATGTTTCGAGAGTTTCTGATATACCAGCTCGGTGTAAGAGTGTCAAAATCCTTCAATCTACTTAAATACACAATTCCATGCGTTAAAACTTGTCCGGGACCGTCGTTAGGAACGAAATGGCGACCAACTCCGATAATCGCGATATCGCCTCTTTCGAGCGTTTCTAACATATCAGCTCGGTGTAACAGTGTCAAAAACCTTCATTCTATGCAAATACACAATGTCCATGTGTTAAAAGTTGTCTGGGACCGTCGTTACGGACGAAATGGCGACCAACTCCAATAATAGATATATAGCGTGTTTCGAGCGTTTCTGAGATATCAGCTCGGTGTAACAGTGTCAAAAACCTTCAATATACGCAGACATATAATATCCATGCGTTAAAAGTTGTCTGGGACCGTCGTTACGAACGAAAAGTCGGCAAACTCCGATAATCGCGATATCGCCTCTTTCGAGCGTTTCTGACATATCAGCTCGGTGTAACAGTGTCAAAAACCTTCATTCTACGCAAATACACATTATCCATGCGTTAAAAGTTGATCATTCTTCGGAAATACACTATATCCATGCGCTAAAACTTGTCCGGGACCGGCGTTACGAACGAAATGACGACCAACTCCGATAATCGCGATATCCCCTGTTTAGAGCGTTTCTGACATATCAGCTCGGTGCAAAAGTTTCAAGAATCTTCATTCTATGCAAATACACAATATCCATGTGTTAATAGTTGTCTGGGACCGTCGTTACGAACGAAATGGCGACCAACTCCAATAATAGATATATAGCGTGTTTCGAGCGTTTCTGAGATATCAGCTCGGTGTAACAGTGTCAAAAACCTTCATTATACGCAAACACACAAGATCCATGCGTTAAAAAGTATCTGGGACCGTCGTTACGAACGAAAAGTCGACCAACATCGGTAATCGTGAAGTTGATTGTTTTGAGCGTTTCTTACATATCAGCTTTGTATAAGAGCGTCAAAAACATACATTCTACGCAAATACACATTATCCATGCGTTAAAGGTTGTCTGGGACTGCTGTTACGTACGAAATGTCGTCCAACTCCAATAATAGAGATATCGCGTGTTTCGAGAGTTTCTGATATATCAGCTCGGTGTAACAGTGTCAAAAACCTTCAATCGTCGCAAATACACAAGATCCATGCGTTAAAAGTTGTCTGGGATTGCCCTTACGAGAGAAATGTCGTCCAACTCCAATAATAGAGATACCGCCTGTTTCGAGCGTTTCTCACATATCAGCTCGGTGTAAGAGTATCAAAATCCTTCAATCTACTTAAATACACAATTCCATGCGTTAAAACTTGTCCGGGACCGTCGTTACGAACGAAATGGCGACCAACTCCGATAATCGCGATATCGCCTCCTTCGAGCGTTTCTGACATATCAGCTCGGTGTAACAGTGACAAAAACCTTCATTATACGCAAACATATAATATCCATGCGTTAAAAGTTGTCTGGGACCGTCGTTACGAACGAAATTCGGCAAACATCGGTAATCGTTGAAGTTGCGTGTTTTGAGCGTTTCTGACATATCAGCTTTGTATAAGAGCGTCAAAAACATACATTCTACGCAAATACACATTATCCATGCGTTAAAACTTGTCCGGGACCGTCGTTACGAACGAAATGGCGACCAACTCCGATAATCGCGATATCGCCTCTTTCGAGCGTTTCTGACATATCAGCTCGGTGTAACAGTGTCAAAAACCTTCATTCTATGCAAATACACAATATCCATGTGTTAAAAGTTGTCAGGGACCGTCGGTACGATCGAAATGGCGACCGACTCCAATAATAGATATATACCGTGTTTCGAGCGTTTCTGAGATATCAGCTCGGTGTAACAGTGTCAAAAACCTTCATTATACGCAAACATATAATATCCATGCGTTAAAAGTTGTCTGGGACCGTCGTTACGAACGAAAAGTCGGCCAACTCCGATAATCGCGATATCGCCTGTTTCGAGCGTTTCTGACACGTCAGCTCGGTGTAACAGCGTCAAAAACCTTCATTCTATGCAAATACACAATATGCATGCGTTAAATGTTGTCCGCGACCGGCGTTCCGAACGAAATGAAAACCAACTCCGATAATCGCGATATCGCCTGTTTCGAGAGTTCCTCACATATCAGCTCGGTGTAAGAGTGGCAAAATCCTTCAATCTACTTAAATACACAATTCCATGCGTTAAAACTTGTCCGGGACCGTCGTTACGAACGAAATGGCGACCAACTCCGATTATCGCGATATCGCCTCTTTCGAGCGTTTCTGACATATCAGCTCGGTGTAACAGTGTCAAAAACCTTCATTCTATGCAAATCCATAATATCCATGTGTTAAAAGTTGTCTGGGACCGTCGGTACGAACGAAATGGCGACCAACTAAAATAATAGATATATAGCGTGTTTCGAGCGTTTCTGAGATATCAGGTCGGTGTAACAGTGTTAAAAACCTTCATTCTTCGGAAATACACTATATCCTTGCGTTAAAACTTGTCCGGGACCGGCGCTACGACCGAAATGACGACCAACTCCGATAATCGCGATATCGCCTGTATCGAGCGTTTCTGACATATCAGATTGGTGTAACAGTGTCAAAAACCTTCATTCTACGCAAATACACGTTATGCATGAATTAAAAGTTGTCCAGGACTGCCATAACGAACGAAATGTCGTCCAACTCCACTAATACAGATATCGCATGTTTCGAGAGTTTCTGATATATCAGCTCGGTGTAAGAGTGTCAAAATCCTTCAATCTACTTAAATACACAATTCCATGCTTTAAAACTTGTCCGGGACCGTCGTTACGAACGAAATGGCGACCAACGCCAATAACAGATATATGGCGTGTTTCGAGCGTTTCTGAGATATCAGCTCGGTGTAACAGTGTCAAAAACCTTCATTCTTCGGAAATATACTATATCCACGCGTAAAAACTTGTCTGGGACCGTCGTTACGAACGAAAAGTCGGCCAACTACGATAATCGCGATATCGCCTGTTTCGAGCGTTTCTGACATATCAGCTCGGTGTAACAGCGTCAAAAATCTTCATTCTATGCAAATACACAATATGCATGCGTTAAATGTTGTCCGGGACCGGCGTTCCGAACGAAATATCGACCAACTCGGATAATCGCGATATCCCCTGTATCGAGGGTTTCTGACATATCAGCTCGGTGTAACAGTGTCAAAAACCTTCATTCTATGCAAACACACAAGACCCATGCGTTAAAAAGTATCTGGGACCGTCGTTACGAACGAAAAGTCGAATAACATCGGTAATCGTGAAGTTGATTGTTTTGAGAATTTCTGACATATCAGCTTTGTATAATTCGTACATTCTACGCAAATACACATTATCCATGCGTTAAAAGTTGTCTGGGACTGCTGTTACGAACGAAATGTCGTCCAACTCCAATAATAGAGATACCGCCTGTTTCGAGCGTTTCTCACATATCAGCTCTGTGTAACAGTGTCAAAAACCTTCATTCTACGCAGATACACTATATCCATGCGTTAAAAGTTGTCTGGGACCGTCGTTACGAACGAAAAGTCGGCCAACTCCGATAATCGCGATATCGCCTGTTTCGAGCGTTTCTGACATATCAGCTCAGTGCAAAAGTTTCAAGAATCTTCATTCTATGCAAATACACAATATCCATGTGTTAAAAGTTGTCTGGGACCGTCGTTACGAACGAAATGGCGACCAACTCCAATAACAGATATATGGCGTGTTTCGAGCGTTTCTGAGATATCAGCTCGGTGTAACAGTGTCAAAAACCTTCATTATACGCAAACATATAATATCCATGCGTTAAAAGTTGTCTGGGACCGTCGTTACGAACGAAAGGCGGCCAACATCGGTAATCGTGAAGTTGCGTGTTTTGAGCGTTTCTGACATATCAGCTTTGTATAAGAGCATCAAAAACATACATTCTACGCAAATACACATTATCCATGCGTTAAAAGTTGATAATTCTTCGGAAATACACTATATCCATGCGTTAAAACTTGTCCGGGACCGGCGTTACGAACGAAATGACGACCAACTCCGATAATCGCGATATCCCCTGTTTAGAGCGTTTCTGACATATCAGCTCGATGCAAAAGTTTCAAGAATCTTCATTCTATCCAAATACACAATATCCATGTGTTAATAGTTGTCTGGGACCGTCGTTACGAACGAAATGGCGACCAACTCCAATAATAGATATATAGCGTGTTTCGAACGTTTCTGAGATATCAGCTCGGTGTAACAGTGTCAAAAACCTTCATTATACGCAAACACACAAGATCCATGCGTTGAAAAGTATCTGGGACCGTCGTTACGAACGAAAAGTCGACCAACATCGGTAATCGTGAAGTTGATTGTTTTGAGCGTTTCTTACATATCAGCTTTGTATAAGAGCGTCAAAAACATACATTCTACGCAAATACACATTATCCATGCGTTAAAACTTGTCCGGGACCGTCGTTACGAACGAAATGACGACCAACTCCGATAATCGCTCTATCGCCTGTTTCGAGCGTTTCTGACATATCAGCTCGGTGTAACAGCGTCAAGAACCTTCATTCTATGCAAATACACAATATGCATGCGTTAAACGTTGTCCGGGACCGGCGTTCCGAACGTAATGTCGACCAACTCCGACAATCGCGATATCCCCTGTATCGAGGGTTTCTGACATATCAGCTCGGTGTAACAGTGGAAAATCCTTCAATCTACTTAAATACACAATTCCATGCGTTAAAACTTGTCCGGGACCGTCGTTACGAACGAAATGGCGACCAACTCCGATTATCGCGATATCGCCTCTTTCGAGCGTTTCTGACATATCAGCTCGGTGTAACAGTGTCAAAAACCTTCATTCTATGCAAATGCATAATATCCATGTGTAAAAAGTTGTCTGGGACCGTCGGTACGAACGAAATGGCGACCAACTCCAATAATAGATATATAGCGTGTTTCGAGCGTTTCTGAGATATCATGTCGGTGTAACAGTGTTAAAAACCTTCATTCTTCGGAAATACACTATATCCTTGCGTTAAAACTTGTCCGGGACCGGCGCTACGACCGAAATGACGACCAACTCCGATAATCGCGATATCGCCTGTATCGAGCGTTTCTGACATATCAGCTTGGTGTAACAGTGTCAAAAACCTTCATTCTACGCAAATACACGTTATGCATGAATTAAAAGTTGTCCAGGACTGCCATAACGAACGAAATGTCGTCCAACTCCACTAATACAGATATCGCATGTTTCGAGAGTTTCTGATATATCAGCTCGGTGTAAGAGTGTCAAAATCCTTCAATCTACTTAAATACACAATTCCATGCGTTAAAACTTGTCCGGGACCGTCGTTACGAACGAAATGGCGACCAACTCCGATAATCGCTCTATCGCCTCTTTCGAGCGTTTCGGACATATCAGCTCGGTGTAACAGTGTCAAATACCTTCATTCTATGCAAATACACAATATCCATGTGTTAAAAGTTGTCTGGGACCGTCGTTACGGAAGAAATGGCGACCAACTCCAATAATACATATATAGCGTGTTTCGAGCGTTTCTGAGATATCAGCTCGGTGTAACAGTGTCAAAAACCTTCATTATACGTAAACATATAATATCCATGCGTTAAAAGTTGTCTGGGACCGTCGTTACGAACGAAAAGTCGGCCAACTCCGATAATCGCGATATCGCCTCTTTCGAGCGTTTCTGACATATCAGCTCGGTGTAACAGTGTCAAAAACCTTCATTCTATGCAAATACACAATATCCATGTGTTAAAAGTTGTCTGGGACCGTCGTTACGGACGAAATGGCGACCACCTCCAATAATAGATATATTGCGTGTTTCGAGCGTTTCTGAGATATCAGCTCGGTGTAACAGTGTCAAAAACCTTCATTATACGCAAACATATAATATCCATGCGTTAAAAGTTGTCTGGGACCGTCGTTACGAACGAAAGGCGGCCAACATCGGTAATCGTGAAGTTATTTGTTTTGAGCGTTTCTGACATATCAGCTTTGTATAAGAGCATCAAAAACATACATTCTACGCAAATACACATTATCCATGCGTTAAAAGTTGATAATTCTTCGGAAATACACTATATCCATGCGTTAAAACTTGTCCGGGACCGGCGTTACGAACGAAATGACGACCAACTCCGATAATCGCGATATCCCCTGTTTAGAGCGTTTCTGACATATCAGCTCGATGCAAAAGTTTCAAGAATCTTCATTCTATGCAAATACACAATATCCATGTGTTAAAAGTTGTCTGGGACCGTCGTTACGAACGAAATGGCGACCAACTCCAATAATAGATATATAGCGTGTTTCGAGCGTTTCTGAGATATCAGCTCGGTGTAACAGTGTCAAAAACCTTCATTATACGCAAACACACAAGATCCATGCGTTGAATAGTATCTGGGACCGTCGTTACGAACGAAAAGTCGACCAACATCGGTAATCGTGAAGTTGATTGTTTTGAGCGTTTCTTACATATCAGCTTTGTATAAGAGCGTCAAAAACATACATTCTACGAAAATACACATTATCCATGCGTTAAAAGTTGTCTGGGACTGCTGTTACCAGCGAAATGTCGTCCAACTACAATAATAGAGATACCGCCTGTTTCGAGCGTTTCTCACATATCAGCTCGGTGTAAGAGTGTCAAAATCCTTCAATCTACTTAAATACACAATTCCATGCGTTAAAACTTGTCCGGGACCGTCGTTACGAACGAAATGGCAACCAACTCCGATTATCGCGATATCGCCTCTTTCGAGCGTTTCTGACATATCAGCTCGGTGTAACAGCGTCAAAAACCTTCATTCTAGGCAAATACACAATATGCATGCGTTAAATGTTGTCCGGGACCGGCGCTCCGAACGAAATGTCGACCAACTCAGATAATCGCGATATCCCCTGTATCGAGGGTTTCTGACATATCAGCTCGGTGTAACAGTGTCAAAAACCTTCATTCTATGCAAATACACAATATGCATGCGTTAAACGTTGTCCGGGACCGGCGTTCCGAACGTAATGTCGACCAACTCCGACAATCGCGATATCCCCTGTATCGAGGGTTTCTGACATATCAGCTCGGTGTAACAGTGTCAATAACATTCATTCTATGCAAACACACAAGATTCATGCGTTAAAAAGTATCTGGGACCGTCGTTACGAACGAAAAGTCGACCAACATCGGTAATCGTGAAGTTGATTGTTTTGAGAATTTCTGATATATCAGCTTTGTATAATTCGTACATTCTACGCAAATACACATTATCCATGCGTTAAAAGTTGTCTGGGACTGCTGTTACGAACGAAATGTCGTATAACTCCAATAATAGAGATATCGCGTGTTTCGAGAATTTCTGATATATCAGCTCGGTGTCACAGTGTCACACTTCAATCGTCGCAAATACACAAGATCCATGCGTTAAAAGTTGTCTGGGATTGCCGTTACGAGAGAAATGTCGTCCAACTCCAATAATCGAGATACCGCCTGTTTCGAGCGTTTCTCACATATCAGCTCTGTGTAACAGTGTCAAAAACCTTCATTCTACGCAAATACACTATATCCATGCGTTAAAACTTGTCCGGGACCGGCGTTACGAACGAAATGACGACCAACTCCGATAATCGCGATATCCCCTGTTTAGAGCGTTTCTGACATACCAGCTCGGTGCAAAAGTTTCAAGAATCTTTATTCTATGCAAACACACAAGATCCATGCGTTAAAAGATATCTGGGACCGTCGTTACGAACGAAAAGTCGACCAATATCGGTAATCGTGTAGTTGCGTATTTTGGGCGTTTCTGATATATCAGCTCAGTGTAACAGTGTCAAAAACCTTCATTATACGCAAACATATAATATCCATGCGTTAAAAGTTGTCCGGGACCGTCGTTACGAACGAAAAGTCGGCCAACTCCGATAATCGCGATATCGCCTGTTTCGAGCGTTTCTGACATATCAGCTCAGTGCAAAAGTTTCAAGAATCTTCATTCTATGCAAATACACAATATCCATGTGTTAAAAGTTGTCTGGGACCGTCGTTACGAACGAAATGGCGACCAACTCCAATAATAGATATATGGCGTGTTTCGAGCGTTTCTGAGATATCAGCTCGGTGTAACAGTGTCAAAAACCTTCATTATACGCAAACATATAATATCCATGCGTTAAAAGTTGTCTGGGACCGTCGTTACGAACGAAAAGTCGGCCAACTACGATAATCGCGATATCGCCTGTTTCGAGCGTTTCTGACATATCAGGTCGGTGTAACAGTGTCAAAAACCTTCATTCTTCGGAAATACACTATATCCATGCGTAAAAACTTGTCCGGGACCGGCGTTACGACCGAAATGACGACCAACTCCGATAATTGCGATATCGCCTGTTTCGAGCGTTTCTGACATATCAGCTCGGTGTAACAGCGTCAAAAACCTTCATTCTATGCAAATACACAATATGCATGCGTTAAATATTGTCCGGGACCGGCGTTCCGAACGAAATGTCGACCAACTCCGATAATCGCGATATCCCCAGTATCGAGGTTTTCTGACATATCAGCTCGGTGTAACAGTGTCAAAAACCTTCATTCTATGCAAACACACAAGATCCATGCGTTAAAAAGTATCTGGGACCGTCGTTACGAACGAAAAGTCGACCAACATCGGTAATCGTGAAGTTGATTGTTTTGAGAATTTCTGACATATCAGCTTTGTATAATTCGTACATTCTACGCAAATACACATTATCCAAGCGTTAAAAGTTGTCTGGGACTGCTGTTACGAACGAAATGTCGTCCAACTCCAATAATAGAGATATCGCGTGTTTCGAGAATTTCTGATATATCAGCTCGGTGTCACAGTGTCAAAAACCTTCAATCGTCGCAAATACACAAGATCCATGCGTTAAAAGTTGTCTGGGATTGCCGTTACGAGAGAAATGTGGTTCAACTCCAATAATAGAGATACAGCCTGTTTCTAGCGTTTCTCACATATCAGCTCTGTGTAACAGTGTCAAAAACCGTCATTCTACGCAAATACACTATATCCATGCGTTAAAACTTGTCCGCGACCGGCGTTACCCCTGTCCGCGATATCCCCTGTTTAGATGATGTTGAAGTTTGCATCGTTGGAATGCAACGAAATTCAAAAAAAAAAATTTTTTTTTTTGAACCCAAATTATGAAAATAGGTATAAAAAGTCACCATAGCAAGTAAGGGCGCTAAAAAGTTTTTTTTTAAGGATTTATAAGTCCCTTAAAGGGGGATGAAATCTTGAGAATTTCATAACTCTTAAAGTTTTGACATTGCATGAAATTTTTTTTTGCAATATTATTTTCTTCAATAACAAGAATCTTAGGAAAAATCAACACCAGTGTCCGACCACCGGAAAGCACCCCTAAGAGGGGGTGAAATTTTGAAAACTTTATATCTTTTTCAGTTTTGAGATTGCATGAAATTTTTTTCGGCAATATTACTTTAATCAACAACAAGAATATAAGAAAAAATCAACATCCCTCTCCGACCTCCGGAAAGCACCCCTAACAAGGGGTG
The DNA here is from genome assembly GCA_963932165.1 of Pimpla rufipes. Taxonomy (NCBI): domain Eukaryota; kingdom Metazoa; phylum Arthropoda; class Insecta; order Hymenoptera; family Ichneumonidae; genus Pimpla; species Pimpla rufipes. The sequence continues at coordinate 8,111,442 of OZ010642.1, read as the reverse complement.
AAATTTTATTTTCGACATTGCATGAAATTTTTTCGTTGATTAAAGAGAAAAAATCGGCACCCCTCTCCGAGCTCCGGAAAGCACCCCTAACGTGAAGGGAGAAATTTTGAAAATTTCATATCTTTTTCCGTGTTGAGATTGCATGAAATTTTTTTCGGAAATATTGCTTTAATCAACAACAAGAATATTAGAAAAAATCGGCACCCCTCTCCGAGCTCCGGAAAGCACCCCTACAGTGGAGGGTGAAAGTTTGAAAATTTCATATCTTTTTCCGTTTTGAGATTGCATGAAATTTTTTTCTCCAATATTGCGTTAATCGCCATCAAGAATATTAGAAAAATTCGGCACCCCTATCCGAGCTCCGGAAAACACCCCTAACGTGAAGGGAGAAATTTTGAAAATTTCATATCTTTTTCCGTGTTGAGATTGCATGAAATTTTTTTCAGCAATATTGCTTTAATCAACAACAAGAATATTAGAAAAAATCGGCACCCCTCTCCGAGCTCCGGAAAGCACCCCTACAGAGGAGGGTGAAATTTTGAAAATTTCATATCTTTTTCCGTTTTGAGATTGCATGAAATTTTTTTCGGCAATATTGCTTTAATCACCATCAAGAATATTAGAAAAAATCGGCACCCCTCTCCGAGCTCCGGAAAGCACCCCTACAGAGGAGGGTGAAATTTTGAAAATTTCATATCTTTTTCCGTGTTGAGATTGCATGAAATTTTTTTCAGCAATATTGCTTTAATCAACAACAAGAATATTAGAAAAAATCGGCACCCCTCTCCGAGCTCCGGAAAGCACCCCTACAGAGGAGGGTGAAATTTTGAAAATTTCATATCTTTTTCCGTTTTGAGATTGCATGACATTTTTTTCGGCAATATTGCTTTAATCAACGACAAGAATATTAGAGAAAATCGACACCCCTCTCCGAGCTCCGGAAAGCACCCCTAACGTGAAGGGACAAATTTTGAAAATTTCATATCTTTTTCCGTTTTGAGATTGCATGAAATTTTTTTCGGCAATATTGCTTTAATCACCATCAAGAATATTAGAAAAAATCGGCACCCCTCTCCGAGCTCCGGAAAGCACCCCTACAGAGGAGGGTGAAATTTTGAAAATTTCATATCTTTTTCCGTGTTGAGATTGCATGAAATTTTTTTCAGCAATATTGCTTTAATCAACAACAAGAATATTAGAAAAAATTGGCACCCCTCTCCGAGCTCCGGAAAGCACCCCTACAGAGGAGGGTGAAATTTTGAAAATTTCATATCTTTTTCCGTTTTGAGATTGCATGAAATTTTTTTCGGCAATATTGCTTTAATCAACGACAAGAATATTAGAGAAAATCGACACCCCTCTCCGAGCTCCGGAAAGCACCCCTAACGTGAAGGGAGAAATTTTGAAAATTTCATATCTTTTTCCGTTTTGAGATTGCATGAAATTTTTTTCGGCTATATTGCTTTAATCACCATCAAGAATATTAGAAAAAATCGGCACCCCTCTCCGAGCTCCGGAAAGCACCCCCAACGTGAAGGGAGAAATTTTGAAAATTTCATATCTTTTTCCGTTTTGAGATTGCACGAAATTTTTTTCTGCAATATTGGTTTAATCAACAGCAAGAATATAAGAAAAAATTGACACCCGGCTCCGAGCTCCGGAAAGCACCCTTAAGAGGGGGTAACATTTTTTAAGTTTTATATCTTTTTCAATTTCGAGATTGTATGACATGTTTTTCGGCAATTGCACTTTCTTTAATAAGAAGAATCTTGAAGGGGTGAAATTTTGAAATTTTCAATTTTTGCAATTTTACATTTTTTAAATTTGGTCGCGACAGACCATGAAAAAAATCCGTTTCAGGAAATTCCGAATCGATCTAGCTATGCGTGAGAAGACCTTTTTTTCTCCGGTCAAATCTGCACTCTTAAGGGTGAGTGAAAAAAATGTCACGACAGACCATGTTAGAAATCCGTTTCAGGAGATTCTGAATCGATGTAGGTAGTCGTCCGGAGACCTTTTTTTTCTCCGGTCAAATCTGCACTCTTACGGGTGAGTTAAAAAAGTGTCACGACAGACCATGTTAGAAATCCGTTTCAGGAGATTCTTAATCGATCTAGCTATGCGTCCGGAGACCTTTTTTTCTCCGGTCAAGGCCGCACTCTTAAGGGTGAGTGAAAAGTGTCACGACAGACCTCGTTTGAAATCCGTTTCAGGAGATTCTGAATCGATCTAGCTATGCGTCCGGAGACCTTTTTTTTCTCCGGTCAAATCTGCACTCTTAAGGGTGAGTGAAAAAAGTGTCACGACAGACCATGTTAGAAATCCGTTTCAGGAGATCCTGAATCGATCTAGCTATGCGTCCGGAGACCTTTTTTTTCTCCGTTCAAATCTGCACTCTTAAGGGTGAGTGAAAAAAGTGTCACGACAGACCATGTTAGAAATCCGTTTCAGGAGATTCTGAATCGATCTAGCTATGCGTCCGGAGACCTTTTTTTTCTCCGGTCAAATCTGCACTCTTAAGGGTGAGTGAAAAAAGTGTCACGACAGACCATGTTAGAAATCCGTTTCAGGAGATTCTGAATCGATCTAGCTATGCGTCCGGAGACCTTTTTTTTCTCCGGTCAAGGCCGCACTCTTAAGGCTGAGTGAAAAAAGTGTCACGACAGACCATGTTAGAAATCCGTTTCAGGAGATCCTGAATCGATCTAGCTATGCGTCCGGAGACCTTTTTTTTCTCCGGTCAAATCTGCACTCTTAAGGGTGAGTGAAAAAAGTGTCACGACAGACCATGTTAGAAATCCGTTTCAGGAGATTCTGAATCGATCTAGCTATGCGTCCGGAGACCTTTTTTTTCTCCGGTCAAATCTGCACTCTTAAGGGTGAGTGAAAAAAGTGTCACGACAGACCATGTTAGAAATCCGTTTCAGGAGATCCTGAATCGATCTAGCTATGCGTCCGGAGACCTTTTTTTCTCCGTTCAAATCTGCACTCTTAAGGGTGAGTGAAAAAAGTGTCACGACAGACCATGTTAGAAATCCGTTTCAGGAGATTCTGAATCGATCTAGCTATGCGTCCGGAGACCTTTTTTTTCTCCGGTCAAATATGCACTCTTAAGGGTGAATGATAAAAGTGTCACGACAGACCATGTTAGAAATCCGTTTCAGGAGATTCTGAATCGATCTAGCTATGCGTCCGGAGACCTTTTTTTTCTCCGGTCAAGGCCGCACTCTTAAAGCCGAGTGAAAAAAGTGTCACGACAGACCATGTTAGAAATCCGTTTCAGGAGATCCTGAATCGATCTAGCTATGCGTCCGGAGACCTTTTTTTTCTCCGGTCAAATCTGCACTCTTAAGGGTGAGTGAAAAAAGTGTCACGACAGACCATGTTAGAAATCCGTTTCAGGAGATTCTGAATCGATCTAGCTATGCGTCCGGAGACCTTTTTTTTCTCCGGTCAAATCTGCACTCTTAAGGGTGAGTGAAAAAAGTGTCACGACAGACCATGTTAGAAATCCGTTTCAGGAGATTCTGAATCGGTCTAGCTATGCGTCCGGAGACCTTTTTTTTCTCCGGTCAAATCTGCACTCTTAAGGGTGAGTGAAAAAAGTGTCACGACAGACCATGTTAGAAATCCGTTTCAGGAGATTCTGAATCGATCTAGCTATGCGTCCGAAGACCTTTTTTTTCTCCGGTCAAGGCCGCACTCTTAAGGCTGAGTGAAAAAAGTGTCACGACAGACCATGTTAGAAATCCGTTTCAGGAGATTCTGAATCGATCTAGCTATGCGTCCGGAGACCTTTTTTTTCTCCGGTCAAATCTGCACTCTTAAGGGTGAGTGAAAAAAGTGTCACGACAGACCATGTTAGAAATCCGTTTCAGGAGATCCTGAATCGATCTAGCTATGCGTCCGGAGACCTTTTTTTTCTCCGTTCAAATCTGCACTCTTAAGGGTGAGTGAAAAAAGTGTCACGACAGACCATGTTAGAAATCCGTTTCAGGAGATTCTGAATCGATCTAGCTATGCGTCCGGAGACCTTTTTTTTCTCCGGTCAAATCTGCACTCTTAAGGGTGAGTGAAAAGTGTCACGACAGACCTCGTTTGAAATCCGTTTCAGGAGATTCTGAATCGATCTAGCAATGCGTCCGGAGACCTTTTTTTTCTCTGGTCAAATCTGCACTGTTAAGGGTGAGTGAAAAAAGTGTCACGACAGACCATGGTAGAAATCCGTTTCACGAGATCCTGAATCGATCTAGCTATGCGTCCGAAGACCTTTTTTTTCTCCGGTCAAGGCCGCACTCTTAAGGCTGAGTGAAAAAAGTGTCACGACAGACCTCGTTTGAAATCCGTTTCAGGAGATTCTGAATCGATCTAGCTATGCGTCCGGAGACCTTTTTTTTCTCCGGTCAAATCTGCACTCTTAAGGGTGAGTGAAAAGTGTCACGGCAGACCTCGTTTGAAATCCGTTTCAGGAGATTCTGAATCGATATAGCAATGCGTCCGGAGACCTTTTTTTTCTCTGGTCAAATCTGCACTTTTAAGGGTGAGTGAAAAAAGTGTCACGACAGACCATGTTAGAAATCCGTTTCAGGAGATCCTGAATCGATCTAGCTATGCGTCCGGAGACCTTTTTTTTCTCCGGTCAAATCTGCACTCTTAAGGGTGAGTGAAAAAAGTGTCACGACAGACCATGTTAGAAATCCGTTTCAGGAGATTCTGAATCGATCTAGCTATGCGTCCGGAGACCTTTTTTTTCTCCGGTCAAATCTGCACTCTTAAGGGTGAGTGAAAAAAGTGTCACGACAGATCATGTTAGAAATCCGTTTCAGGAGATCCTGAATCGATCTAGCTATGCGTCCGGAGACCTTTTTTTTCTCCGGTCAAATCTGCACTCTGAAGGGTGAGTGAAAAAAGTGTCACGACAGACCATGTTAGAAATCCGTTTCAGGAGATTCTGAATCGATCTAGCTATGCGTCCGGAGACCTTTTTTTTCTCCGGTCAAGGCCGCACTCTTAAGGCTGAGTGAAAAAAGTGTCACGACAGACCTCGTTTGAAATCCGTTTCAGGAGATTCTGAATCGATCTAGCTTTGCGTCCGGAGACCTTTTTTTTCTCCGGTCAAGTCCGCACTCTTACGGGTGAGTGAAAAAAGTGTCACGACAGACCATGTTAGAAATCCGTTTCAGGAGATTCTGAATCGATCTAGCTATGCGTCCGGAGACCTTTTTTTTCTCCGGTAAAATCTGCACTCTTAAGGGTGAGTGAAAAAAGTGTCACGACAGACCATGTTAGAAATCCGTTTCAGGAGATCCTGAATCGATCTAGCTATGCGTCCGGAGACCTTTTTTTTCTCCGGTCAAATCTGCACTCTTAAGGGTGAGTGAAAAAAGTGTCACGACAGACCATGTTAGAAATCCGTTTCAGGAGATTCTGAATCGATCTAGCTATGCGTCCGGAGACCTTTTTTTTCTCCGGTCAAATCTGCACTCTTAAGGGTGAGTGAAAAAAGTGTCACGACAGACCATGTTAGAAATCCGTTTCAGGAGATCCTGAATCGATCTAGCTATGCGTCCGGAGACCTTTTTTTTCTCCGGTCAAATCTGCACTCTTAAGGGTGAGTGAAAAAAGTGTCACGACAGACCATGTTAGAAATCCGTTTCAGGAGATTCTGAATCGATCTAGCTATGCGTCCGGAGACCTTTTTTTTCTCCGGTCAAGGCCGCACTCTTAAGGCTGAGTGAAAAAAGTGTCACGACAGACCTCGTTTGAAATCCGTTTCAGGAGATTCTGAATCGATCTAGCTTTGCGTCCGGAGACCTTTTTTTTCTCCGGTCAAGTCCGCACTCTTACGGGTGAGTGAAAAAAGTGTCACGACAGACCATGTTAGAAATCCGTTTCAGGAGATCCTGAATCGATCTAGCTATGCGTCCGGAGACCTTTTTTTTCTCCGGTCAAATCTGCACTCTTAAGGGTGAGTGAAAAAAGTGTCACGACAGACCATGTTAGAAATCCGTTTCAGGAGATTCTGAATCGATCTAGCTATGCGTCCGGAGACCTTTTTTTTCTCCGGTCAAATCTGCACTCTTAAGGGTGAGTGAAAAAAGTGTCACGACAGACCATGTTAGAAATCCGTTTCAGGAGATCCTGAATCGATCTAGCTATGCGTCCGGAGACCTTTTTTTTCTCCGGTCAAATCTGCACTCTTAAGGGTGAGTGAAAAAAGTGTCACGACAGACCATGTTAGAAATCCGTTTCAGGAGATTCTGAATCGATCTAGCTATGCGTCCGGAGACCTTTTTTTTCTCCGGTCAAATCTGCACTCTTAAGGGTGAGTGAAAAAAGTGTCACGACAGACCATGTTAGAAATCCGTTTCAGGAGATTCTGAATCGATCTAGCTATGCGTCCGGAGACCTTTTTTTTTCTCCGGTCAAGGCCGCACTCTTAAGGCTGAGTGAAAAAAGTGTCACGACAGACCATGTTAGAAATCCGTTTCAGGAGATCCTGAATCGATCTAGCTATGCGTCCGGAGACCTTTTTTTTCTCCGGTCAAATCTGCACTCTTAAGGGTGAGTGAAAAAAGTGTCACGACAGACCATGTTAGAAATCCGTTTCAGGAGATTCTGAATCGATCTAGCTATGCGTCCGGAGACCTTTTTTTTCTCCGGTCAAATCTGCACTCTTAAGGGTGAGTGAAAAAAGTGTCACGACAGACCATGTTAGAAATCCGTTTCAGGAGATTCTGAATCGATCTAGCTATGCGTCCGGAGACCTTTTTTTTCTCCGGTCAAATCTGCACTCTTAAGGGTGAGTGAAAAAAGTGTCACGACAGACCATGTTAGAAATCCGTTTCAGGAGATTCTGAATCGATCTAGCTATGCGTCCGAAGACCTTTTTTTTCTCCGGTCAAGGCCGCACTCTTAAGGCTGAGTGAAAAAAGTGTCACGACAGACCTCGTTTGAAATCCATTTCAGGAGATTCTGAATCGATCTAGCTATGCGTCCGGAGACCTTTTTTTTCTCCGGTCAAATCTGCACTCTTAAGGGTGAGTGAAAAGTGTCACGACAGACCTCGTTTGAAATCCGTTTCAGGAGATTCTGAATCGATCTAGCTTTGCGTCCGGAGACCTTTTTTTTCTCCGGTCAAGTCCGCACTCTTACGGGTGAGTGAAAAAAGTGTCACGACAGACCATGTTAGAAATCCGTTTCAGGAGATCCTGAATCGATCTAGCTATGCGTCCGGAGACCTTTTTTTTCTCCGGTCAAATCTGCACTCTTAAGGGTGAGTGAAAAAAGTGTCACGACAGACCATGTTAGAAATCCGTTTCAGGAGATTCTGAATCGATCTAGCTATGCGTCCGGAGACCTTTTTTTTCTCCGGTCAAATCTGCACTCTTAAGGGTGAGTGAAAAAAGTGTCACGACAGACCATGTTAGAAATCCGTTTCAGGAGATCCTGAATCGATCTAGCTATGCGTCCGGAGACCTTTTTTTTCTCCGGTCAAATCTGCACTCTTAAGGGTGAGTGAAAAAAGTGTCACGACAGACCATGTTAGAAATCCGTTTCAGGAGATTCTGAATCGATCTAGCTATGCGTCCGGAGACCTTTTTTTTCTCCGGTCAAATCTGCACTCTTAAGGGTGAGTGAAAAAAGTGTCACGACAGACCATGTTAGAAATCCGTTTCAGGAGATTCTGAATCGATCTAGCTATGCGTCCGGAGACCTTTTTTTTTCTCCGGTCAAGGCCGCACTCTTAAGGCTGAGTGAAAAAAGTGTCACGACAGACCATGTTAGAAATCCGTTTCAGGAGATCCTGAATCGATCTAGCTATGCGTCCGGAGACCTTTTTTTTCTCCGGTCAAATCTGCACTCTTAAGGGTGAGTGAAAAAAGTGTCACGACAGACCATGTTAGAAATCCGTTTCAGGAGATTCTGAATCGATCTAGCTATGCGTCCGGAGACCTTTTTTTTCTCCGGTCAAATCTGCACTCTTAAGGGTGAGTGAAAAAAGTGTCACGACAGACCATGTTAGAAATCCGTTTCAGGAGATTCTGAATCGATCTAGCTATGCGTCCGGAGACCTTTTTTTTCTCCGGTCAAATCTGCACTCTTAAGGGTGAGTGAAAAAAGTGTCACGACAGACCATGTTAGAAATCCGTTTCAGGAGATTCTGAATCGATCTAGCTATGCGTCCGAAGACCTTTTTTTTCTCCGGTCAAGGCCGCACTCTTAAGGCTGAGTGAAAAAAGTGTCACGACAGACCTCGTTTGAAATCCATTTCAGGAGATTCTGAATCGATCTAGCTATGCGTCCGGAGACCTTTTTTTTCTCCGGTCAAATCTGCACTCTTAAGGGTGAGTGAAAAGTGTCACGACAGACCTCGTTTGAAATCCGTTTCAGGAGATTCTGAATCGATCTAGCAATGCGTCCGGAGACCTTTTTTTTCTCTGGTCAAATCTGCACTGTTAAGGGTGAGTGAAAAAAGTGTCACGACAGACCATGTTAGAAATCCGTTTCACGAGATCCTGAATCGATCTAGCTATGCGTCCGAAGACCTTTTTTTTCTCCGGTCAAGGCCGCACTCTTAAGGCTGAGTGAAAAAAGTGTCACGACAGACCTCGTTTGAAATCCGTTTCAGGAGATTCTGAATCGATCTAGCTATGCGTCCGGAGACCTTTTTTTTCTCCGGTCAAATCTGCACTCTTAAGGGTGAGTGAAAAGTGTCACGGCAGACCTCGTTTGAAATCCGTTTCAGGAGATTCTGAATCGATCTAGCAATGCGTCAGGAGACCTTTTTTTTCTCTGGTCAAATCTGCACTTTTAAGGGTGAGTGAAAAAAGTGTCACGACAGACCATGTTAGAAATCCGTTTCAGGAGATCCTGAATCGATCTAGCTATGCGTCCGGAGACCTTTTTTTTCTCCGGTCAAATCTGCACTCTTAAGGGTGAGTGAAAAAAGTGTCACGACAGACCATGTTAGAAATCCGTTTCAGGAGATTCTGAATCGATCTAGCTATGCGTCCGGAGACCTTTTTTTTCTCCGGTCAAATCTGCACTCTTAAGGGTGAGTGAAAAAAGTGTCACGACAGATCATGTTAGAAATCCGTTTCAGGAGATCCTGAATCGATCTAGCTATGCGTCCGGAGACCTTTTTTTTCTCCGGTCAAATCTGCACTCTTAAGGGTGAGTGAAAAAAGTGTCACGACAGACCATGTTAGAAATCCGTTTCAGGAGATTCTGAATCGATCTAGCTATGCGTCCGGAGACCTTTTTTTCTCCGGTCAAGGCCGCACTCTTAAGGCTGAGTGAAAAAAGTGTCACGACAGACCTCGTTTGAAATCCGTTTCAGGAGATTCTGAATCGATCTAGCTATGCGTCCGGAGACCTTTTTTTTCTCCGGTCAAATCTGCACTCTTAAGGGTGAGTGAAAAGTGTCACGACAGTCCTCGTTTGAAATCCGTTTCAGGAGATTCTGAATCGATCTAGCTATGCGTCCGGAGACCTTTTTTTTCTCCGGTAAAATCTGCACTCTTAAGGGTGAGTGAAAAAAGTGTCACGACAGACCATGTTAGAAATCCGTTTCAGGAGATCCTGAATCGATCTAGCTATGCGTCCGGAGACCTTTTTTTTCTCCGGTCAAATCTGCACTCTTAAGGGTGAGTGAAAAAAGTGTCACGACAGACCATGTTAGAAATCCGTTTCAGGAGATTCTGAATCGATCTAGCTATGCGTCCGGAGACCTTTTTTTTCTCCGGTCAAGGCCGCACTCTTAAGGCTGAGTGAAAAAAGTGTCACGACAGACCTCGTTTGAAATCCGTTTCAGGAGATTCTGAATCGATCTAGCTATGCGTCCGGAGACCTTTTTTTTCTCCGGTAAAATCTGCACTCTTAAGGGTGAGTGAAAAAAGTGTCACGACAGACCATGTTAGAAATCCGTTTCAGGAGATCCTGAATCGATCTAGCTATGCGTCCGGAGACCTTTTTTTTCTCCGGTCAAATCTGCACTCTTAAGGGTGAGTGAAAAAAGTGTCACGACAGACCATGTTAGAAATCCGTTTCAGGAGATTCTGAATCGATCTAGCTATGCGTCCGGAGACCTTTTTTTTCTCCGGTCAAATCTGCACTCTTAAGGGTGAGTGAAAAAAGTGTCACGACAGACCATGTTAGAAATCCGTTTCAGGAGATCCTGAATCGATCTAGCTATGCGTCCGGAGACCTTTTTTTTCTCCGGTCAAATCTGCACTCTTAAGGGTGAGTGAAAAAAGTGTCACGACAGACCATGTTAGAAATCCGTTTCAGGAGATTCTGAATCGATCTAGCTATGCGTCCGGAGACCTTTTTTTTCTCCGGTCAAATCTGCACTCTAAGGGTGAGTGAAAAAAGTGTCACGACAGACCATGTTAGAAATCCGTTTCAGGAGATTCTGAATCGATCTAGCTATGCGTCCGGAGACCTTTTTTTTCTCCGGTCAAGGCCGCACTCTTAAGACTGAGTGAAAAAAGTGTCACGACAGACCATGTTAGAAATCCGTTTCAGGAGATCCTGAATCGATCTAGCTATGCGTCCGGAGACCTTTTTTTTCTCCGGTCAAATCTGCACTCTTAAGGGTGAGTGAAAAAAGTGTCACGACAGACCATGTTAGAAATCCGTTTCAGGAGATTCTGAATCGATCTAGCTATGCGTCCGGAGACCTTTTTTTTCTCCGGTCAAATCTGCACTCTTAAGGGTGAGTGAAAAAAGTGTCACGACAGACCATGTTAGAAATCCGTTTCAGGAGATTCTGAATCGATCTAGCTATGCGTCCGGAGACCTTTTTTTTCTCCGGTCAAGGCCGCACTCTTAAGGCTGAGTGAAAAAAGTGTCACGACAGACCTCGTTTGAAATCCGTTTCAGGAGATTCTGAATCGATCTAGCTATGCGTCCGGAGACCTTTTTTTTCTCCGGTCAAGTCCGCACTCTTACGGGTGAGTGAAAAAAGTGTCACGACAGACCATGTTAGAAATCCGTTTCAGGAGATTCTGAATCGATCTAGCTATGCGTCCGGAGACCTTTTTTTTCTCCGGTAAAATCTGCACTCTTAAGGGTGAGTGAAAAAAGTGTCACGACAGACCATGTTAGAAATCCGTTTCAGGAGATTCTGAATCGATCTAGCTATGCGTCCGGAGACCTTTTTTTTCTCCGGTCAAATCTGCACTCTTAAGGGTGAGTGAAAAGTGTCACGACAGACCTCGTTTGAAATCCGTTTCAGGAGATTCTGAATCGATCTAGCTATGCGTCCGGAGACCTTTTTTTTCTCCGGTCAAATCTGCACTCTTAAGGGTGAGTGAAAAAAGTGTCACGACAGACCATGTTAGAAATCCGTTTCACGAGATCCTGAATCGATCTAGCTATGCGTCCGAAGACCTTTTTTTTCTCCGGTCAAGGCCGCACTCTTAAGGCTGAGTGAAAAAAGTGTCACGACAGACCTCGTTTGAAATCCGTTTCAGGAGATTCTGAATCGATCTAGCTATGCGTCCGGAGACCTTTTTTTTCTCCGGTCAAATCTGCACTCTTAAGGGTGAGTGAAAAGTGTCACGGCAGACCTCGTTTGAAATCCGTTTCAGGAGATTCTGAATCGATCTAGCAATGCGTCCGGAGACCTTTTTTTTCTCTGGTCAAATCTGCACTTTTAAGGGTGAGTGAAAAAAGTGTCACGACAGACCATGTTAGAAATCCGTTTCAGGAGATTCTGAATCGATCTAGCTGTGCGTCCGGAGACCTTTTTTTTCTCCGGTCAAGGCCGCACTCTTAAGGCTGAGTGAAAAAAGTGTCACGACAGACCATGTTAGAAATCCGTTTCAGGAGATTCTGAATCGATCTAGCTATGCGTCCGGAGACCTTTTTTTTTCTCCGGTCAAGGCCGCACTCTTAAGGCTGAGTGAAAAAAGTGTCACGACAGACCATGTTAGAAATCCGTTTCAGGAGATCCTGAATCGATCTAGCTATGCGTCCGGAGACCTTTTTTTTCTCCGGTCAAATCTGCACTCTTAAGGGTGAGTGAAAAAAGTGTCACGACAGACCATGTTAGAAATCCGTTTCAGGAGATTCTGAATCGATCTAGCTATGCGTCCGGAGACCTTTTTTTTCTCCGGTCAAATCTGCACTCTTAAGGGTGAGTGAAAAAAGTGTCACGACAGACCATGTTAGAAATCCGTTTCAGGAGATTCTGAATCGATCTAGCTATGCGTCCGGAGACCTTTTTTTTCTCCGGTCAAGGCCGCACTCTTAAGGCTGAGTGAAAAAAGTGTCACGACAGACCTCGTTTGAAATCCGTTTCAGGAGATTCTGAATCGATCTAGCTATGCGTCCGGAGACCTTTTTTTTCTCCGGTCAAGTCCGCACTCTTACGGGTGAGTGAAAAAAGTGTCACGACAGACCATGTTAGAAATCCGTTTCAGGAGATTCTGAATCGATCTAGCTATGCGTCCGGAGACCTTTTTTTTCTCCGGTAAAATCTGCACTCTTAAGGGTGAGTGAAAAAAGTGTCACGACAGACCATGTTAGAAATCCGTTTCAGGAGATTCTGAATCGATCTAGCTATGCGTCCGGAGACCTTTTTTTTCTCCGGTCAAATCTGCACTCTTAAGGGTGAGTGAAAAGTGTCACGACAGACCTCGTTTGAAATCCGTTTCAGGAGATTCTGAATCGATCTAGCTATGCGTCCGGAGACCTTTTTTTTCTCCGGTCAAATCTGCACTCTTAAGGGTGAGTGAAAAAAGTGTCACGACAGACCATGTTAGAAATCCGTTTCACGAGATCCTGAATCGATCTAGCTATGCGTCCGAAGACCTTTTTTTTCTCCGGTCAAGGCCGCACTCTTAAGGCTGAGTGAAAAAAGTGTCACGACAGACCTCGTTTGAAATCCGTTTCAGGAGATTCTGAATCGATCTAGCTATGCGTCCGGAGACCTTTTTTTTCTCCGGTCAAATCTGCACTCTTAAGGGTGAGTGAAAAGTGTCACGGCAGACCTCGTTTGAAATCCGTTTCAGGAGATTCTGAATCGATCTAGCAATGCGTCCGGAGACCTTTTTTTTCTCTGGTCAAATCTGCACTTTTAAGGGTGAGTGAAAAAAGTGTCACGACAGACCATGTTAGAAATCCGTTTCAGGAGATTCTGAATCGATCTAGCTGTGCGTCCGGAGACCTTTTTTTTCTCCGGTCAAGGCCGCACTCTTAAGGCTGAGTGAAAAAAGTGTCACGACAGACCATGTTAGAAATCCGTTTCAGGAGATTCTGAATCGATCTAGCTATGCGTCCGGAGACCTTTTTTTTTCTCCGGTCAAGGCCGCACTCTTAAGGCTGAGTGAAAAAAGTGTCACGACAGACCATGTTAGAAATCCGTTTCAGGAGATCCTGAATCGATCTAGCTATGCGTCCGGAGACCTTTTTTTTCTCCGGTCAAATCTGCACTCTTAAGGGTGAGTGAAAAAAGTGTCACGACAGACCATGTTAGAAATCCGTTTCAGGAGATTCTGAATCGATCTAGCTATGCGTCCGGAGACCTTTTTTTTCTCCGGTCAAATCTGCACTCTTAAGGGTGAGTGAAAAAAGTGTCACGACAGACCATGTTAGAAATCCGTTTCAGGAGATTCTGAATCGATCTAGCTATGCGTCCGGAGACCTTTTTTTTCTCCGGTAAAATCTGCACTCTTAAGGGTGAGTGAAAAAAGTGTCACGACAGACCATGTTAGAAATCCGTTTCAGGAGATTCTGAATCGATCTAGCTATGCGTCCGGAGACCTTTTTTTTCTCCGGTAAAATCTGCACTCTTAAGGGTGAGTGAAAAAAGTGTCACGACAGACCATGTTAGAAATCCGTTTCAGGAGATTCTGAATCGATCTAGCTATGCGTCCGGAGACCTTTTTTTTCTCCGGTCAAATCTGCACTCTTAAGGGTGAGTGAAAAGTGTCACGACAGACCTCGTTTGAAATCCGTTTCAGGAGATTCTGAATCGATCTAGCTATGCGTCCGGAGACCTTTTTTTTCTCCGGTCAAATCTGCACTCTTAAGGGTGAGTGAAAAAAGTGTTACGACAGACCATGTTACAGCAATAACTTCTCTCTGCGCTGCTATAAAAATCATGCACTGCATACACAATGAAATTAAAAGTATGCTCACAATCCAAAGCCGTCGCCGACGATTCGCTCCGCCCAGTATTTTTTGATGAACCAGATGAAGAGTTCGGCGTTGGATTGAACGTTTACCCGCAGATATTCGATTCGTGATCTTTTCGACCTCACTCGATACACAAAATCGACCATCTCGCTGAGCTGGCTCGCTGTTAAATTTACCGGCACTCCTCGCAACAATTCGTCTTTTATGTCGGCTTCGAACCGGACAATAATCTCGAGGCATCGTCCAAATAGCTCGTAATTTTTTAGCAGATCTTTGTGCTGTCTCGGCATTGTTGTTATCGTGCGTTGAGCGATACAAAGCAACTAATGTTAATGTCGAACTGATTAAGGCGGAATATACACCCGGAAACGAACAAAAAGGCAATTTTCGCGAATTTTTTCTACACTCCAATGCGGAGGGTAAAACCTCAAATGTCGTTTTGATGCAATCGGTTGAATCAATCGGTTGCTCCGGTGACCATTTTTTTTTATTTCGTAGAAGTTAAGATGGAATGAAATTGCACTGTTGTTTTTCTGATTAGCATCCAATTCTTATAATTATACGTTCGGCTGCAACGGTTATTTAATGAATGTCAAATTTCGAGAATAAGTAACACCTATCTTAAATTCACACGCGATTAATTTTTGTATAATTTTCAGAATTACAAGATCGGTCCAACCGATCGGGTCAACCGGTTGGATCAAGTCAGATTTGGAGATTTTACACTCTGTTTGATCCAGAAAATACTGCTCTGGATCAAGTGTGGAGTGTGGAAATTAATCACGTGTGAATTTACGATAGGTGTTATTTATTCTCGAAATTTGGCATTCATCAAATAACCGTTGCAGTCGAACGGATAATTATAAGAAATTTTTCTGAATTAGAAAACGAAGAGTGCAATTTCATTCCATCTTAACTTCTACGGAATAAAAACGTTTGCATCCAAACCAAATATGAGGTTTTACACTCCACACTTGATCCAGAGCAGTCTTTTTTGGAGCAAACACAGAGTGTAAAATCTCCAAATATGACTTTGATCCAACCGGTTGACCCGATCGGTTGGACCGATATTGAAATTCAGCAAATTATACAAAAATTAATCGCGTATTAATTTACGATAGGTGTTAATTATTCTCGAAATTTGACATTCATTAAATAACCATTGCAAACGAACGGATAATTATAAGAATTTGATTTTCATTAGAAAAAGAAGAGTGCTATTTCATTCCATCTTAACTTCAACGGAATAAAAAAATGGTCACCGGACCAACCGATTGATTCAACCGTTTGCATCAAAACGAAATTTGAGGTTTACACTCCACACTTGATCCAGAGCACTCTTTTTTGGAGCAAACAGAGTGTAAAATCTCCAAATCTGACTTTGATCCAACCGGTTGACCCGATCGTTTTGACCGATCTTGTAATGCAGAAAATTATACAAAAATTAATCGCGTGTGAATTTACGATAGGTGTTATTTATTCTCGAAATTTGACATTCATTAAATAACCGTTGCAGTCGAACGGATAATTATAAGAAATTTTTCTCAATTAGAAAAAGAAGAGTGCTATTTCATTCCATCTTAACTTCTACGGAATAAAAAAAATTGTCACCGGACCAACCGATTGATTCGAACGTTTGCATCCAAACCAAATATGAGGTTTTACACTCCACACTTGATCCAGAGCAGTCTTTTTTGGAGCAAACAGAGTGTAAAATCTTCAAATCTGACTTTGATCCAACCGGTTGACCCGATCGTTTGGACCGATCTTGTAATGCTGAAAATTATACAAAAATTAATCGCGTGTGAATTTACGATAGGTGTTATTTATTCTCGAAATTTGACATTCATTAAATAACCGTTGCAGTCGAACGGATAATTATAAGAAATTTTTCGCAATTAGAAAAACAAGAGTGCAATATCATTCCATCCTAACTTCTACGAAATAAAAAAAATTGTCACCGGACCTACCGATTGATTCAAACGTTTGCATCAAAACGACATTTGAGGTTTTACACTCCGCAAGGGATCCAGAGCAGTTTTTCTTCAGCAAGCGCAGAGTGTAAAATCTCGCAATATGATTTTGATCCACCCGGTTGACCCAATCGGTTGGATCGGTGAACAAAAAAACCTTTTCTGCGATACCAAGAAAACGATAGAACTTACCCCGATTACGCAAATATTCGTTATCGCGGGCAAGTTTCCATTTTCGCTCGACTTTGCACTTTGACGTTTCGCACTTCGACGTTTCGACATCATCGTCCTCGCCCTTCACTGTCCCGAATTTCTCGGACAACGCCGACCGATTTTCGAAAAGGCCTCAACCGTGTTTGTCCTGTCGCGTTGCATCGCGGCAGGACAAACACGGAATTATTCCAAACTTAGGAATTATTAGACAAACTCGTACATTGCTATTAATGAATAGCACTGTACGAGTGAATTTTTTTTTATGTGCAGCACCCAGGGTCGGCGTTAAGAAACGTACTGGACCGTACTTGTTATTTCCCGTTTGCGTGCGTGCGTTAAGTAAGATTACGTAAGAAGGGTTAAGGTAGTTCGGTTGCCTATTGTTTCGATTTTTGTTTTTTTTATTGAAAAATTCAAAGTTAACTCCACAGTCTGAAAAATTCATACTGTGACGTCGCGGAGGGAGAAACAGCAGGATTTTTAGGCAGGGATGGCCAACTCGGCTACGAAGTTCGGTATTTGGAAGGGCGAAACGAGGTAGACACTACGGGTGATCCACAAAGACTTTATTCGTGTACAAAATCTGGCAGCGTTACAGCGTCGCGCAGAGTTTCGATGATTACTGACTAAAGAGGTAACGCGGGAGGCGCTTATATGGGAGTGAACTGTGGGAAAATGATGATAGTGGGGAGGGATTTTGGGGAAGAGTCTGGAAAGTTCGACGGGAAAACAGGCACACATGTGACCGGATTCCGCAGAGGGCGATGAACTAGCCAATTGCGCCTTAAGAAGTTATCTGTGGGAGAGCGGTAATAAAAAGGGCCGTAGAAGAGGAATTTGGGTAAATAGTCACGTAGGTTGCGCAAGTGACCGGATGGAATGCAGCTGTGGATAACTGCGTTTTGGGGAAACGGCGGTGATTAGATATGCGCGACGGGCTGGGCCGCGCGTTAGGGGACGTCGAACTCTGGAGTGCGTAAGTGGGTCGGCGGTACAGAGAGTGATCGGGAGAGGAAAAATAAGGAGAAAACAGGGACTCGTTACAATACATATTCCGAAAAACGAAATAATCATTTAAAAAAAAAACATAGTTCACAGAAATATTTGTTCAATAATTTTTCTTTTCATTAATTTTTTAATAATATTTTACAATTATTATTATGCAACATTACTCTTTTTCGTGCCAACTCCATTCGCCCACGCCAAGCAATGGATCATATCTACATACGTTGCTGCTTTTGCTCCTGCTGTTTATAGTGCCTGCGGACGAAGGTGAGACCAAGGTGAGAGCCAGGGGAGAGAAAGGTGAGAGAAAGGGGCGAGCAAGGTGAGAGCAAGGGGAGAGAAAGGTGAGAGCAAGGGGAGAGCAAGGTGAGAGTAGGGGGAAAACGAGGTGAGATTAATGACAGAAGAAGGGGAGAGAGAGTAAGGGGAATCAAGGTGATACACGGTGATAGCGAAATGAGTTGAGCAATTTTGATCAATGAGTTGAACAATTTTGTTAATAATCTTGTTTATGAACAAAAAAAAATTAAGGAACAATTTTATTTAATATAAAAATTGTTAACAAACAATTTTTTAATAACTTAGTGTTTGTTAAAAAAAAGTCATAACTTAAAAAAATGTTAACAAACAACTTTTTTCAGAACTTGGTTTATTAAAAATTGTTAACAAACAATTTACGTTTGTTAACACTTTTTGAGATTATTAACGATTACGAAACGTTTACCCGATGGTTTCATTTATCGCAGTCTCCATAATCCCATCGTCTGTCCACGACGACCGTCGTTACTGTGACTAATGCCGTGCCGCCGCGCGCCGAGCGCGGCCAAGTCTGCGGTGGCTCGGCTGCGACGCTCCGTCCGCTATATCTCCACTCTCATTGGTTCACATTGGTTCAACTTGCAATGCTTGTAACTCGGTCAATTTTGACCGGACGACTTTTTACCCCAATGATTTTTTACTCAGCTCGTCATTATCTACCTATGTGCCACGGTTGATACAATAGTTGAGTTACACCCTGTATATTATTAGATCCGTGAACATATAGGATTATAAATTGCAGATGTGGACATTTTCATGTCAAGAAGCGCTACAGCGCTGACAAGTTTTCGCTCGCGTGCGGCAGCGCGCGTCATTGTCCCTAGTTCAAATGTAAAAAACGGTTATAGGGTTTTGTAGTTTAGACTATGAGCTTTCATAAGAATATCGGGTCATTGTGGTGGGCCTTGAAAACTTTAATTATTTCAGTACCTGAACGTGGGGAATATTTTACAAAGTCAGGCATGTTATGAGTACATAAAACGATAATTATCCGACGCAAAATCAATGTCAGACGTTAGAATAAAGTAATATAAATTTATTTTCAATAAAAATATTGCAACATGGCGGAAGAATAAGCCAAAAATGTAAAATATGTTGTTTTCAACATTCAAAAAAGTAGTATGAAAATGATCCGAACAAGCCTAAAATTACAAGAAACATGTATTTTAGTCATGAAAAGACCGAAAAACTACGAAAAAAGCAAAAAAACTGTATCCGTTTACCTATCAAAACAGCAACGCCGTGTGTACACTGACCCTTTGAGGGAACAGTCGCGACTTGCACAGACTCGCGTTTGCCTGTTATTGTCTAAACCCGGGTGGCACTTGAGCCTTTTGTCCACACTACCAAACAGATTTTTAAGGTGGGGGAGGGGGGGGGGGGGGGGTCGAAGTCCGTACCACATTCGTTGCACAGAAATTTCAGTTCGAAATTTCGACTGTTCCTTAAAAGACTCAGTTTACACACGGAGGGTTCATTACAAATATTCGCACTAACTTACGGAAAACTTGAAAATATAACACAAAATGTTATACATAATCAACATGCAATATAATGGTGGTTTTTACAGTGTTTTGTGTGTTATATACCTGTAACATGTTCTTCGTAGGAATAATGTAAATAAAGTTGCAAACCAGAACTTTGAACATTGCTTTTTCATTAATTTTCTTTTTTCACAAAGCTTCCTCTATGAGGAAAAAAAATAGACCAACAATCTTCATCGAGGTTGCCAGTGTTTTATGAAATCATTACTTTAAGAATTAAAGTTTACACAACAGTTCATTTTCTAGTTACGATTTTATAACGACGACCTATAGCGATTATAAAATTATATGTGAACTTTTCAGTTGCCGTACGAAAAACCTAATTTTTCGTTAAATTTTCGGGCAAATTGTGAGAAAAATGGACAAGCACAGTTCCCCATTACTTTCGCAATGCGTTAACAGTATTTCCCTTTTTTCCAATAAGATTACCATGAAGTTTTATGGGAAACTAATATTTCTTGCCTCTAAAAGTTTAAAGATCGTATTAAAATCATTATGACTTATTTATCTTACTATTTTTGTGGAACTGCTGCTGTATCGACTGCAGCAGCTCCTTTTGTGTTTTCTCGAGCTCTTCAGCCGCAATGCTTGCCCTGAACGTCTTTGCATAGTGCTGATGAGCAGTGTAGTGGCTTTTAGTCAAACTTTTCAAACCGCCCCACAAACTGCCAAGGTCCCTCGAGTTCTTCCCTTTTTACCCAGGCGCCAGGCGATTTCGCGCCGGGAAGAACTCGCGTGCTGACGGGACCCGGCTGCTCTGGCCAAGCTAGCCGCAGCCGTCAATCGTCTAGAGTGGCGGGATACAATGAGCTGGCGATCTCGGAGAGGATTATAAATAACGTGACGATCGGACAACGGTCAATCTGCGGGAGCTAACAAAAACGTTTATTAAATGGAACAAGACAATGGCAACGAAAGTAATGCAAATAAGATCTCCCGCAATTCTGTTTTGCCGAAACGAAACACTCCTTCGTTTCTCGTGATTTCGCCGGTCTATCGCTCGGCAACAAAGTCCGCCCTCGCAAGGTCGCGAGTCACCGCGCGCGACGCGGCCCTCGCCACACACACTCACACACACGCACACACACTCTCACACGCGGCGGGAGGGATAGCGGTCGCGTGGTTTTCCCCGGTCATACTGCACAATTCCAACGGCGGAATGACTCGAAAAATAAAGCCGGGGAAGACTCGCGGATAAATTGTACAAACAAGAAAATTATTAAATCGGTCGATCGCGCACCGCTTCTCTCCTCGCACACTGACTCTAATTTTACGTCACGGGATGCAAAGGAAAATAACAACAAATAAATAACCGGCAATCCTTGGCGTGACGGCCAACTTCCCGCGACCGAACGACCGTTAGCTAGGACGAACTCGCGCTCGGGTTTTCCGCAGGACCGCCCGGACGATCAGGCCTCTCCCGCTGCACCCGGCGCTGGCCCTGTTTTTCCGATAATCTCGGCGCGGAGGCCTCGCGGGCGCGTCGCCGAGATCTAGCGCTCGTGCGCAAGGGTCACAGCGTCGCGGGATGCTCGCAAGAGCCCTGTCGACACGGCCGTCTCGCGCAAAGGCGGCGAGTGCGCGATGTTGCGCGGGAAAAAGACAAACAAAGAGAAACAATCGAAACGGACGGAATACAAGAATTATGACTGACGCCGCGCGGCGAGGCTCACCCGATGTCCTCGTCAATTTTCCTCTCGAAGACTACGCTCGCGGGAGGCGTGTTGCAGCGGCTTGATTCTCGCCCTCGTCGTTCCGGCTGTCTCGGTCTCCCGTATTCTCTCGCCGATCTCGCTCGCTTGCTCGCTCTGCCGTTCGCTCGACGGCTCCTCGGGAAGTGCCTAGAGTGTTGCGTCGCTCGCACGCTCGGGGAAATGATCCCCTCCCCGTCTCGTAGTGCTGGCCGGCAGGCAGGCGGCCAACTCTGCCGTGCCGCGCAGCGTTCCGATTTCCCCAGCTGAGATCGCTCGCGCCACAGTTGGCTGACGTGGCGCGAGAAACGGACGGCAGAAGTCTCTCCGGCGGCGGCGGCGGCGGGAGGCTCAAACAACCGAGCGACCAGCGGCGTAGCGGCGAGGCGATCGCGAAATCCCAACGTTGTCTCTCTCTCCCTCTCCCTCTCCCGCGCAGTTTTGTCGGTCCGGGCTCACCCCGGCGACGGCGTCAGCGCAGATAAATTGCGTAAAGCGGGAAAAATTAATAAAATAAAATTAATAATAATAATAACAAGCAACCCGGCGCCCCTTCCGGGCGCCGGGTTTCCTGTTGGGGGGCTTCGCCCCCCAAGCCCCCGATTGGGGGGCTCTGCCCCCCAAGCCCCCCGGAAAATGACCCTGCGGAAAAAATGTCCCTTCGGGACATTTTTCCCTGGTGTCATTTTAAGGCACTCACTTGGACGTCGCGCTTCGCGCTCCGTATGGTTTGGACGTCGCGCTTCGCGCTCCGTATGGTTTGAACGTCGCGCTTCGCGCTCCGAACGGTTTGGACGCCGCGCTCCGTACGGTTTGGACGTCGCGCTTCGCGCTCCGTACGGTTTGGACGCCGCGCTTCGCGCTCCGTATGGTTTGAACGTCGCGCTTCACGCTCCGTATGGTTTGAACGTCGCACTTCGCGCACCGAACGGTTTGGACGTCGCGCTTCGCGCTCCGTACGGTTTGGTCGTCGTGCTTCGCGCTCCGTATGGTTTGAATGTCGCGCTTCGCGCTCCGAACGGTTTAAATATGATTTAAAAAATAATCCTAACAAAATACCGATGCCATATAATCATTTAGGAGTACGCAGCAACTTTCAGAAAAATTGTTTTATTGACTGAGAAGATTGAGACATATACATATATTTCGACCTGAAAAACTGTATTGTGATAGGTTAACACAATTTAAAAATAATCGAAAAAAGTTGCAAAGTAGAACTTTGCACATTGGTTCCTCATTAATTTCCCTTTTTCACAAAGCCACCTCTATGCAGAAGCTTATTTATTAACTTTGGCTTCCTCATAGAGGAAGCTTTGTGAAAAAGAGAAATTTATAAGGAAGCAATGTGCAAAGTTCTACTTTGCAACTCTTTTTTATTCGAACAAAAGAAAACTCCGTTACAAACACCGTTACATCTCATTTCGATTATCTCCAAATTTTTGTGTTACTTTCCTAATTTTTGTGGAAGTAATAGCGGAAATCTATTTTTTTTAATTCAAAATGTCGTAAAATCCCAACGACTTTACCGATCATTTCAGTTCATTTGTTTGCTTCAAGTAGAACACTTCAGTTCATTTGTTTATATTCAACGTGATTTAGGGCAAAATGCATTTTTTTCGTAAAATTCAAAATTCGATCAAATCCGAACCGCTTTAACGATTTCGTCGAAATGCAATAGCGAACTCCACTGAAAGTGTCTTTAGTTATGAAGAACTATTTAGCTGAGTCGTTGATTTTTTACGAAAGTTAGAGAGTGTACGACATTTTTTCGAAAAATTAAATATTCTATATATTCTGTATTCATGTATACATTTTTTCAAAAATCACAACACTTGAAGAGCAGTTACCACTCTACTTGCATGCCAAATTTGACGCATGCACGCACGCACGCACGCACGCACACATACGGCCGTTTTTTCTAAACCATTTTTCTGGGCGTTTTAGGTGATCCTGAACATACTGACATGATAATCCCGAAAAAAAAAAAATTCTCGAAAACGCTTCCTCAATGAGGAAGCAAAAATAATCTAAAAAAGTGCCTTTGCGTTAAAGTAATTTAGGAGTACGCAGCAAGTTTCAGAAAAATTGTTCCATTGACTGCGAAGAATGTGACTAATACATACAATGCAACCTGAAAAATTGTATCGTGGTATGTTAACACTATTCTAAAAAGTACCTCTGCGTTCAATTTAGGAGTACGCAGCAAGTGTAAGAAAAATGGTTCTGACGACTGCGAAGATTGATACCTGTCCATACAACTCAACCTGACAAGCTATATTGTGGTAGGTTAAAACTAATTGATAAAAATACCTTTTTGTTAAAGTAAATTAGGAGTACGCAGCAAGTTTCAGAAAAATTGTTCTTGCAACTGCGAAGATTGAGACCTGTACATACATTTTGACCTGAAATACTGTATCGTGGTAGGTTAACACTATTAAAAAATGATCTGAAAAATAATCTAAAAAAAGTGTTTCAGAATTAAGGTAATTCAGAATTATGTAGCAATTTTCAGCCAAATTCATCTGTTGACTGCGAAGAATGTGAGCCGGACACAATTTTAGACTCCAAAATGCCAATTTTCTTGAAATAAACACCTCTATAAAAACAGAGAATAATTTCCATACTTCATGGGCATACTTCACAATGCCAGATTAAGAAATATTCCAAATTTCAACTTGTTCGGTCCATTCAGTCCAGACCCCCTGAGTAATACGGACGTCCGAATAACACAAAATCTAGTCTACGCAGCCAATCATATTTAGTAATGAAATTTCTATGTTCTGTTACACCAAGATTATGTATTTTACTATGTTTAAGAAATCTGCTGTGAAAAAAGTAAATAAATTTAAATTATATCAACATTTTCCTATAAAAACGTAATTTAGTCGGTGGAGCGCGAATTCAATAGGCACTTTCTGCGTTTCTTCAAAACGTGAGTGCCTAAAAACTATCTATGGCCCTGCGGATCGGTCTAGGCGTCGTCGAGCGGATGAGCAGAGCGGCGGTTTGGCAACACGGAATTTTCCCGTGTTACAGCAGCATTCAACTCGTTTCGGAGTTCGGAGAGCCTTTGCATATCGTCTTCAGATAAAATGACGCTAAAATAAATACATATTCCTGTATATATTTCTGTTCGCACCTCAATTAGGAGCACCAAACCACAATGAGTGCAAGAGTGATAGAAAATTAATTTTGTAATAACAATACTCAGAAACTAGACACATGCCAGGAAAAATCAAAGTTTTACATCATGCAGACTTGAAATAGGAATGATGTAAAACTTTTCTTTTTCTGGAAACGTTAAGCATCGTCGGAGCAGAGTTGGGGACAATGCATTATTTTTTAATGCATCGCCGTTTTTTTAACCCATTATTTAAAAAATGGATAATGGAATTCGAATCCACTACACATTACTTTTTTAATGAATAATGGAGCAGAGATCCAGCAGACATTATTTTTTTAATGGAGCAGGAATTCATCACCCACTACTTTTAGAATATGTATATATTTAGATGTCCAGGTTGGTATCTCCATAGTTTTCGATGTCCAGATTGATTTTCCCATACTTTTCGATGTCCAGGTTGGTTTCCCCATAGTTTTCGATGTCCAGGTTGGTTTCCCCGTAGTTTTCGATGTCCAGGTTGGTATCGCCATAGTTTTCGATGTCCAGGTTCGTTTCCCCATAGTTTTCGATGTCCAGGTTGATTTCCCCATAGTTTTCGATGTCCAGGTTGATCTCCCCATGGTTTTCGGTGTCCAGGTTAGTTTCCCCATAGTTTTCGATGTCCAGGTTGATTTCCCCATGGTTTTCGATGTCCAGATTGATTTCCCCATGGTTTTCGATGTCCAGATTGATTTCCCCATGGTTTTCGATGTCCATTTTCATTTCCCCACGATTTTCGATGTCCAGGTTGATTTCCCCGTAGTTTTCGATGTCCAGGTTGATTTCCCCGTAGTTTTCGATGTCCAGGTTGGTTTCCCCATGGTTTTCGATGTCCAGGTTCGTTTCCCCATGGTTTTCGATGTCCAGGTTGATTTCCCCATGGTTTTCGATGTCCAGGTTGGTTTCCCCATAGATTTCGATGTCCAGATTGATTTCCCCATGGTTTTCGATGTCCATTTTGATTTTCCCATGGTTTTCGATGTCCAGGTTGGTTTCCCCATGGTTTTCGATGTCTATTTTGATTTCCCCATGGTTTTCGATGTCCAGGTTGATTTCCCCATGGTTTCCGATGTCCAGGTTCGTTTCTCCATAGTTTTCGATGTCCAGGTTGATTTCCCCATAGTTTTCGATGTCCAGGTTCGTTTCCCCATGGTTTTCGATGTCCAGGTTCGTTTCCCCAAAGTTTTCGATGTCCAGGTTGATTTCGCCATAGTATTCGATGTCCAGGTTTGTTTCCCCATAGTTTTCGATGTCCAGGTTGATTTCCTCATAGTTTTCGATGTCCAGGTTGGCCTCCCCATAGTTTTCGATGTCAAGGTTGTTTCCCCTATAGTTTTCGATGTTCACTTTGATTTTCCCATACTTTTCGATGCCCAGCTTGATTTCTCCATAGTTTTCGATGTCTAGGTTGATTTCCCCATAGATCTCGATGACCAGGTTGATTTTACAGACAGGGTGAGACAGCGTTACATAGGGCTAGACAGAATTAGGCAGAGTTAGACAGGGTTAGGCAGCGTTAGGCAGAGTTAGACAGGGTTAGACTGGGTTACACAGGGTTGGGCAGAGTTCGACAGGATTAGACAGGGTTAGACCGGGTTAGGCAGTTACGCAGAGTTAGACGGGGTTAGATAGGTTTAGACAGGGTTAGACAGGGATAGACCGGGTGATTTCTCCATAATTTCCGATAACCAGGTTGAAGTCAACCTGGATATCGAAAACTATGGGGAAATCAACCTGAACATCAAAAACCATGAGGAAATCCACCTGGACATCGAAAACTATGGGGAAACCAACCTGGACATCGAAAACCATGGGGAAATCAACCTGGACATCGAAAACCATGGGGAAATCAACCTGGACATTGAAAACCATGGGGAAATCAACCGGGACATCGAAAACTATGGGGAAATCAACCTTGGCATCGAAAACTATGGGGAAACCAACCTGGACATCGAAAACCATGGGGAAATCAACGTGGACATCGAAAACGATGGGGAAATCAAAATAGACATCGAAAAGTATGGGAAAATTAACCTGGACATCGAAAACTATGGGGAAGCAAACCTAGACATCGAAAACTATGGGGAAATCAACCTGAACATCGAAATCATGAGGAAATCCACCTGGACATCGAAAACTATGGGTAAACCAACCTGGACATCAAAAACCATGGGGAAATCAACCTGGACATCGAAAACCATGGGGAAATCAACCTGGACTTTGAAAACCATGGGGAAATCAACCGGGACATCCAAAACTATGGGGAAATCAACCTGGGCATCGAAAACTATGGGGAAACCAACCTGGACATCGAAAACTATGGGGAAACAAACCTAGACATCGAAAACTATGGGGAAATCAACCTGAACATCGAAAACCATGAGGAAATCCACCTGGACATCGAAAACTATGGGGAAACCAACCTGGACATCAAAAACCATGGCGAAATCAACCTGGACATCGAAAACCATGGGGAAATCAACCTGGACATTGAAAACCATGGGGAAATCAACCGGGACATCGAAAACTATGGGGAAATCAACCTGGGCATCGAAAACTATGGGGAAACCAACCTGGACATCGAAAACTATGGGGAAACAAACCTAGACATCGAAAACTATGGGGAAATCAACCTGAACATCGAAAACCATGAGGAAATCCACCTGGACATCGAAAACTATGGGGAAACCAACCTGGACATCAAAAACCATGGCGAAATCAACCTGGACATCGAAAACCATGGGGAAATCAACCTGGACATTGAAAACCATGGGGAAATCAACCGGGACATCGAAAACTATGGGGAAATCAACCTGGGCATCGAAAACTATGGGGAAACCAACCTGGACATCGAAAACCATGGGTAAATCAACCTGGGCATCGAAAACTATGGGGAAATCAACCTGGGCATCGAAAACTATGGAGAAATCAACCTGGACATCGAAAACCATGGGGGAATCAACCTGGACATCGTAAACTATAGGGAAATCAACCTGGGCATCGAAAACTATGGGGAAACCAACCTGGACATCGAAAACCATGGGGAAATCTACCTGGACATCGAAAACTATGGGGATACCAACCTGGACATCGAAAACTATGGGGAAACCAACCTAGACATCGAAAAGTATGGGAAAATCTACCTGGACATCGAAAACTATGGAGATACCAACCTGGAAATCGAAAACTATGGGGAAGCCAACCTGGACATCGAAATATATACATATTTAAAAAGTAATGGGTGATGAATACCTGTTCCATTAAAAAAATAATGTGTGCTGGATCTCTGCTCCATTATCCATTAAAAAAGTAATGGCAGCTGTATCACTGATCCATTAAAAATTAAAAAAAGTTGCAAAGTAGAACTTTGCACACTGCTTCCTCATTAATTCCCCTTTTTCACAAAGCCACCTCTATGAAGAAGCTTATTTATTAACTTTGGCTTCCTCATAGAGGAAGCTTTGTGAAAAATGGGAATTAATGAGGAAGCAGTGTGCAAAGTTCTACTTTGCAACTTTTTTTTAATTTGAACAAATCTTTGCACTTTTTAAAAATTTGAACAAAAAAAAACTCCGTTACAAACACCGTTACATCTAATTTTGATTAGATACAAAGTTTTGACTTACTTTAATAACTTTTCTATAAGTTACAGCGAAAATCTTAATTTTTAAAAAAATTCATAACAGCGTAAAATCCGAACGACTTTACCGATCGTCACCAAATTTTATACGTGGCAGCGCTGTATGTTATTTTTTGACTGTTGAATATTTTGGTTCAGTTGATGAGATTCGACGTGATATAGAGCAAAATTTATTTTTTTCGAAAAATTCAAAATTCTATAAAACCGGAACCGCTTTACCGATTTCGCTGAAATTCAATACCAAACAACATTGAACGTGTCTTTATTTATGATGAAGTATATAGCTGAGTCGTCGAACTTTTACGAAAGTTAGAGCGATCACGCCATTTTTTTGAAAAATTAAAAATTCGATAAAATTTGTATACATGGATATATTTAATTTTAAAAAGATGTGAATTACAGAGGATTTAATACTCTACTTCCGTGCCAATTTTTAGCTCGATCCACCATGCCATTCCTGAGTTATGAACAATTGAATGTTCGGTGCCTGGACCATACATACATACATACACACACACACACACACACACACACATACACACATACAGACATATTTTCTAGACCACTTTTCTCGACGTTTTAGGTGATTCTGAGTATGTTAACATGAAAATCTCGAAAAAAAAAAATTTCACGAAAACAAAGCTTCCTCTATGAGGAAGCAAAAATAATGAATGCTGGATTTCTGTTCCATTAAACATTTAAAAAATAATGGGTGCTGGACCTCTGTTCCATTAAACATTAAAAAAGTAATGGGCGCCGCCTAGCTGCTCCATTAAACATAAAAAAATGGGTTCTGGATCTCTGTTCCATTAAACATTAGAAAAGTAATGGGAGCTGCATCGGTGCTCCATTAAAAATTTAAAAAAAATGGGTGCTGGATCTATGTTCCATTAAACATTAAAAAAGTAATGGTTGCTGGATCTCTGTTCCATTAAAAATTAAAAAAATAATGGGTGATGGATCTCTGTTCCATTACTCATTAAAAAAGTAATGTGTAGTGGATTCGAATTCCATTATCCATTTTTTTTATTAAATAATGCATTATTTTCACATTAAAAATTTCGGAACGCTGCGTCGGAGTAATTGTTTACAGTTTTTATTACCGATTGCGTATGTGTGTTACCTTGCCTTAAGGGAATGTGGAATACCGACTTTGCACCTCAAAAGTTCGAAAGTGCCGTTTTTTGCGAATTATGAAGGGATCGAAGCGAAAATTGAAATACAGACGTCAATAATGTGAATTTCGTGCGTGAATTAGTCAGAATTTTGATTTTCGAGAAAAAAAAATTACAGATTAATTACCCGCAGAGACATTTTTGTAATTAAAAATTCGATTTTTTTTGTATTTTTCGACAAAAACTGAGGAAAGTGACTAATTCACGGACTAGAGAATAAAAAATCAAACATGATACGTGCATTCCGATTACGATTTGGGAGTAATAAATAAGCAAAACGCACTTCTGAATGAATTGCTGGTAACTACGACAAATTTTCACGTCTCGCAGCAGCCATCTCTCTCGCACTCACGTGACGCGTGGTACATGTTTCACATGTCCTTAATTAACAAACATAATTGATTACAGTAATTTACAGGAAATATAAGAGTGTTACATCATTCAGAACTGAAAGAGGAATGATGTAAAACTTCTTTTTTTCCAGAAACGATGCGGATCGTTACAATAATTGTTTACAGTTTTTATTACCGACTGATTATGTTTCACGTCGCCTTAAGGCGATGTGAAACATCCACGTCGAGCCCAGTCGGTATCAAAAACTGTAATAAACATTTTTTACGGATATTTGTGTTTATAGCCGAAAGAAGAAAGTCATTCCCTGCGGATTTCACCAGTGCAGGGAATGAATTTATTGTTTTATCTGTAAAGGCAAATATGCGTAAAAAATGTTCATTACAGTTTTTATCACCGCAGTCAATATTTCACATGCCCTTAACGGAATGTGGAACACCGAACTTGCACCTCAAAAGTTCGAAAGTGCCGTTTCGTTTTTCGCGAATTATGAACGGATCGAAGCGAAAATTGAATTACAGACGTCAGTAATATGAATTTCGTGCGTGAATTAGACAGAATTATGATTTTCGAGAAAAAAAATTACAGATCAATTACCCGCCGAGAAATCTGTAATGAAAAATCCGATTTTATTTTTATTTTTCGACAAAAGCTGAAAAAAGTGACTAATTCACGGAATAAATAATAAAAAATCACACATGATACGTGCATTCCGATTACGATTTGGGAGTAATAAATAAGCAAATCGCACTTCTGAATGAATTGCCGGTAACTACGACAATTTTTCACGTCTCGCAGCAGCAATCCCTCTCGCACTCACATGACACGTGGTACATTATTCACATGTTCTTAAGGTAGTACAAGCGGTACAGTCCTGCCAAACCTGAGTTTCAGAGAATATTTCATACACTTCTCGATGGGATGAAAATCTCAAAAAAATCAAGCACGTTGTAGCTACCGAAAAGATTGATTTTGCATAATAATAATTTCAAAAGGTTATTAACAAATAAATGTAAAAATTAATTGTTCGACTATTTACCCGGTAAACCAACTTTTTTTTCTGATGAAAATTATTCATTCATTTTTCTGAATACGTATGAATTTGTTTAGAATTTTCTCTAATTTTTCAAAACTGCGTTTTTTCAAGAAAAATGAGGGGCGAAAACCGTATTTAAAAAAATTTAAACAAAATTCTGAAAAAATTCATACGTATTCAGAAAAATGAATGCACAATTTTTGTAAAAAAAAAGTTGGGTTACCGGGTAAATTGTTGAACAATTAATTTCTACATGCATTTG
This sequence comes from Pimpla rufipes, assembly GCA_963932165.1. NCBI lineage: Eukaryota > Metazoa > Arthropoda > Insecta > Hymenoptera > Ichneumonidae > Pimpla > Pimpla rufipes. The sequence continues at coordinate 8,080,923 of OZ010642.1, read as the reverse complement.
TTAATAAAATTTTGGAATTGTTATTATACAAAATCAATCTTTTCGGTACCTTCAACGTGCTTGACTTTTTTCAGATTTTTATCCCATCGAGAAGTGTTCGAAGTATTCACTGAAACTCACAATTGGCGGGACTGTACCGCTCGTACTACCTTAAGGAAAATAACATAATTAATTTTTTTTTAACTTACGGTCTGTATTCGCGCGGCACCTGCATGTTCTGTTGTTCAGGCGGCACCTGACCGTTCAGGTGTCTGAGCGGACCCAGGTTGTTCTGTTGTCCGGGCGGCAGTTGCTCGTTCTGTTGTCCAGGCGGCACCTGATTGTCCTGCTGTCCGGTCGGCACCTGGTTGACGTGTTGTCCGCGCGGTATCGGGAGTTCGGGCCACTCCTGGTCGTTGAGGTGTCCGGCCGGCCTCTGGTCGTCCTGAAGTCCCGACACGATGATGTGTGCGTTCGTCGTCATTTCGTCGCGTCGCTTACGTTTGCTGCACTTAAACCGTCGCACTATATTGTCCTGAACAAACGGCTTCGAATATTGATAAAAAAGTAGCTTACCTCTATTCTACTAAAATTCCCGCACGGTTACGTCCTTCTCGCATGCACCAAAAATAAAAATGCCCGTCTCGCAAGCAATTTTAGCCGCTTGTTAGGAGGCAGTGATACTTCTCGCAACTTTTTCGCCAATGCTAAACGCCTATAGGGCTGTCTCTCTCGCACCTAGCGTTGTCTCTCTCGCACCTTTTTATTTTTCGATTCTCCTGAACAAACGGCTTTGAGAATCGACGAGCCAGAAGATCAGCCCAATTCTGCTGTACTTCCGAACATTTTATCAAAATCTGCGCTCTAATAGTTTAGGAGAAAAGAGCTTTAAGAAATTCGAGCTGAAGTGGGGGAAGCGCCACTGCCTCTTAACGCCCACTGGCCCTCTTGCGCGAAAAAGCCGGGAATTATGCGTGTCACGGCGGTCACATTTATTCGAAATTTAATAGAAATTATTTAACCAAATTTTGTACGAAGATTGTATGACAAGCGGCCAGAAGTTTGTTTTCTATAAATTGATCTGATAAGTTATCGATTCGCATGGATAAATGAATTTTGCAAATAGCCTATTTGAATTTTCGATATTCCATGATGGCCTCCATTTACGTTTCATGCGGGTGAGGGTTTTACACCAGCGAGACCGGCGAGAACGAGCACATCACAGCTGCGACTATACGAGGCGAACCACCGATCGCTTGAAACAAATGAGCATCGGAGGATTTGTTTCAAGCGATCGGTGGTACAATAGCAGACATTGGAGTCTCAGCGGAAACAGTGAGTACAACAAATTGCTTTTGCGTTTTTTTATTTTTTTAACGCGACCGAGTACGTTTTTGTGACACCGAACCTCACTTTTTTTATTTGTTGATTCAACAAATCACGGGCTGAAGAAATAAAATGTTTAGACCACTATAGGCGGAAATGGTCGCATTTTAGACCGCTTCGCGAGCGCAAAAGCGCTATTTCTGTATTTTGTGATATAAAATTTCGTACACTCCTCGTGCAAAACACTTTTTCTAAATCATGTGTTTGCAGCACTTGCCTTCGGCTCGAGTTACAAACTCACATTTGTTAGAAAAAGTTGCTTAACCTCCGTGGAGTAATGAACTATTATTCACGCTGTCCGAGTAAACATTGGAGCACGGCGAGGAATTGACCTAGCCGGCTACACTCGACGTAGGTTGTCTGTGGTTTCCCTACGTCTTAGACGAATGCGAGTGTTTCTATCTCAATCTTAAGTCGGCCACAGCCGCATCGCACATAACTACGAGTATCACCATCTCGCATCAATCTCTTCGTACAGTTCTGGTAAAAAAATCTCGCGCGTGATGGCTGATATTTGTGGATGCAACGAAGCAACAAATGGGATACGGCCCGTATAATGAATATAAATAAATAAATAAATAAATAAATATTTTCTCAACCTCATAATTTCATGTACTCTCGATTGAGATACAAGTTCAGCCTGATTCTGATGTACTTCCGCACATTCTATAAAAATGTTAATTCTAGTAGACTAACCACACGTGCTGGCTTGCTTGCCTAAAAAACATTCGCGCTGATGTCTCTCTATATAATAAAAATATCTCGCCGCCGCCGCCGCCGCTGCCGCCATGTAGGATAATCGAGGGGGGGGTCAGCTTCACCAAACCGCACGGTGAAGGTGACCTGGGAAGGGACTTCGGATGATTTTTTCTAAGTCCTTCAAGGGGCCCTTGGGCTTGAATTTTTCTAAGTCCTCCAAGGGGCCCTGGGGCCTGAATTTTTCTAAGTCCCTTAAGGCCCCCTATTCTGGGTATTATAAAATATCCAGATATATTATCTCTATATTATAAAAAGATCTCGATATTTTTTATATACGGACATAGGCCTGCCATGACTTGGCGGGCCTATGTTTTTGGAAAAGCGCTAAGAAAAATCTGGTATTTCGGAGTCTATGTTTTTGAAGAAGGCCATCGAAAGATCCGCGCTTGGGGGCCTATGTTTTTGGAAAAGGACTTAGAAAAATCAGGCCTTGGGGGATTTATGGTTTTGGAAAATGAAAAACGGACATGTGAGCGCGCGAACGAGGGATAGGGGATCTGAGGAAAGGAAGGGGGGTCCCGATGGATATGGATTCTGAGCGATGGGAGGGACGTCCCGAGGGATAGGGGTTCTGAGGGATGTGGGTCCCGTGATAAGTAGGATTAAATTATGTAGGGTTATGTTAGGTAGGGTTAAGTTAGATAGAATTAAGTTAAGTAAGATTAAGTTAGATAGAATTAAGTTAGGTAGGATTAAGTTAGATAGAATTAAGTTAGGTAGCGTCAAGTTAGGTAGGGTCAAGTTAGATATTGTTAAGTTATGTAGGGTTAAGTTAGATATTGTTAAGTTATGTAGGGTTAAGTTAGGTAGGGTTAAGTTAGGTAGGGATAAGTTAGGTAGGGTTAAGTTAGGTAGGGTTAAGTTAGGTAGGGTTAAGTTAGGTAGGGTTAAGTTAGGTAGGGTTAAGTTAGGTGGGTTAAGTTAGGTGGGTTAAGTTAGGTAGGGTTAAGTCAGATAGGGTTAAGTTCGGTAGGGTTAAGTTAGGTAGGGTTAAGTTAGGTAGGGTTAAGTTAGGTAGAGTGAAGTTAGGTAGGGTTAAGTTAGGTAGGATTAAATGAGGTGGAATTAAGATAGGTAGGGTTAAGATAGGTAGGGTTAAGATAGGTAGGGTTAAGTTAGGTAGGGTTAAGTTAGGTAGGGTTAAGTTAGGTAGGGTTAAGTTAGGTAGGGTTAAGTTAGGTAGGTTTAAGTAAGGTAGGGTTAAGTCAGATCGGGTTAAGTTCGGTAGGGTTAAGTTAGGTAGGGTTAAGTTAGGTAGGGTTAAGTTAGGTAGGGTTAAGTTAGGTAGGGTTAAGTTAGGTAGGGTTAAGTTAGGTAGGGTTAAGTTAGGTAGGGTTAAGTTAGGTAGGGTTAAGTTAGGTAGGGTTAAGTTAGGTAGGGTTAAGTTAGGTAGGGTTAAGTTAGGTAGGGTTAAGTTAGGTAGGGTTAAGTTAGGTGATTTTTCTAAGCTCCGTGGGGGTTCCCGAGGGATAGGGTTTCCGATTGCAGGGGTTCCCGAGAGAAAGGATTTCCGAGTACGAGAGTTATCGAGGCATAGGGGTTCGGAGTATGGGAGTTCCCGAGTATGGAGGTTCCCGAGAGATGGGAGATCCCGACGGATAAGGATTCCGAGTAACGGGGTTCCCGAGGGATAGGGGTTCCGAGTATGGGGGTCATGAGGGATATGGATTTCAAGTATGGGATTCCCGAGGGATAGGGGTTTTGAGAGATGGGGGGTTCCGAGGGATATGGATTCTGAGGGATGGGAGGGACGTCCCGAGGGATAGGGGTTCTGAGGGATGGGGGTCCCGAGTTAAGTAGAATGAAATTAAGTAGGGTTACGTTTGGTAGTGTTTAGTTAAGTAGGTAGTAGTTAGGTAAGTAGGGTTCTGTTAGATAGGGTTAAGTTAGGTAGGGTTAAGTTAATCAGGGTTAGGTTAGGTAGGTTTAAGACGCTGAGGGGGGGGGGGGGGGGGGGGAGCGCGCTAAGCGCGCAGGGGGCGAAGCCCCCTAGTACTCTTATAAAAGTATCTTATAAAAGCTCTGATGTACCCTGATGTACCCTGAGATGTACTCTGATATGTAACGGAACGGCTTACCCCCGACGAACTTCTGCGAAAAGTCGTCACTTTTCGGGGAATTTCGTCGCGGAGCCGAGTATTCGAGCTCTCCCCACTCCTCGCTTCGCGCGACGTCTCGATCATCGGAGACAGCGGGCGTTTCGTCACTCAAATACTACACTTCAACCCGCACAGACGTGCAATCCCTACCGCCTAACTACGCTCGTAGTGTGGTACACGGCATCGCGTCCGTCTGCCACACTATCTCTGAGCATAGCCCAGGCTCACCCGTTAAATGTAAATACAGGGCTCGATATCGCATCGACACCTGTATTTTAATTGTCCTCCGTTAATTGTGATTAATTCACGTTTTTGTCCTTCCGTGAGCACGCCCAGCTCAATTAATCACAACCGTAAAAATGTCTTTTGTGATCTGTCCACCTTTTCCCTTCTTTTATCCTATCTGTTCGGTGATGATTATATCAATCGAATTCGAATATCGGAGGGAATTAATTTTCTCATCACCGACCCGACCGTCGGCTCGATTTTCAGATCGAGCCGACTGATTTCTGAGGACGCTACCAAAACACTATAAAATTATCCTCAGGTCCTGAACTTGATCCCTGTCGCTTCCCGATAGCGGAGATAAATAGAAATTAGGATTTCGAGTATCCTAATTCGCGATTTCAATAAAATTAAATTTTATTGAAATCGCGAAACGTTACAGTACTCTTATAAAAGTTATCAAGTTACGAAAAATGGCGCACGCATATCACTTCGACGAACGTCGGGTGTGACTTCACAATAGACTTTCCCGTTTTTTCTATAATCGTAAGGTGTTGGCATCTATGCCGTCTGCGGTCTCAAGTTTTTGTGAATCTTTTGGGATAAGTGGTTAATCCGGCGCAGAGCTCCTTGGACAGTTATTTCGCCTTAAATTATACTGGTGGTTCTAACCTAACTATCGACCGAGATCGAGCAAGGCATTTCGTCATGGTATATCTATACATCACGGTATATCTATACATATTGACGACGCGGTTCAATGGAGTCTACCTCGCGCACCTCGTGTCTCGGTAAACAGTGATTCTCGGCTGTCGGCTCGTGGTGTTTTCGTTTGTCACGATGGCGACGTCTGACGGGGCTGCAAATACGACCAATCTTCTTATTCCGAGCCCTCAGTCAAACCCGTGCAGAGGATGCGGCAGGGCTTCGTCACGGGATAAATCAGCTCTGTGCCCGTTGTGCTCTGCGCAATATCATCCGTCATGTGCCGCTAAATGTCAAGTTGCCGAAAACGGTGGCTACTCAAGGTGCTGTGGTTCGCGCCCGCAGTCACCGCTGTTGGACCGCCACATACTCGCTTCCACCCAGGTCTCCAATGTGCTGACTAAGGACGATTTAGAGTCGGCCCTCGCTAGCCTCTTCGCAAAATTTGAGTCAAAGCACGAGGAAATTCGGGTAAGTGTGAACGACCTTGCTAACAAGCAACACCTGCTCAGAGTTTCGGTGGATAAATCAACGGCCGCTGTCAATGCCAAAATCGAAGCCACGGACAGAAGAGTGGACAAGACGTCCGAGTCATTCAGGCGGATAGCGTCGGCAAGAGGGGTCCCATCTTATCGGATTCTGCTATAATTAACGAAGCGGAGGAAAGATATCGTCGCTCCAATAATGTCATACTATTTGACATCCCTGAGGCTCACGACCACGGGCTCCAGCACGTCAAGGATATTCTGCGACCGCTCGAGATCCACGTTGACTCCTTGCGCTGCACGCGACTTGGCGCAAATGTTCCGAGCAATGTCAACAGGAATCCGCGGCCTCTACTAGTCACCCTAAACTCCAAAGCGGATGTCATGCACGTGTTGAAGAATCGACCGAACGTCAAATTCCAAGGCAAGCTAGTTCAACTAAAAAGTGACCAAACGGCAATGCAAAGAAAACAGTGGACGGAGGCTAGGGAAACGCTGAATGATAAGAAGAAAAACGGGGACAATGACTGGATGATAAAATATATCAATGGTGTTCCCCGTGTTGTAAAAAAAAGTGAAGTGCAATTAGCAAAAAACGAGGAGGTCCAAGCGGTGTTACAGTCTATTACCAAAATGTGCGGGGCCTTAGAACAAAGTTGTCAGATCTGAGCGTGTCGCTCTCCCTCCGTGCGGTCGCGGTCGATATCATCGTATTTACAGCGACCTGGCTGGATCACGACATCCACTCAGCAGAGCTGGGCTTTACCGGCTACTCAACTTACCGGTGCGACAGAAGCGAGCGTACCAGTGCCGCGAGCCGCGGGGGGGGGGGGGGGGGGTCCTCATCGCCGTAGCCACGCATCTCGTCAGCTGGATAATTCCATCGCCGGACGACACAATAGAACAGCTTTTCGTGCATGTTGCGCGAAGTGGGGGAAGCTACTTCGTCGGAGCGCTCTACATCCGACCCGCGTCCCCGCACAGCGTCTATCAGGCTCACTGTGCGAGTGCTCTATCAGTGTTTACTAGCTATCCTGGCTCGAAAATTCTCATGCTCAGGGATTATAATTTCCCGCGCGTGACGTGGACGTCAGATCATCTTGTTTCTACAGTTGTTGAGGCGAGGAGTGCCCCCGTAAATGAACTTATGGCGGCAACAACGATAGCCTCTGATTACAGCAGCTGCGGTCTGCGGCAATCGAACTCTATTGTAAATCATTTAGGCAGATTGCTCGATCTCGTTTTCACCAATGTTTCGTGTTCGGTCGTGCGATCGCAGGATGCCTTGTTATGTTGTGACCTGTATCACCCCGCTCTCGAAATTGAATTGTTGTCAGCGAGAAACGAGGAAGAGAATCGTGATCTGGGCGGCTCCTTTGATTTTAATAATGCGGATTATGAATCTCTCAATTATTTTCTTGCTTTATACCTGTTGGGTTCGTCTCGGCCGATGCCCGAGTTCGAATCGCGCGCCCGGGCCTCGCCGCCCGCGGCGGCGCCACCGGTCGGCGACGGTAGCGCGCGCGGGCGGAAGTGCGGCCGGTAGGAGAAGCGCCGGCGCGGCGTCGCTGCCGGTGGCGGGGAGCGCGGGCCCGCCAGTCTTCGCCCGGCAGTCACAGCGAGCGGATCGCGTTGCCGAGCATCGTCACCCCTTCGCCGATAGATCGCGACCGCGCAGTTTCGTCGTCGCATCGCGCGTGCCCCGCGTCAGAGAGGTCTCGGCCGCGTCGCGAGTCGTTTCCGCGCTGCCGACAAGGATCAAGCGAGATCCGCGGCTTCCCGCAGCACGCGTCCGCGGGACGCTTGCGGCAGCCATTTGCACGCGCTCGTGGCCATTGTTCGCGGTGCGTTGTTGACTCGTCGTTACGAGTCCCCGGGCTAGATTGGCGTCTCGGGCGCGTCGGAGCGTGTTGTGTGTGCGTGTGTGTGTGTGTGTGCTGGAATCGCGAGTTGGCGAGCGGACGGATCAAGCGAGATCCGCGGCTTCCCGCAGCACGCGTCCGCGGGACGCTTGCGGGCAGCCATCTTGTGCGCGCTCGTGGCCATTGCGCGTCGTGCGTGATTAACTCGCCGTTACGAGTCCCCGGGCTGGGTTGGCGTTGCGGGCCCGTCGGAACGGGTTGTTTGTGTGTGTGCTGGACGCGGTGTGCATTCGGCGCCGGTCCACGATTGCGACCACGTGACGCGGCGGTTGGACCTGGTGCCGGCCGCCCGTAGCCGTCGACGTTGGATCCCCGAGACGTCGGGACGCGTCACGGCAGTCGAGGGGCACGAGTCCCCCCGCGTGTTCCATTGTGCTTCCGACGTGTCCGGACCCGCTCAGCCAGATTGCGCGCATAGGACCGGGTATTTGCGAGGTAAGAGAGCTCTCGAATAGGGACTTGTGCACAAGTTACGCGTTCGTACCGATCGTCGGCATTAGTTTAAGTTCGCGTAGTGTAACATAGATTATTTCGTTTGTTTTATCTTGTTTTGTTATTGTGTTTCGCGATTTGTTGCGCGTTTTCTCGTGCGAGTAGTTACTCGCGATAAATCCCCGCGATAACTCCGTTAATTGTCGTAATTGAGATTAGTTTATTCGTGATTTGTGTTTTTAAAGTCGTTCGTTGCATTACAACTAATTCGTCGAGATTAATTTGTTGTATTGTTATAATTTAAGTTTCGTTTGAATAAAATCAATGGCTTGCGAGGGCTTTTCCTTCTAATCCGTGAAGGTTTTTACGCCCACGTAAGTCTCTTTTTGTTTACCGCGGAACATTGTGTGTGAATTATTTCATCTCCTTCCCTCGCTCCTCCATTAATTACAGGAACTCACAGGAAACCACTTCAATACCCATGGGAAGAGGTATTTTCTGGTGACGTCGATTCTGATGCACTCTCTCTTACCGATATCATAAATTATGCGATTACTTGTCTTGTCCCGTGGAAAAACTATATCACATCTCGCTATTCGAGATAGTTCATAGCGGAGCTACGTCAATTAATTACACAAAAAAAACTAGCGCATATAAGGTCCAAGTCGTCTAATTTGCAGACTGATTACGATAATTTTTCTGCACTCCGAGCTCGTTGCAAGGCTCTCGCGAACAAGTGTCATCGTGATTTCATACGTCGAGCGGAGTCGGAAATTACCGATAATGTTAAGGCGTTTTGGAAATTCGCGAACGCAGGACGGAACGAAAACGCGTTACCCAGTGCCATTATTCTTCGAGGTCAAACTTATTCGTCCCCTATTGTTCGCGATTATATTCGTGGACACGGCGGGCAAGAGTCTCGCCGAAAACACGGTCGTCGATCAGCTGCTTCGGGCGTGTCATCGGGTCGGTCGCTGACCAATCGGTCGGCCTTGCGATCTCGTCGCCGAGCGTTACCTCCGCACACTACAGCACCGATTGTTTTGGTCAGCGGGCGCTGACCCCTCTGTACCGAGCGCTGCCGATATCGCGCGTACCTGTGCGCTAGTCGCGGGCGGCGTCGCGTGTTTATTGTAGCGGTCGCCGACCCTTGCTGTACGCGGCTTTCCTAAATTATATTTCTGTTATTTTCTCACCTCTATACGCCTCGGTCGAACCAAGGCAGTTCGCAACGGCCAGTCGGCGGAGACGCATCGATCTCTCGCCGCTCTCGCCAGACTGATTGAAGTTCACTTTCAACGTTAACCCGTGTGTCATGTTTATTCGCCCTTCTCCGATCCGACAAAACGTATTGCTCTCAACACCTATAGACATCGCCAACTCGTTCGCGAGTCACTTTGAATCGGTATTTTTACCCGACACGGGCTCAAACCCTCCCTTACCGCGTGTTCCTCTCGTCCAGATCTCGCAAATATCCATCACGCTGATCGAGGTGTTTGAAGCTCTTTCATCGGTGGATGTCAGTGGTGGCCGGGGTCGGACGGTGTCCCGCCAGCGTTACTCCGAAATTGCAAATTTTCGCTCGCTCGCCCGATTTATGATATTTTCAATAAATCCTTGATTTCGGGAATATTCCCCTCTGTGTGGAAAACCAGCACTGTAACCCCGATTTTTAAATCTGGAGATAAGTCGCAGGCCACTAACTACAGGCCCATCTCGGTCCTAAGTGCCATTCCCAAGTTGTTTGAAGCGATCGTGACGCGTAAATTGACGGAGGCACTTAGGACCGGGATCGCTGACGAACAGCATGGGTTTTCCAAGGGGAAGTCAACAATAACCAACCTAGCGATTTTACCGAGTTTATCATCAAGGCCTTCGAAGAGAAGACACAAGTAGATTCCATATACACTGATTTTTCCAAGGCTTTTGATAGGGTAAATCACAGAATCCTCCTTGCAAAACTCAACGCGTTAGGGATCTCGGGCGCATTACTGGAGTGGATTGGAAGCTATCTATCGGAATAGTTACAAATAGTTAAATACAAGCCGGTCTTCTCGAGGTCTTACAGAGTGCTGTCAGGCGTCCCGCAGGGATCGCATCTCGGACCGTTATTATTTAATCTGTTTATAAACGATATTTACTCTGCTTTCCATTATTACGGCCGACTAGCAAACCTCCTCTCTCCCTCAGGGTTCTATTATTATTATTATTACTATTTTTTTTTTTTTTTTTTTCTACTGAATTTTAGTTTAGATGCTGCGATATTTATTTATATTTACGATTGTATAATTATGTTGCGTTGTCTCTGAGATTTATATATTGTTATCTATGTGTTCTGAGTCAGTTGTGATATTGGCGTGCCACTGATGAATTTTGGACGGTTGGCCCTACCTTCCTGTAAATGGGCATAGCCCGTATATACTGAATAACAAAAAAATAATAATAAAAGGTTACGGGTGCTGCTGCGCCCATCGTCTTATGTCAAACTTGACATCAAACTGATTTTGCTTCCTGGCAATCAAGTACAGCTCGAGTAGAATGCTAACACTGCTTTCCGTTACTCATGAACTTTTTCAAATAAAATCTGCCATATAGTTTATGTTGTTTTTTTGTGTTTTGCAGTGAACGAGGCGGACAATACGAATAGCGTGCTTCTAGAGAAAGAGACGGAGTTATCACGTCTCCGGATGCAACTAAACGCAGTGTACGAGCATCCACTTCATTGTATGCGTGAAGCACGGACACAACAGGTGTTTCCTTTTAACGCTATTCGTAAGTAGAAATACTACTTCGTACTCTTTTTTTATTACTTTTTTTATCAACTGAACCTAGATTCTTCTCCGAACAACTTTTGAGATTGCGAGTCCGTTGGGTAATCCATATTCAACAGCATTTTGAAAATAATAAAAAATAGTTTTCACAATATAATACCCGAAAAAATGTATGCAGGGCAATTTGGTGAGGATAGGTAAAGCAGTTTTAATTTGGTTGTAGTTTCAATTCTTTCTCTGATATCTGTATTTTTGCTTTGGTAAATTCTAAGTTTCTCGACTCGTGGGCAACGAGAACTGTCGTAATTAACGACGAATGTTTTTCAAACGTTCCACGCAAGTGGGTTCTCAGAGTAACTTTTGAGATTGCGAGTCGTTTCGGTAATTCAGATCCAACAGAATTTTGAAAATGATAAAAAATCGTTTTCACTACATAATACCTGTAAAAAAATTGGTGCAGGCCTGATATTGCGTAAGCAATTAAACTACCATCAGGCCATGATTTATACCCAATTTGGTAAGGATCTGTAAAGCCATTTTAATTTTATTGTAGTTTCATTTTTTTCTGAGATATCTGTATTTCCGCTTTGGTAAATTCACTACTAAAATCCAGATTATTTTGTTTTGATCAATTGAACCTAGATTTGTTCCATTTTCGATAATTCCTTGTTTCAAAATTTCATTGCGCTTTTTGTGAATTTTTTTTTCGATTTCGTGTCGTTTGAAACCCTTATCCGATGGGAAATTTCGCGCTGAGTCCAAAAAACACCGTTGTAAGTCTCCATTACTTTAAGAATTAAAGTTTACACAACAGTTTATTTTCCAGTTACGATTTTATAACGATGACCTGTAGCGATTATAACATGATATTCAAACTTTTGAACAGTCGTAATAAAAACGTAATCTTGAATTCAATTTTCGGAGAAATCGTACGAATAATCGACAAGCCCTGTCCTCCATTTTTTCAGCAATGCATTGACAGTATTTCTCCATTTTTTCAATAATATTACCATGAAGTTTTATGGATAATTAATATTTTTTATAATTATTTACAAATTTACACATAATAATTACGAGTTATTATAACAAAAACATAATTACTAAGTCTATCGTACCATCAATTTTATTTCAATAAAAATTAGGGATTAACAACTCTGATTAAAAATAATTTTCCGTAACAGCGATGGACATAATAATGGCGCTTGGATCACTAGAGGAAATAAAATCCAAAATTCGTAAAGAAGAAATTTTATAGGCTGCGTCCGTTCGCCGTCTTGCAAAAATAGAGGAGAAAATTAAGGAGTTACGATTGCGTGGTGAGTAAATCTTTATTAATAACTAAGCCGTTGATAACAAATTTCCGGAGACGCCTCCGAAGAAAGTGGTTTTGCGGTGACGGCTATAACTGGTAACTCGATCATCCGAATTAAAAAAATCAAATTAATTCAATTCCTTTGTGAGTTTCTCCATGTAACGCTGTCTAGTTTTTTAATTTGCTTTATTTTTCGATTTTTGGTAACGATTAAAAATAAAGAACGCGATTTTCGCCGAAAAAATAGCCCAATTTGTGATTGTAAAGAAAAATAAGAATAAATTTGTAAAAAATTCGACAGCGTTACATGATGAATTATACAGAGAAAGAGTGTACTAAGTTTGAAAAGGATCGGTGTAATAGATTTTACGCTACAACCGTCACCGACTTTTAAATCACGAAGTGTGGGAAAATCGCTTTAAAGTGAATACTTATATATAGAACGACCCAGAGTCTCGGATGATTAAAATTTCATACCTCCTTCAGTTTTGCTTCGATTGCTCTAAAAATGTCATACAATATTCTCGAGATGTTGAGCAATAATTAAAAAAAATATTAATGAAAAAAAAACATTTCAAGACTCAACTCCCCCCGTTAACAAACCTTCAAACCTCGCACGTTCTCCGAACTGTCAAATAAATTGAAATAAACATGTTACATAAAATATAACAAATAAATGCAACTACAAATAATGTTGGAATATATTCAAGTTCACGCGCCTAAGCGCCCTCCGCGCCGCGCTGCGCCATCCCCTCTAAGCTCTACGAAAAAACCCCACTCGCTCCCACGTAACAACTTTCGGAGCACATGTCAATTTAACAAAGTTACAATAAATAAGTTTAAACATCTCCGAGTCGTATTTTGCCTCACCATAGGGATCCTTACAACAACAGGTTATGGGCCCAGGCACAAAATAAATTTAACTCGAAGTTTCAACAACACAAATCAGGAGAGTGGTGAGAACTAACCTCAAACAAAAATAATTTTTCCAAAGTGCACGCGGCAGGAGGTTAAAAACCCCGCGATGAGCTCGGGAACAATAAACTCTACAAGGATAGAGCTCTTGTCCAGGGAAAATGATGATACCTGGAGCATGCAGGTCGAAGCACTCCTAATCAAAACACTTGGAGCTACGTCAGCGGAGAGACAGCAATGCCAAATGTGGCTGCGGGTGATCACACAACCGAAGCAGCGTACAAGGTATGGAGACAAGCTGACCGAAAGGCAAAAGCAGATTTAATATTATCCATCAGTCCCGGGGAACTAGCAAATGTGAGACATTGTGAAACCTCGAGAGAGATATGGGACAAGCTGCGATCCATCTACGCCTCAAAAGGTCCTGCGCGCAAGGCAACTCTATTGAAACAACTTACCTTGCACCGCATGCATGAAGGCGAAGATGTGAGAGAACATGTAGGAAAGTTCTTCGACGCAGTCGACAAATTACAAGCCATGGAAGTTGAAATTAAGAAGGACTTATTGAGCATTATGCTACTTTACAGCCTCCCGGACAGCTACGAGAACTTTAGATGTGCCATAGAGTCTCGAGATGAACTGCCACCTGCGGAGACTCTCAAAATAAAAATTCTGGAGGAAAGCGACGCCAGAAAGCAAAAGACGAAGGACGGCGAGGCAGGAGCCTTGCTAGCGAGACAGCGAAGAACGCAAGACCAAAAGGAACAAGGACGAGGATCAAAATCCTCGAAGGTCACTGGGCGTTATCGAGCCGGAAACCCGGACACCAAAATACGCTGCTTCAAATGCAATAGGTTCGGCCACAAGTCCACGGAATGCTCGTATCAAGTCGAACACACAAGCGAAGAAGATGAAGAAGCGGACGAAGAAGAGGTAGACATTTACTACATAAGCGAGGGAGCCGAAGAAGAAGCTCGAAAACTCGAAGATAAACGCCAAACCGACAAGTGGTGCCTCGACAGCGGATGCACTTCTCATATCTGTCGAGACAAAGAGAAATTCGTGAGCCTCGAACCCGACGATCACACCAAGCTGAATCTCGCCAACAAAGCTTCGACCAAAATAGAGGGAAGAGGTAACGTAAGAATTAATACAACAGACGGTAACGAAAGCAGACCCATACAATTAAACAATGCTCTGTTCGTACACGATTTAAGGTCCAATTTAATGTCCGTGGCGAAGATAACCGACCAAGGCAACGCAGTTGTCTTCTACAAATACGGAGCGGAAATCAACGACCAAAACGGAAACCTGAAGATGCAAGCGGAAAGAATCGGAAACCTCTACTACGTCATCGAAACCGAAGAGGAAGTGCGAAGAACGACGGAAAGGGCAGACACGACTGAGATTTGGCACCAACGATTCGGCCATCTAAACGTTACGGCGCTCCAACAGATGGCACGAGAAGGGAGAGTAAAAGGGATGACACTTTCACCCGACGGCCAACTCGGTTCCTGCAGCATCTGCGCGCTCGGTAAACTCACGGCCAAACCATTCAAAACAAGAGAGACGAAATGCCGAGCACCGTTAGAAATCGTCCACTCCGACCTCTGCGGTCCGATGAGAACGTCATCCGAAGGCGGGGCAAAATACTTCGCCACCTTCATAGACGACTTCAGCGGATGGTGTGAAGTATACTTCCTGAAACGAAAGGACGAAATACTCCAAGCCTTCAAGACTTACAAAAATATGGCCGAAACGGAGACCGGACGGAAGCTGAAGGCCCTACAAACCGACAACGGACGGGAATATTGCAGCAACAAATTCGAGGACTTCCTCAAGGAACACGGCATTCAACGTCGACTCTCAGTGCCGCATACACCACAACAAAACGGAATCGCCGAACGCAGAAACAGAACCCTGCTCGACATGGCGCGTTGTCAACTAATTCAATCCAATCTGCCACCGTCGTTCTGGGCGGAAGCCGTCGGAACGGCAAACTACATCAGAAACCGCTGCTCAAGCCGAGCGCTATCAAACAAAACCTCGTTTGAACTATGGAAAGGATGGGTACCTATTGTCGGCCACATGAGGACCTTCGGCACGAAAGTATACGTCCTCGACAAGACACCCACAAAAGGAAAGTTTGAACCCAGAGCCAAGGAGGGAATATTCGTGGGTTATCCTCAAACGGCGAAAGGATATCGCGTGTGGATACAAAACGACAAGAAAATGATCATCTCCAGGGACATCAATTTCATCGACGAATCGGCGCCCGACAACCACCAATCAAAAAACGAAAAGATCATCCTCGAGGACGTAAGACCCCAACTAAACACCACGGAAACCGAAATAGGACCAAACGAACGTCAACAAAGCACATCAACAACCACCAAGAGAGGACGAGGGAGACCCAGGATCATACGATTGAGAAGCAGAGGTCGACCTCGAAAAGAATACCAACAGCATCAAAACGAAAGAAAAGGGAAACCTTCGAACGAAGACGACGAGGCCGAGCGCGGGACGAAACGCCCCCCAGAATCACCGCAGCAAGACGCAAGAAAACGAACAAGAAGTATCGCCCGACTAGAAAACTCCGATGACGATGACGACGATGACGATTACGAACCAGAAGGAGAGAACGCGGGAGACGGAGACATCGACGACGATGCGTTCGACACAGGGAACATCGGAGAAGAAACCCTCATCGATAATGACACAGAAAAACCCAAAAACGACAAACACGAGTCCAGCCTCCTCGAATTCGCGATGAACGCCATGGAAATCACCATAACCGACGCTATTCAGGGTCCCGATTCACAATCATGGAAAAAGGCTATCGCGTCCGAGGTAAAATCCCACCTCAGCTACGACACATGGGAAATAGTCGATCGACCCCAGAACAGGAACGTTATCGGAAGTAAAACCGTGCTAAAAATAAAGTACAAACCGGACGGCAGCCTTGAGCGAAGAAAAGCGAGAATCGTAGCTCGCGGCTTCTCTCAGAGACCAGGATTCGATTACTTCGAAACCTTTGCCCCCGTGGCGCGTCTCGAGTCGGTCCGGCTTCTCACAGCGCTCGCCGCGGAACAACAACTTCTACTTGACCAACTGGATATCACGACGGCGTACCTCGACGGGATCATAAACGAAGAAATCTTCATGGAGACACCGGCGGCCTTGGAGCTATCATTAAGGGACATTTCACAGGAAACCGGCGGATGTGAAGAAATAAAACAAAAGGCAAAACGAATGTTAAGAGAAATCCGAAAGGGCAACAAAGTTTGCCGACTCAAGAAGGCCATTTACGGCCTGAAACAATCCGGCAGACAGTGGCACACCCGACTACACAAGATCCTAACTCAAGTTAACCTCGTGGCAACCGCATACGATCCATGCGTCTACCACAGCGACCAACACGACGGAATCCTGATAGTGCTAGTCTATGTAGACGACATCTTGATCGCCTCAAACAAAGCGGAGCGAACCAAGTCACTGAAAAGGGCCCTATCGGAGGACCTTGAAGTGAAAGATCTCGGCATAGCCAGGTACTGCCTCGGAATCGAAATCCACCAGGCTCAGAACACCATCACCCTCAGCCAAAAAGCGTACACCCTGGAACTTCTCAACAAGTACGGCATGAAGCAATGCAACCCAGTTCTCACACCAGCCGAGCCAGGAAATCAGCTGAGCGCCACAGGACAACCCGCCGACAAGTTACCGGCTCCGAAGAAATACAAGGAACTGATCGGAGGATTAATGTATCTAGCGATCGCCACCCGACCAGACATCGCACACACATTGAGCATGTTATCGCAATTCAGCGAAAGCCCCGAGGAACAACATTGGAAGGCCGCCAAGCGAGTTCTTCGCTATCTGCAAGGAACCGCCGAATACCAGTTGACCTTCAAACGAACCGGACAGCCACTCATCGGGTACATGGACGCAGACTGGGGAAATTGCAAAATCGACAGGCGATCATTCACCGGATACGCGTTCCTACTAGGATCGGCGGCGATCAGCTGGAAAGCCCAAAAACAAAAAAACCATATCATTATCCTCAACGGAGGCTGAATACATAGCGCTGTCCGAAGCCTCAAAAGAAGCAGTGTACCTGAAAGGATTCCTAGAGGCATTACGCTTCAAATACCTCTCCAAGGCCACGATCAACTGCGACAACCAAGGAGCCATTCAACTAGCCAACAACAACATGTACCATCCCAGGACAAAGCACATCGATATCCGACATCATTATGTGCGAAAACTCATCGAGAGAGGGGAAGTCAACCTGCAACACATCCCAACTCAAGAAATGACTGCGGATATTCTGACAAAACCTTTAAACAGCCCTAAACACCGCTTGTGCACCAAACTACTAGGCCTTGCGCGCCCTTAAAGGAGCAACTCCGGCGCTTACCTTGAGAGAGGGTGTTGGAATATATTCAAGTTCAAGCGCCTAAGCGCCGTCCGCGCCGCGCTGCGCCATCCCCTCTAAGCTCTACGAAACAACCCCACTCGCTCCCACGTAACAACTTTCGGAGCACATGTCAATTTAACAAAGTTACAATAAATAAGTTTAAACATCTCCGAGTCGTATTTTGCCTCACCATAGGGATCCTTACAACAACAAATAAACTATATACAAATATATATACATATAAATACAACTATAGGACTTCCGTTTCCGGTGTGAATGTGAGAAGAGGTGCGTGAGACAGGAGAGTGGAAAAAGACGTGTGAAGTGGGAATTCGGGTGATTGATATAGAGTGTGGGAGTGGGAAAGAAAGAGGAGGACGTAAAGAACGACGAGGGGCAAGAAAAAAGGCAGAGAGGGGTGAAAAAGGGCGAAGACGGTAGGGAGAAAGAAGGTAAGAGAGGTTAGGAGACAGCGGCGGCGAGTGTGGAAGCGGGGTGAGGGGGAGAGTGGAAACGGCGAAAGGCGGTGAAGAGAAAGCGACAAAGCGACGGGTAGGTGGGGACATCGGACGGGAGACAGGGGAAGCGCGACGGACAGGCGAGCGAGACGGTAGGGAGCAAGAATGGGGGACGGAGAACACCGAGTAAAGGTAGAGACGACGGAGGAGAAAGAGGGGGGTATGGCGAAGAGCGGGCAGCGGCAGCGACGGGCGGGAGATTTAAGTGAAGGGAAACAGGAACGGAAAGAGTAAATGCAAACTACGGAAAGAAATTAAAAGGAGATTAAGAACCGGAATAAGAATTGAAAGGAAAATTAAGGGCAAAATAAAGTTCAAATAAAAATTGAAAATTGAAATATGAAAATAGAAGTAAAAAATTGAAACCGAAAGAAATAACAAGTGCAAAATTAAAAGTAAAATAGAAATAATAATTGAAACAAAAAGTGAAATTAAAAATTGAGACTAGAAATTGAAATTAAAAATCAAAAGGAAAAAAAAAGTTGAAATCATAAAGCGAAGAAAAAAGTAGAAGCTAAAAACAGAGTTGGAAAAAAAAAATTAATTAAAAGGTAAAAGCGGAAAAAGGTGGAAATAAGGAGAAATGGAAACAAAGTAAAAAAGGGAGAATGGTATTAGAAGAGGAAGGAAAGGAGGAGGAGGCGCAGAAAAGAGTTAGGAAAACGAATGCGGAGAGGATAATGAGAGAAAGGAGCGCGAGCCTGGGAAGTCTGGTAGGAATAAATGAGATGTGGAAAAGGGAGAAGGAGCAGATGGAGGAAAAGAATCAAGAGGGGGAGGAGGAAGAGAAGGCAGCATTCCAAAAGAGCAGGAAAATGCTGAGGTCGCCGGAGAGAAAAGAAAAGGTGGAGGAGGGCGAAAAAGGAGCGGTGGGAAAAGAGGAAAGAAGGGAAGAGGAGAAAGAGGGGAGGATGGAGGAGGAGGGAGGAGAGATAGGGAGAATGATAAAGGAGATGTGGACAGAGATGAAAAAAGGGTTAGAGGGGGTAAGACAAGATATGAAGGAGCAGGAGAAACGAACAAAAGAGGAAACTGGGAAAATGTGAGAGGAAATAGGGAGGGTAAGAGCGGAACTGAAGAAGGGGGAAGAAAGATGGAGAAAATAGAAGGAAAAAATGCAGAAGAAGATGGAGCAGCTGGAGAAAGAGGTGAGGGAGGGAAAGGAGGAGAGGGAAAGGAAGGAGAGGAACGTGGAGGAAAGAATAAAAAGAGTAGAGAAAGACAGGAATAGGGAAGTGGCAGAAGGGGGGGAAAGAGGAGTCGCAGGGGGAAAGTGGGAGGAAATGAAAAGAAGAGTAAAGGAGATGGAACGGAAAATGGAGAGGAAAGAAAGGGAGCAGAGAAGAAAAAATGTGATTCTGAAGAGAGTGAAAATACAGGGATCGGTGCAGGAAATGGCGGAAAAGGTACTAAGGGCGATAGGAGTTCAGGCGAAAGTAGCGGAGGCGAAGGAGATAGGAAGGAACAGAACGGAGAAGGGGGAGACAATGATAGAGACAAGGGTGGAGGAAGAGGGGGGAAAGAAAGAGGTGATGAGAAACAAGACAAAGTTGAGAGGAAATAGAGAGATAATAGAGGAGGACATGACGTGGAAAGAGAGAAGGATGCAATCGACGATAAGAGAGATGGGAAGTATGGAGGAGAGAAAAGGGAAAAGGGTGAAAATAGGATACGGAATGATGTGGGTAAACGGAAGAGTATGGTTGTGGGACGAAGAGCGAGAGATGTTGAGGCAAGCGGGAGGGAAAGAAAGAGGGGGAGAGAGGGAAGGGATAGAGGAGGAGGGAAAGAGGGAGGAAGGGGAGGAAGAGGAGGAAAGGAGAATAAATGAGGCAGCGCGGGGGGGGGGGAGGCGGCTAATAAGGAAGAAGGCTGAGGATGAGGAAGGAAGGAGGGGGAAAGGAAGAATGGAAGATAGCGTTTTGGAATGTGGCAGGACTAGGGAATAAGGATAAGGAGTTCTGGAAGGAAATAGGAGAATGGGAGTGTGGTGTATAGGTGCCGAGCACAGTATGCGTGAGACCACGAGTGGATGCGTGAGTGGGGGGAGACCCTTGTAAGGTGTGAGAAGACGACGAGTTCGACGGTCGCCTGTGCCGAATAAACACGTCGTTATGTAGCATGGTCTCATTATTCCCCCACTACCCAGCATACATCACAGTGGCGACGAGGGAAAGAGCCTACGAGTCAATTTTAGTGGTTATCGGGTAGTGCGAATGGATGATAAAGTGGAAAAGCATAGCGATTCGACCGGAAGTGAAGGAAAGGGCGAACTCAGTGACACAAGGTCGGAAGGAGAGTCACAACAGGCAGGGATTTCGGGAAGAACACAGACACAGACGTCGTGGATATATCGACTGACGAAAGCGGAGTTAAAAGACGAACTTATCAAGCGCGATATTCCATTCGAGGCCAACGCGAACTTTGAGCAGTTACGGAAGTTGCTAGTGTCAAGTGTGAAGTATGTAGAGCGTGACCGCGAGAAACAGAAGAAACAAATCGTGCAACCGGTCACAATGGCTTTAAATAATAATAACAACCAGAGCGGATCGGTGAAGTTTAATCTGGAGGAAGATGATTGGGAAATTTTCGTGGAGCGATTAGAATTTCATTTCATCGCTTGTGATGTTGAGGCCGAAAAAAAGCCTGCGGTCTTGTTAACGCGTTTGGACGTAAGTGCGTATAATTTACTCCGAAATTTGGCCGCGCCGAGGAAGCTGATTGACCTCACATTCGAAGAATTGTGCAAAATAATGCAAGACCATTTGTCGCCACCACCGTCGGAAGTCGCAGAGAGGGCTAAGTTCGCGAAAATTACACAAAAACAAGGGAAATCGATTGCGGACTTCGTTGCGCAGTTAAGATTGGCCGCGCGCTATTGCGAATTCTCGAATAGCGATGAGAGACTACGGGACCAGTTCATCGCCGGGGTACGCGACAAGGCAGCTAAAGTCGAGTTGTACAGACAAAAACCAAAAACATTCAGTGACGCAGTAACCCAGGCCACGAGTTTCGAGGCGGCCAACAATAACGCCGAAACGCCTATCAATACATCAACGAACACGGAGATACACCATCTCGCTCGCGGGGGACGCGGCGGCAGAGGTTGGAAGAACTCGAGAGGAGGAAGAGGCCGAGCGACAGGAGCAGCGGTACCGGAGCGACAGGGGCAAGGGGCGAGTGCCTCAACAGAGAAGACGGCGTTTTGTTTTTGCTGTGGAAGATCGGGACACGAGTCGCCGTCTTGCCGTTTCCGGAATTATCCGTGCCATCGTTGTGGCCAAAAAGGCCACTTAAAAGTAAGGTGCAACAATCCGGCAAAGACCTCGGCAATTGCTAACGTCGAAGCATCCGAAAAAGTAGGAGACGACGACGAAGGAGAAGACGACAGCGAGGAAGAATTTCAAGGCGTTCACGGTTTATTTACACCCGAAACGGCACGCGCCGACGGTCAGCAAGGGTCGGTAAATCAAATCCGAGATTGTGTCGATCCCCAGTTTGTAAATATTTTGATTAATGGAACGCCCGTGCGTATGGAATTAGACTCAGGGGCCGCGGTAGCTACGATGTCGAAGAAAGATCAATTGAAAAAATTCCCGACAATCGCTGTAGAAAAATCAAGGCAGGAGTTTCGCGTCGCAGGCGGAGCCGTGACTACTCCGTCGGGGGTCATGCGCGATTTAGAAATCGAGTTTAACGGGATCAAGGCAAAGGGCGATTGTTATATCTTAGAGAGTGAAACACCGTTGCTCGGTCGGCCGTGGTTAAAAAAGTTAGGGTTGTGGCCATGGCCCGGCGTAGCCCTCCAAGCGATCGAGGAGACCGAAAAGGAAAAGGAACTGGGCAATTTAATTGAAAAAAAATTTCCAAAATTATTCGATGATGAAACGGGGACCTTTGTTAAAGGAAAAATATCAATCCAAGTAAAGCCGGGAACGCAACCAAAGTTTTTTCGACCACGGCCGTTGCCGTTGGCGTTGATCGATAGAGTCAGCGAAGAAATCGATAGTTTAGTTAACAGGGAAATTCTGAAACCGGTAGATAACAGCGAGTGGGCAACACCAATCGTTCCAGTTCTAAAAAAAGCGGACGGCTCAGTGCGGATATGCGGAGATTTCAAAACCACGTTAAACCCTTCGTTGATCGCGAAACAATATCCATTGCCGAGGAAAGAAATGTTATTCAGTCGCTTGGCGGGAGGAGTTAAGTTTACGAAAATTGATTTGAAACACGCGTATCAACAAGTCCAGCTCGAAGAGGACAGTCAGAAATTTGTGACGATCAACACACACAAGGGGTTGTTCCGTTATACGCGAATGCCCTTCGGAATTTCATCAGCGCCGGCTGAATTCCAAAATCTAATGGATAAACTCACAGCTGACCTCCCGGACGTACAATTTTTTTTAGACGACGCATTAGCGACAGGTAAATCAAAAATCGAACATTACAACAATGTAATAAACCTTTGTCAGCGACTTGAGGAATGCGGTTTCAAAGTGAATAAGGGAAAATGTACGTTTTACCAAGACAAGATTGAATATTTCGGGTTCATTGTGGATAAAGAGGGGGTCCACCAGACAGAGGAAGCGGTACGCGCAATACGCGAGGCCCCGAGGCCGCAAAACGTAAAGCAACTGCAGTCATTTCTGGGCTGTGTAACAGTGCACGATGCGTATATTGAAAATCGCGCGCACAAACTACAAGCGTTGTATAAATTACTACAGAGTAAAACAGAATGGAATTGGTCAGAAGAATGCGAGAAAGCGTTTGTTCGAATTAAGAAAGATATGGTTTCACCGAAAGTGTTAGCGCATTATGACCCGTATCTCGAGCTTATATTATCGTGCGACGCGTCAGCGTATGGGGTAGGAGCCGCGCTGACACAACGGGACAAAAACAAAAAGGGGGAACGACCAATTGCGTTCGCATCGCGGACGTTATCGTCGGCCGAAGGGAAATACGCCCCCATACATAGGGAAGCGGCGGCAATAGTATTCGGAGTAACGAAATTCTATATTTATCTGTACGCGCGGCAGTTTACCCTTCGAACAGACCACAAACCATTAACGCTCATATTTGGACCAAAAAAAGGCATCCCGATCATCGCGGCGAATCGGTTGCAGAGATGGGCTTTGTTCTTAACTGCTTTTCAATACACGATTGAATATATAACGTCGCAGCAGAACGCGCTAGCCGATGCATTGAGTCGATTACCCGTACCGGCGGCGACCCCAGATCAGACAAAAATTTCGGGAATCTCACACTTACAAGTATTGGAAACAGGAGGATTAATTGACGCTCACACGGTCGCGAAGGCGTCGAAGCGAGATTTAATTTGTAATCAGGTAAAACGTGCGATCCAAGAGGGGTGGCCACGAGACGCAAAAAGAGTAGAGTCGGAGCTCCATAATTATTATAATCGTCGAAACGAGCTGAGTGTCGAAGGGGATTGCTTGTTATGGGGAGCGCGAGTCGTGATTCCGCAAGAATTGAGAGCGGCAATCCTTGCTGAATTACATGCCAGCCATTTTGGGATCGTTAGGATGAAGCAAATCGCGCGATCATATCTATGGTGGCCGGCGCTAGATAATGATATCGAGAAAATAACGAAGTCGTGTGAAGCGTGCCTCGAATTAGGTAAGGCACCGCCGCGGGTAACCTTAACGCCTTGGAGATGGCCGGAGCAGGCGTGGTTCCGTATTCACGCCGATTTTTTGGGACCATTTCATGGTCGGATGTTTTTAGCAATAATCGATGCGCACTCGAAATGGCCGGAAATAGCCGACATGAAAAATAACACGACAGCGGAAAAAACCATCGTGGTGTTCCAAGAGTTATTCGCGCGCCACGGGTGGCCTTATCAATTAGTTACCGATAATGGAACAGCTTTCACGAGCAGCAAATTTCGAGAGTTTATCGAGGGATTAAAAATTAAGCACACGTTCACACCGCCTTACCACCCGGCGTCGAATGGAGCAGCAGAAAATTTGGTTGGTACATTCAAAGATAAAGTCGAAAAAATAATACGGAGTGGCGAAAACTTAGACGAGGCGATAAGAAAGTTCCTTTTTGATTACCGTACCACCCCCCACGCGACGACCGGAGCTACTCCCGCTTCATTACTGTACAAGCGAGAACTGCGAACTCGGTTTAGTCTGCTGCGGCCACGCATCGCGGATAGAGTAGATAAACAGCAGACTGCGCAGATAAAAAACAGCCCGAAAGGGCGGAACGTCAATTTCGAGGTAGGAGAGAGAGTGCGAGTGAGAGACTACAGCAGAAATGCGTCCGACTGGTCAAGCGCAACCGTGACCGAAAACAAGACGCCGGTAACACATGTAGTCCGTATGAATGGGGGGACGAGCAAGCGACACAGTAATCAGATGAGGAAATGCTCGCAGGAAGCGAGCGGGAGTAAGACGCAAGAGATGGATAATAATAAGACCGAAACTATTGTTCCGCGACGTTCAGAAAGGCTGGCGGCGAAAGCACCGATTGCTAATTAATGACAAAACTGTAGCGAGGAAATCGAGAAAAGTCGGTAAGTCGTCCGCCCACCACGACATTTGTTTGAGTGGGGAGAAGTGTGGTGTATAGGTGCCGAGCACAGTATGCGTGAGACCACGAGTGGATGCGTGAGTGGGGGGAGACCCTTGTAAGGTGTGAGAAGACGACGAGTTCGACGGTCGCCTGTGCCGAATAAACACGTCGTTATGTAGCATGGTCTCATTATTCCCCCACTACCCAGCATACATCACAGGGAGGTAATAGTGCTAATGGAGACGTGGGTAGAGGAGAAGAATTGGGAGAAGATACGGGGAAAACTGCCGAAGGGGTACAGGTGGTCGAGACAGGGAGCGAAGAAAAAGAATAAGAAAGGCAGGGCAATGGGGGGAATGATAATGGGGGTAAGGGAAGAAATGGCGATGGAGGATGAGGAGGTACAAGAAGAAGAGGAGGGACTGATACATAGGAAGGTGGGAGCAGGGAGGGAAAGATGGACGGTGGTAGCAGTATATGTGAACGGGGATATGGAGAGAAAGTTGGAGAAAATCAAAGGATGGATGGAAAGGCAGAAAGACGGGGAGAAGGTAATAATAGGGGGAGATTTCAACGCAAGAACGTGGGAGGAGGGAGGGAGAGCGGAGATGGAGAAGGATGGAAAGGAAGGGGGAAGGAGATCGAAAGACAGGATGATCAATGGGGAAGGAAGAAAGCTAGTGAAAGGAGTAGAAGAAGTGGGATGGGAAATAATGAATGGGAACATAGAGGGAGACGAAGAAGGAGAATACACGTACATAGGAGCAAGAGGTGAGACAGTGATAGATTACATATTGGGTGATGAGGAGACAAGGAAAGGGATAAAAAGCATGAAAGTGGGAGAAAGAGTGGAGTCGGACCATCAGCCGCTGGTGGTGACGATGAAAGAGGGAAGGATAGGAAAGAGAAAAGAGGAAGGAAGAAAGAAGGGTGGAGGGGGAGTGAGATGGTCGGAGAGAATGAAAGAGGAATATGGAAGAGGAATACAGGGGGTGGAAGTAGAAGGAGAAGGAACAGAGAAAGTAGTCAAAATGGTGGAGGAGGGAATTAAAAGAGAGATGAAAAGAAGCGAGGAGGTGGGTTGAAGAGAAGGAAGGAAAAGAGGGGAGGGATGGTGGGATAAAGAGTGCAGTGAAAAGAAAAAAGAGGTGAGAAAGGAGGTGAGAGAGGGGAAGAACGGAAAAGAAGCGTACAGGAAGAAGAAAAGGGAGTATAAAGAACTGTGCGAGAAAAAAAAGGAGGAAGAGAGGGACAGGATAATAAGGGAAATAGCGGAGGCAAGGACGGAGGAGAGGGGATGGGAGATAGTAAACAGAGGGAGAAAGGTGAGGAAGAGAGTGAACGAGGGGATAGGAAAAGAAGAATGGAAGAGACATTTTATGGAACTGCTGGCGGGGGGGGGGGGGGGTAGAGGAAAGAGTAAGAGTGGGGGAAGAAAGAGTGACAAGGGAAGGGGAGGAGGAGGAAATAAGAAGAGAAGAGGTAGCGAGGGTGATAAGGAAAATGAAAGAAGGGAAAGCGATGGGGGGGGGGGGGGACGAGGTGCCAAATGAAGCATGGAAATGGGGAGGAGAAAAGGCAATAGAAATGGCATGGGAAATATGCAGGAGAGTGTGGAGGGGAGAAGGGTGGCCGCCGGGATGGAAGGAGGGGATTATAGCACCAATAGTGAAGAAAGGGGAGGGGAGGAAGGCAAAAGATTACCGAGGAGTGACGTTGATGCCGGCGCTGTACAAAGTGTACACGGCGGTGCTGGTTCAGAAAAGGGGTGGGGACGACGGACAATATATATGTGTTGAATTATATAGTAAATAGAAACATGAAGAGAGAGAAAGGAAAGGTCGTGGCGACGTTTGTGGATTTAAAAGCGGCATTCGACTCGATAGACAGGAGGGTGATGATGGAAGCACTGGAAAGAAGAGGGGTGAGGGAAGGGTTGAGAGAAAGAGTGGAGGAGGTGTATAGAGACGGTAAGCAGGGTGAAAGTAGGAGGAGAAACAGGGGAGGGATTCTGGAGAGGAAGAGGGGTCAGGCAAGGATGCCCGATGAGCCCAATATTATTCAACATAATGACAGCAGATTTAGAGGAGGAGCTCAGATAGGGAAGGTGGGGAGGGGTGAGAGTAGGAAGGAAAGGATATGTTCGCTGGCGTACGCGGATGACGTGGTAATTTTGGCGGAAGGAGAGGGAGAGTTGGAGAGCATGATAAGGAGATTGAAAAAATATTTTGAGAAGAGGAAGTTGGAAGTGAATGTAGAGAAAACGAAAATAATGAGGTGCAGAAAAGGGGGAGGAAGGCAGAAGGAAGTACAGTGGAGATGGCGGGGAAAGAGGATAGAGGAAGTAAAAGAGTTTAAATACCTAGGGTATATGTTTAAAAGGAATGGGGGACAAGGGGCAACACCTGAGGGACAGAGTGAGGAAGGCACCGGGGGTAATGAAGCAGGCATGGGGTATCGGGAAGAGGAAGTTTGAGAAGGATTGGAAAAGGAGAATGTGGCTGTTTGATACGCTGGTATGGACGGTGGCAGGATACGGGGTGGAAATATGGGGATGGGAAGAAAGGGAAGAGGTGGAAAGGTTACAGGAAAGGTACATAAAGTGGGCACTAGGGGTGGATTGGAGAATGCCAGTGTATATGGTGAGGGAGGAAGTAAAAAGGGATAAACTAAGGACAAGAGCGGGGAGGAGGGCATGGAAATACGAGGAGAAGCTAAAAAGGGGGGAAGGGAGTGAGATAGCGAGAAAATGTTTAGAGGAAATAGAGGAAAGGAGGAGGAGAGGGGAGGAGGAGTTATCGAGGTGGGAAAAAGGAAGGCAGGAATGGATAAAGAAAAGGAGAAACGAAGGAACAGGAGGGGAAGAGGGGGAAGACGAGGAGAGAGGATATGAAGAAATCGAAAGAGAGGACAAAAGTGAACAGGAAAAGGAGAGATGGGAAAGAATAAAGGAGTCGAGATACAATAAGTGGTATAGGGAAGTAAGAGTGGAGGGAATGCCGAAATACTTGGGAGCGGGATGGAAAGAGGAGAGGTATAGAAGAGTGGCGAGGTACAGATTAGGAAATGAGATGAAGGAAGGTAGATACTGGGAAGGGGAGGAAAAGAGGGTGTGCAGGTTATGCGGAAGGGAGAGGGAAAAGCGGAGTGAATGGAAAATTGAATGGAGGGAAGGAGGGAGGGAGGGAGGGATGGAGGGAGGGAGGGAGGGAGGGATGGAGGGAGGGAGGGAGGGAGGGAGGGAGGGAGGGAGGGAGGGAGGGAGGGAGGGAGGGAGGGAGGGAGGGAGGGAGCGAGAGAGAGAGAGAGAGAGAGAGAGAGAGAGAGAGAGAGAGAGAGAGATTACGTTCGCAATTTAAATGCCATCAGGCCATGATTCATAGCCAGTTTGGTGAGGACCGGTAAAGTCGTTTTAATTTTATTGCAGTTTCAATTTTTTCTCAGATATGTGTATTTCCTCTTTGGTACATTCTGAGTCACTTGATTCCTGAACAACGAGAACTGTCGCAATTACCGACGAATGTTTTCCAAACGTTCCGCGCAAGTGGCTTCTCAGAACGACTTTTGAGATTGCGAGTCCGTTGGGAAATCCTGATTCAACAGCATTTTGAAAATGACAAAAAATCGTTTTCACAATATAATACCCGAACAAAATTGATGCAGGGCTGAAATTGCATAAGCAATTAAAATGCCATCAGGCCACGATTTATAGCCAGTTTGGTGAGGATTGGTAAAGCCGTTTTATTTTTATTGTAGTTTTATTTTTTTCTCTGATATCTGTATTTCCGCTTTGGTAAATTCAGAGTCATTCGACTCATGGGCAACGAGAACTGTCGTAATTACCCACGAATGTTTTTCAAACGTTCCACGCAAGTCGGTTCTCAGAACGACTTTTAAGATTGCGAGTCCGTTGGGAATTCCAGATTCAACAGCATTTTGAAAATGACAAAAAATCGTTTTCACAATATAATACCCGAAAAAAATTTGATGCAGGGCTGAAATTGCGTAAGCAATTAAAATGCCATCAGGCCATGATTTATACCCAATTTGGCGAGAATCGGTAAAGCCATTTTTATTTTATTGTAGTTTCATTTTTTTTCTCTGATATCTGTATTTCCGATTTGGTAAATTCTGAGTCATTTGACTCGTGGGCAACGAGAACTGTCGCAATTATCGACGAATGTTTTTTCAAACGTTCCACGCAAGTGGGGTCTCAGAACAACTTTTGAGATTGCTAGTCCGTTGGGTAATCCAGATTCAACAGCATTTTGAAAATGTTAAAAAATCGTTTTCACACCATAATACCCGCAAAAAAGTGGATGCAGGGCTGACATTGCGTAAGCAATTAAAATACCATCAGGGCATGATTTATACCCAATTTGGTGAGGATCGATAAAGTCGTTTTAATTTGATTGTACTTTTAATTTTTTCTCTGATATCTGTATTTCCGCTTTGGTAAATTCTTAGTCATTTGCCTCGCGTGCAACGAGAACTGTCGCAATTTCCGACGAATGTCTTTCAAACCTTCCACGTAAGTGGGTTCTCAGAACAACTTTTGAGATTGCAGTTGACGCGAGTCGTTCGGGTAATTCAGATTCAACACCATTTTGAAAAGTATAAAAAATCGTTTTCACACCATAATACCCGCAAAAATATTCATGCAGGGCTGACGTTGCGTACGCAATTAAAATACGATCACCCCATGATTTATACCCAATTTGGCGAGGATCGGTAAAGCCGTATTAATTTTATTGTAGTTTCATTTTTTCTCTGATACCTGTATTTCCGCTTTGGTAAATTCTGAGTCATTCGACTCGTGGGCAACGAGAACTGTCGTAATTACCAATGAATATTTTTCAATCGTGCCACGCAAGTGGGTCCTCAGAACAAATTTTCAGATTGCAAGTCTTTTAGGTAATTCAGAAATCAAAAAATGTTTCGTCAAAACAAAAATTGTACGCCAAGTATTAAAAGAGTATCCACCCCTTGCAAAAAAATCAGAATAACAAAATTCCTATAAAAAATAATAAAACAAATGAAATATATTAGCCAAGTAAAATTTATCAAGTAAATGTATTAATCAGTGTATGATGCAGTACAAAAAACTTGACATACCAGAGACACGTCAAGTTTTTAATGACACACCAAGTCGCTGGTATGCCAAGTTTTTTGTACTGCATCTTACACTGATGAATAAATTTACTTGATACATTTTACTTGGCTAATATATTTCATTTGTGTTATTATTTTTTATAGGAATGTTTTATTTTGATTTTTTTTGGCAATGGATGGCTACTCTTTTAATTATTTTTGAAAGAAAATTTTTTATTGTGAATTTTTTTTTGCAAGGGATGGCTACTCTTTTAATACTTGGCGTACAATTTTTGTTTGGAAGAAACATTTTTTGGTTTATTTCACATCTTTTTGAAAATTATCTTCAATACGTGCATGCAACGACAGGGCTCATTGCGAATGGTCAGATCACCCTTCTTGCAACTGACGTTGTTCACTATTATGCTCCGTCACTCTGCCAGTGGACACACCATTTTCACCACATCCATCCTCTGCATACTTTATTTCTACAAGACACCAAATAGTTAGTGCTCTATCACGGATGAGTAATGGAAAGGTCTAAAAATACTACAATAAATTATTCCAACATGACAATTAGTCCAAATTAGCCCAAAATATAACCTCAAAATATTGATCGTTTATGGACAGGATAAAGTATCCTCCACATTACCATTTTTTGTTGTTTTGAACAGACATCTTCCCGTTAAGACGCGAGAGTATTATTAAATCATTACACTCGATAGTAAATGTTAAAGTTATAATCACGCATGATCATCTCACTTTCTGCCACACGACGGCAGCAAGCCGGTTCGCGCAGACGATTCATGATCATCGCGATCCCATGACTTTGGGGCTGCGCTCCTGTGTGCGCGTCTTTCCTTCACATGGATTATTTCATTAGGATATGATATATAAATCATTACACTAAAGTCATCATTACACTACAGTAGAGTGTACGACCCTGTCACTTTTTTCTGTCAGACGACAATTCTGTCAGATGACGAGAGCGAGCTGGTCGATAGATGATCGTTGCCGCAACTTCTTCAGGCTGCCGCTGCGGGCGCCACTTGTTATTTTATGTGTGCGTTTTTCGTTCACACGAATGCACACGTATATGCGATCGGACAAATCTGTCTCGATTTCTGAGTTCGGACAAAAGTGTTCTTCGGGTGCACTTAGGGAACCGATTTTATCGCAATAGGTCTCATTAATAAGGCGGAAAAAAATAAAAAATATTGGCGCTGACACATTTAGCGCCCGCGATGTATTGTCTGAGATAATTCGAGTTACAGACGAAGTGAGAGTGTTCTGGCCCACGCCATGCACGTATACGAATCGGACAAATTCGCATCTATGTTGTGTGAGTGCGGACCAAAAGTTTTTGACAGAATCGAAATCGTAAGTGGTCATATATTAACGTTGCGGGCACCGATTTGATTGAAAGAGGGCTCATTGGAAAGAAACAAACTAATAAAAATATTGAACCTGACACATTTGGCGTTCGCGACGTGTTAACTGAGATAATTCCAGTTAGAATTTCGTAGCAGACGAAAATGAACGAACGTGCTGTAATGTAAGAGTAGTGCTAGCGTCTCGTCGTGAGAGTCTCGTGAGGCGGCATTATATCTTTTTTTTAATACTTGGCGTCGAGACGCTACCGCGTCTCTTGATATTATCATATTGTGTAGATAGAAAGCCCGAGATCAAGAAATTAATGGTATTGTGGCCTTTTACTCCTCTGAGTCTGACTCTGACCCAGACTGAAATTCAGTATGACACGTTTAATCGACTCAATTTGCGGTGGCGATCAAAATGTCATCAACGAATACTATAGTTCCTAGTATTCCTGATAATAATGTATAGTTATTACGCTTTGGAGTGATCCAGGGCCTGTTGCTACTCCATCTGGTAAACTGTTATATTTATACAATCCAAATGGCATGCTGATCGCGAGTAGCTCTTGGCTATTTTGTTCTATTGGCAATTGCTGATAAGCTTCTGATAAATTTCTTTTTACAGCAGATTGATTAAACATGGTAAAATACATTCGTTATGGTTTGAATAATTTTTTAATCGTAGCAGGGATTTTTTTTATGATTCTTAAACCCAAGACAGAATAGTTTCTACAAAGTAATGATAAAGTTGGTATCAGCGACATCGATTTCTTTCGACCACTCGTTCATCCTTCGGTTTGCTACCTATACCACGTCACTACCAACACTTCCTCAATCCCGCCATAGACAAACCCCATGACATTATTGTTTGTTTAACTTGATGTAGCACCCCGCGAAAGTATTCCAATGACTTCTCCGACGAACTCTAAGTCTGCGATGAGATATTATTACGCAGGTAAACAATTATTGGTACCGTCGAGTACGTTTTATATTCACAAAGATGGTGAAAAAGCCCAATTCGATAGCGGCACGTGATCGTTCCAATTATATCGATGTGGTAACGCTGTCAGTAAACAGCTGGACAACATCAACATCCACAAGCTTACTGCGACGAAGAATTACGTAAAATCAACAAACATGTTGCTCAGGAAGGAAGTTTTCAAAGTTTGCGGCACACATCCACATACAAAAAAGCAACGAACGAAATGGTCATACTGGCTAGGCGAAGTATTTCATCTAGAGATGTTGCCGATGTTGTTCAACTGTGTAGGGATCTCTACAAGTTAAGAGACCCGTATGTAAGACTAGCAGGAGAACCATATCGAGTTCATATGTATTCTCGTCAGCAACTTAACACTATAAGTACCGAATATGTAGTTGCACATTTCGGTACCACCGAAAGCATTGTCCGCAAGCCAGCAATGCGAGTGAATGGAAGTCAATGTGACCCGGTCGAACATAAAGTTATACTTTATTGCTTTCTCGTAGAGGAAGCTTTGTTTTCGTGAATATCTATTGTAACGAGTCCCTGTCCACTACCTATTTTTTCCCTTTTCCACCGACTCTGCAGACCTCTAGCCCGCAGGCCTGCATGCCTTCTTTATCGCTTCCTGTCCCGCGGCTTCGCTCGCCGCTACGCACCACATCTCCAGAGTCCCTAAAAACGCAGCAATTATCGCCTGCATCCTAATACCGCCGCCTGCGTGGCCTACGTGACTTTTCCCAAATTCCTTTCCTGCGACTCTTTTTATCGCTAGTTTCCCATGCCCGCTGCACCTAACTAAATAACCGCCTTTTCCCGGAAACTAGTCACACAAGCGTCCGTCTCCCGCCGAAGCTTCCAGACTCCTCTCAAATTCTTACCCACGTCCCGTTTTATCGCCTGTTTCCCACGCACGCCTCGGCTAATCAGCTATGCGTCTTTCCGGGAAACCAGCCACACGTGCGCCCTTTTCCGCCGAACTTTCTAGACTCTTCTCCCAAAATTCCTCCCCACCAACACCATTTTCCCACAGTTCGATCCTTTATAAACGCCTCCCGCGATGCGTTCTAGGTTCATTAACTCCGTCACTCTGCCCGAGTACAGTACGTAAGTCGCAGTTGCTTTTGCTCCGATTTGTGTCTACCGCGTCACAAGATCCATTACCGCGCTTCGTAGCCGGGTTGGTACCTCGTGTAATCTTCAAGAACATTTATAAACTCTGTAAAATCGTGAAGTGTGTGCAATAAAAGCTATTTGAAACAAACCTGACATCACAATATCGTGGTAGTTTAAAACTGTTTTTAAAAAATACCTCTGCGTTAAAGTAAATTAGGAGTACGCAGCAAGTTTCAGAATAATTGTTTTATCGACTGCGAAGATTGTGACCTGTGCATACATTTCAAGCTGAAAAAGTGTATCATGGTATGTTAACACTATTTAAAACAAAGTACCTCTGCGTTCAATTAATTTAGGAGTACACAGCAAGTATAAGAAAAATGCTTCTGACGACTGCGAAGATTGATACCTGTACATACATTTCAACCTGAAAAACTATATCGTGGTAGGTTAAAACTATTTGATAAAAATACCTCTTCGTTAAAGTAAATTAGGAGTATGCAGCAAGTTTCAGAAAAATTGTTCTTGCGACTGCGAAGATTGAGACCTGTACATACATTTTTACCTGAAATACTGTATCGTGATAGGTTAACACTATTAAAAAATGATCTGAAAAATAATCTAAAAAAAGTGTTTCAGAATTAAGGTAATTCAGAATTATTTAGCAATTTTCAGCCAAATTCATCTGTTGACTGCGAAGAATGTGAGCCGGACACAATTTTAGACTCCAAAATGCCAATTTTCTTGAAATAAACACCTCTATAAAAATAGAGAATAATTTCTATACTTCATGGGCATACTTCACAATGCTAGATTAAGAAATATTCCAAATTTCAACTTGTTCGGTCCATTCAGTCCAGACCCCCTGAGTGATACGGACGTCCGAATAACACAAAATCTAGTCTATGCAGCCAATCATATTTAGTAATGAAATTTCTATATTCTGTTACACCAAGATTGTGTATTTTACTATGTTTAAGAAATCTGCTGTAAAAAAAGTAAATAAATTGAAATTATAATAACATTTTCTTATAAAAACTTAATTTAGTCGATGAAGCGCGAATTCAATAGGCACTTTCTGCGTTTCTTCAAAACGTGAGTGCCTAAAAATTGTCGAACTTTTACGAAAGTTAGAGCGATTAGGCCATTTTTTTGAAAAATTAAAAATTCCATATAACATTTATACATTAAAACATTTAATTAAAAAATAGGTGAATTATAGAGTAGTTAATACTCTACTTGCATGCCAACTTTTAGCTCGATCAATCGTGCCGTTCCTGAGTTATGAACAATTGAATATTCGGTGCCTGGATCATACGCACGCACGCACGCACGCACGCACGCACGCGCACACACACGCACACACACACACACACACATATTTTCTAGACCACTTTTATCGACGTTTTAGGTGATTCTGAGTATGTTAACATGAAAATCTCAACAACAAAATTTCACGAAAACAAAGCTTCCTCTATGAGGAATCAAAAAACAAATGCAATATATTAGCCAAGTAAAATGTATCATGAGTAG
The DNA here is from genome assembly GCA_963932165.1 of Pimpla rufipes. Taxonomy (NCBI): domain Eukaryota; kingdom Metazoa; phylum Arthropoda; class Insecta; order Hymenoptera; family Ichneumonidae; genus Pimpla; species Pimpla rufipes. The sequence continues at coordinate 8,046,360 of OZ010642.1, read as the reverse complement.
ATCATCAGTGAATGATTCGGTACAAAAAACTTGGCATGACAGTGACTTGGTGTGTCATTACAAAGTTGACGTGTCTCTGACATGCCAAGTTTTTTGTACCGAATCATCCACTGATGATCTGCTCATGATAAATTTTATTTGTCTAATTTATTGCATTTGTTTTACTATGCTTTAAATTACATTTTTTATTCAATATTTTTTTGCAATCGATGACTACCTACTCTTTTAATACTTGGCGTACCATTTTTGTTTTGAAGAAACATTATTGGTTTATTTCACATCTCGTTGAAAGTAATCTTCATTTCGTGCATGCGAAGACAGGGCTTCATTGTGAAGCGTTAGATCGTACTTCTTGGCACTGATGTTGTTCACTATTATGCTCAGCCGCTCCGCTAGTGGACAAACCATTTTTACCACATCCATTCCCTGCATTCTTTATCTGTACGGGACACCAAATAATTAGTACTCTATCGTGTGATTAAATAACCCTGACGCGGTCTAAAATATTACAATAAATTATCCCAACGTAACAATTAATAATAATAAAGCCCAAAGTATAACCTCAAATAAAAAAATCAGTTTTTTAACAACAGTGCAAAGTGCCCTCCATATTTTCATTTCTTTAAGACACCGCGTTGAGACGCGTGATTATTATTAAACCATTACACTTGATAGTAAATATTAGAGTAATAATCACGCACGATCTCTCACTTTCTGCCAAACGACGGCAGCAAGCCGGTTCGCTCAGACGGTTCACGATCATCGCGATCTCACGACTTTGGGGCTGTCGCTCCTGTGTGCGCGTCTTTCCTTGACACGTATTATTTTGTTATGATATATAAATTATTACACTGGATTCATCATTACACTACACTAGAGTGTACGACCCTGTCAATTTTTTTTCTGTCAGACGACGAGAGCGAGCCGTCGGGCAGACGATCGTCGCTTCTTCTTCGGGCTGCCGCTACGGGCGCCACTTGTTATTCTATGCTTGCGTTTTTCCTTCACACGGATGTACACGTACTTGCGATCGGACAAATCAGTCTCGATGTGTGAGTTCGGACAAAAGTGAAATTTTGCCAGATATCAGCAATTCGGAAACCGATTTTATCGCAATAGTTTTCGTTAAAAAGGTCGAAAAAATATAAAATATTGGCGCTGACACATTTAGCTCCCGCGATGTATTGCCTGAGATAATTAGAATTACAGACGAAGTGAGTGTGCTGGTACACGCCATGCACATATATGGATCGGCCATTTTTGACAAAATGGAAATCGTAATTAGCGAGATATTAGCGGTGCGGGCACCGATTTGATTGTAAAAGGGCTCATTGGACAGAAAAAAATTAATACAAAATATTAAACCTGATACATTTGGCGTCCGCGACGTGTTGACTGATATAATTTCTGTTACAATTTCGTAGCAGACGAAAAAGAACGAACGTGCTGTAATATAAGAGTAGCGCTAGCGTCTCGTCGTGAGAGTCTCGTGATGCGGCATTATAGATTTATTTTAATACTTGGCGCCTAGACGCTACCGCGTTCCTTGATTTTGGTGAGGCCAACGTCCAAGTAACGACTCGTATTTTATCCAATGGAGACATGAATTTTACCTAAGATTAACTGGATTGTGTACGAAATTGGAGTGTGACGGATATTTGGATATTTCAGTGGTTTTAATGGTTTTTAATGGTTTTATTTGATTTTTAATTGAAATGCATTCTCAAATGCATTTCTTTAATTAGTTTACTATTACTGATTAAAATTCGAGAAGTTGGAAAAAACTATACCGATTTTTCCAACTTCTCGATTAGACTACAGAAGGAGACTGATTCTCCGCTCGTTGCCCGGCAGTCCAATTGTCATGAATCCGCTCCAGCAACAGCAAGCGCGGCGATGAGCAGTCCGTGTTGAAACGTTGCATTTTTTTGTCACGTCCGCCACATCCTGGTATCTAAATGTACCGAGGATATGGCGGACTGATTGTCTTGAAATTTGACGCCAGTCTCTCTATGAATTTAATTTGATATGTAAGAAAATAATATTGGAAAATTCTGAAATGTACGTGGAACGTGATATGTCCGCTCTGTACAAGTCATGTATCAATTTTTACCGGTATTTCCAACGCTGTGCGAATACTGGTTCAGACGTGTGAAGGGGAGAGTCCTAGTAAACGCACAGCATATTTAACTATACTCAGCAAAAAAATTAAGGGAACAGTTGAATTTTACCTTTTTTTCATTGATTTTTGAAGCGCTGTAGTTTTGTGAAAAATGGTCGAATCGCAATAAAACAAAATGCGTTTTAAAGCTTGATATCTCTAGTTTGAAAATCTTTTCAGTAATTTTTTTTAAAGCAACACGCTCGGCATGAACCTAAGGAAAAGCGGGAAGAAATTTTTTTCAAAATTTTTGTCTTTTTCAAAATCGTCCACGGGCACAACAAAATTTTGTGTGGCTTTACCAGTATAGGGGTCCTTTAGCCTGGTTCTTTAGCTTTAAAATGGTCTCGTACGACCATTTTAAAGCTAAAATGGTCGTACGGTGATCTCTGTACGACCATTTGTTGCTGAGATATTGGCATTCAAAGAAAAAAGGAGCTTTTTCGTAGATCAGCAATATCTCATGAACTAATGATTGCACAGCGAGCTAAAGGTGGGTTTTGAAAACTGGAAGAAATGCGCTAAAAGAACCTTCTGGTACTTTTGAGATTTTTTTTTGTAACCTTAATATTGATTTGAAAAAGACCAAAAAAATGAACTTTTTTTCCGTTTTGGAAAATCCACGTCAACTTGGCAGATATTGCGATAATAACTCATGTTTCTAGGGTTTTTTTTTACTTCAATACATGCCCAACGACCCCCCAAGATTTAAAAATTGATCTGCTGAACCGTTATTTTTTACCGAAGCGTGAAAGTTTTATCAAAAATTAAAGGAACGCTCATTGTACCTTAAATGGCAATTAATGATGATTAACATTTAAAAAATACTTTTCCGTTGTTTACCTCGCGGTTTCGCAATAACAACTCTTTTAATCTTTGAAAAAGAAAAAAATTTCGAAATTTTGAATTTTTCAAAAATAAAAAAAATAAAAATTCAATTGTAATCAAAAATTCAATTTTTTTAAAGTTAAGGTTAAAAATGAAAAAAAATTCAAAATTTTGATTTTTTTTAATAAAAATTTTAAAAAATCATAATTCATTTGAAATCAAGGGGATACTACGACATCCGAGGCCCCAAGATTTGATGGTGGTTTCCGGTAGTACTTTTCGTGGGGAGTAAAAAAGTTCATATGGACTATGGTCCTAACTGCCTTAGTTTCCGAGATATTAATTTTTTTAAATTTTATTTGGTAAAAATATATGATATCTTCGTGTGTAACTTTTCTGTACGATTTGATTTAAATTTGGTAGATTGTGATTATTGAGGATGCTGATTATGAATATGACAATGACTTTCAAAAATTCAGCGGGGTTCGCGGACGAAGATCTCGGCGTGGTCCAAGGGCGCAGCCCTGCTGGGGTCCAGGGGGTTCGGGGGGCGAAGCCCCCCGATATAAAAAAAAATTAAAAAAGCTCTCTTTTAATAATTTTTATTTTAGTTATTCAATAAACATATTTTATATTATAATTAATTAACAAAAATATTTATTTTATAATTGATAAACAAAAACGCGAAAGTCATGGTCAAATTCTGGCGCCCCGGAAATAGTAATACTACCCATTTTTTACATTATATTAAAATCTTAAAAATTCCATATCTCGGAAACTAAAAGAGATAGGACTATAGTTCATATGAACTTTTTTGTTCCTTATGAAAAGTACTACCGGAAACCAGTGTCAAATATTGGGGCCTCGGATATCGTAGTACTGCCGAATTCAGAATTTTTTTTTATTAAGGTTAAAAAGAAAAAAAAATCGGGGGAGGCCCGCAAGATGGCGGAGAGAGTGGACGGGTGTGAAAAGAGGTGCGCGGAAAAGTGGACAAAGAGAAGGAAAGAGAGTGCTGAAGTGAAAGGAAGGAAAAATGTGAGGCTAAAAGAACGAGGAGAAAGAAGGAAGAAGAATGGAAAATAGTGAACGAACAGAGTGGGCAAGGGGGCGAGGGGCTGGGAGAGAAAGGAGGGAAGACGGAAGGCGCAGGCGCGAGGAGACGAGAGCGGCGACCAGCGGAGACGGAACGACAGGCGCGGCGACGGAGGGGGAGAAACGTGAGAAAGACGGACGAGGAGCGGACGGCGTGAGACGAGGCGGAGAAGGGAAGAGTGCGCAGGCGCGGTGAGACAAGATGGGAGAAGAGCAGAGAGGCGACGAAGAAAGGGGAGAGGACGCAAGCGCAGCGAGGAGAACAGAAGAGCGGTGGAAAGGACCGGGGGGAGCGGGTAGCAACACGTAGGCAGCCCGGGAGCTCGAACGTGGTGAGGAGAGCCGAAAAGTGACGGAGAGCGGCGAGCGAGGAACGGAGAGAGAGAAGGAAGGGGAGAGAGAGAGAGAGGAAGAAAGTGGCCAAAGTGAGCGACAGGTGGGAAGACGGAGCGCGTGCCGTGCGGAGTGAAAGACGGGAAAAGAAAGGAGAAAGAGTGCGGAGAGAGAAAAGGACTGGAAAAGGGAAATACTTCGGCGGAAAAGGAAGGAAGTGGGAAGGGAGGTTTTTCGGTAAAAAGTGGAAGAGTGTGAAGGAGAACGGAGTGGGAAAGTGTGTGGTGAAGAAGGAAGAAGGGAAAAGGAGGAGAGAAGAGTACAACCCGAGAGCGCGGGGCGAAGCGAGCACGTGCCGAGAGTCGGGAGGAGGGCAGAGAGGAGAGAGTTATTCGGTGTAACGTTGGTGTGACGGGGCAGGACGGCATTTGGAGTTTTGGTAAGTTTGTGGAGCGGGCGCTGGAATTTGAGAAAGTGTGGAGGAGAGGAATTTTGGCAGAAAGGAAGAGGAAAGTGTTTGGGAAAAGGGAAAGTGTGGGAAAACGAGTGCGGAATTTTGGAGAAGAGTTGGGAAACGGAGAGAAGAACGAGTGGCGAGGAGAGCACGTGGCGAGCACGCGGCGAGCTACGGTCGGACGAAGAGAAGAGAGATATTTGGGTGCAGAGTTGGTGTGACGGGACAGGACGGTGATTGGAATTGGTTTTGGGGAAGTGTGGGGAGCGGACTCTGGAATTCTGCGGGATAGAGAATTGGTGAAGCAGTTGGGAGGCGGGGCAGGACGGCGGTGGAGTTTTAGTTTTTTCAGGAATTTGGGAGGTGTTGGAGGATGTAAGGAGAAGCGTAGGAAGGGGAGGGGGAGAGGGGGACAGCAGAACGGGAAGCGATAGCGGAGAAAGCAGCGGAACAGCGGAGACGGAGGGAAGCAGCAGAGGAGGGGACGAAGAGAGTGAAGAAGAAAGCGGTGGAGAGAGAGGGGAGCGGGAGGAAAACAGCGGAACGGGGGAAGAAGAGGAAGAGAAACAAGGAGGAAGAAAGAAGAAGGAAACAAGGAGGAAAAGAGCAACGGAAGAGAGAGAAGAGGGAAAGGAGGAAGAGACGCGGAGGAGACAGCGGAGAAGAGGGGCCAAGAGGAAGAGACGAAGAAAGAAGAGGGGAAAACGGCAGAAAAAGTGATAAGAGAAAGAGCGAAGAATCAAGAGGGAAAAAGCTGGATGGAGATGATGGAAGAAGAGGAAGAGGAGGGGAATAGGCAGGAAACGAGGAGGAAGAAAGTAGAGGGAAATGAAGAAGAGAAGGAGGGAGAATGGGGATGGAAGGAGATGAGAAAGAAGGGAGAGGAGAAGGAAGAAGAGAGAAGAAAGAAGGCGGAGAAGAAGGAACAGGAGGTGAAGTGGAGAGAAGAGATGGAGGAACGGAGGAAAAGAAGAAAAAATGTGATGATGACATCGGAAGGAAAAGCAGAGAGAGTAGGAGAGAAAGAAGTAAAAGCGGCGATAAAGAAAATCCTGGGAAAAGAAATGGAGATAGAGAAGATAGTGAAGAGAAAGCAGTTCGGGAAAGAGGTGCTATTGATAGTGGAGATGAAGGAGGAGAAAGACAAGAAGGAGCTGTGGGAAAGAAGAAGGGAGATGGATGAAGGGGGGGTAGAAGTAAAGGAGGATCTGACATGGTGGGAGAGGGCAACAAGATACAAGATGAAGGAGAGAGCGAACGAGGAAAGAAGGAAAGGAAAGAAACTGTGAGTGCAGAACAGGAGAATGTACGTGGAGGGCAAGGAGGTAATTTACGAGGAGAAGGAAGGCAGATGGAAAGAAGAGGGTGGAGGAGAAGAAGAAAAGAAGGAACATGGAGAAGAAACTGAGGCGAGCAGAGGAGAAAAGGGGAGGAGAGAAGAAGAAGAGAGGGAGAGGAAACACAGAGGATGGGAGGAGGCCGGGTCGAGAGAGGAGGAGAAGAAGAGAGAAGAGAAGAAAGAAGAGAAAACAGGAGGGCGGATGCAAAGTGCTATGGCGGGGGGGGGGGGGAGGAAGAGAGTGAGAGAGGTGAAGTGAAAGTGGTGAAAAGAGAAAGACAGAGAGGAGCACAGTGACTGGGGAGGGAAGATCACAAGGGAGAGAGAGAGAAAGAGTGAGTGAGTGAGAGAGAGGGAAAAGGAAATGTAAAGAGAGAAAGGCGGGAGGTGTAAGGAAGGGGTGAGAGAAATGAGAGGGGGAGTGAAATGAAATAGTAACAGAAAAGATGTAAAGAATATGTAACAAGGAGTTAACCTTGTAAAAAAAACCTGCAAACCATACGGGGAGACAATAAACGAATACATACAAGAAAAAAATTCAACATTTTTGGAATTTTTAATAACTAAAAAAAAATCAAAGTTCAATTGAAATCAAAAACTTAATGTTACAAAAATTAAGGTTATAAAAGAATAAAAAATCAAGTTCGATTTTTGTTGAATAAAAATAAAAATAAAACAAAAAATTCAATTGAATTCAGAAATTTCATTTTTACATTTTTTTTTCCCTGTATTGTCCCCCGCTCATCAGGCATTTTCTTGCCTATAGCGGGTCGGCCCGATCGTTTGTACTTTTTCCTGTGCTTAATTATTCTTAATCCTGTTCAAGACCGAGCCAGTCCCCCCTTTTTGCGGCTGCAGCCGACTTCCCCCACTGTATCGCATTTGCCTCTGGACAGAGCCCAGAAGACAGAGGGAAACTGCAGAAAACCTCTGTCGATACAGTCGGTCTCAAGTTCGCTACGGGCCGCCGGTGCTAATCGCGTTTCGCTGAGAATGTAAACACTCGGACTACAGGTATACACATACAGGTATACCTGGAGCTACATCGCGCCCGAATATTTATTTCTCAGCGAAAACCACGGCAGCGGGATTTCTGGTTTAGAGGCTAGCACGCTATCCACTAGGCAAAAGCACCGGTTACTCATTTTTTTAAATTAAGGTTAAAAAAAGAAAAAAATTCAAATTTTGAATTTTTTTTCTTTCTCAAATATTAAAAGAGTTGTTATTGCGAAACCGCGAGGAAAACAAAGGAAAAGTCTTTTTAAAATTTTAATCATCATTAATTGCCATTTAAGGAACAATGAGCTTTCCTTTACTTTTTGATAAAAGTTTCACGCTTCGGTAAAAAATAACGGTTCAGCAGATCAATTTTTAAATCTTGGGGGGTCGTTGGGCATGTATTGAAGTAAAAAAACCCCTAGAAACATGAATCATTATCGCAATATTTGCCAAGTTGACGTGGATTTTCCAAAAGGGGAAAAAAGTTCATTTTTTTGTCTGTTTCAAATCAATATTAAGGTTACAAAAAAAGTAAAATCTCAAAAGTACCAGAAAGTACTTTTAGAGCATTTCTTCCAGTTTACAAAACCCACCTTTAGCTCGCTGTGCGATCATTAGTTCATGAGATATTGCTGATCTACGAAAAAAGCTCCTTTTTTCTTTGAATGCCAATATCTCAGCAACAAATGGTCGTACAGAGATCAGCAAGAGACCATTTTAAAGGTAAAGAACCAGGCTAAAGGACCCCGGTATTGATAAAGCCACAACAAATTTTGTTGTGCCCGTGGACGATTTTGAAAAGGACAAACATTTTGAAAAAAATGTCTTCCCGCTTTTCCTTAGGATCATGCCGAGCGCGTTGCTTTAAAAAAAAATTACTGAAAAGATTTTCAAACTAGAGACATCAAGCTTTAAAACGCATTTTGTTTTATTACGATTCAACTATTTTTCACAAAATTACAGCTCTTCAAAAATCAATGAAAAAAAGGTAAAATTCAACTGTTCCCTTAATTTTTTTGCTGAGTGTATTTAAAGAAACGCAGCACGAACTTAGGGACCGAGTGTACTTAGAATTTTCTATCGCACACGAGTACATGATTCGTCGCCTGCAAGTACTAAAGTACAAACGGAAAGATAGATGTCATGGCCGAAGCTAGAAAGTTGTTAATTTTTTTAGTAAGTTTATGTTATTGGTGTTCAGTAAGTGGGTCTTTTAGTGCTCGAACACCGAGACCCGTTGTGCGAACACTCGGTTTTCTTGTGTTCGAGCACTGGGATAGAACGAAATATGGCTGTGCGAACACAGGTACATCCAACATTTCCGCAGTGTTTGTTATTTAATGTAACAGAACGGTTATACTCCCGACGAGACTCTCCGAAAAGTCGTCACTACTCGCGTAATTTCGCCGTGGAGCTCAGTATTCGAGCTCTCCCCACTCATCGCTTCGCGCGACGCTTCAATCATCGGCGGCAGCGAGCGTTACCTCACTCTTAATCCAAAATTCATACCGCACATACGTGCTATTATTCCTTAGATTAACTACTCTCGTAGTGTGGTACACAGCACTGCGTCTGCTGACCACGTAGCTGTGAGCATAGCCCAGGCTCACCCGTTCGATGTAGCGTACAGGGATCGATGTTGCTTCGACACCTGTACGATAGACGATCCTTCGTTTATTATAATTAAGTTCTTGTAAATATTTCCTTGAGCTCAGCTCACTTAATTGCAATCGTAAAATGTCTACCGCGATATGTCTACCTTTTTCCTTCCTCGAAGATCGGAGTGAATTAATTTTCTTATTCCGAAGATCGAGCTCAATGACATCTGAGAACGCTCCAAAATACAATAAAATTATCCTAAGGTCTAGCACATGATCCCTGTCGTTTTCCGATAGCGGAGATAATTCGAATTTAGGATTTCGAATATCCCAAATCGCGATTTGTATAAAATTTACTTTTATACAAATTGACAAACGTTGCAATAAATAATGTAATATTCCATATCTTGTTCGCGCATGCTAGTGTTTTGGAAAGAGCAGGAAATAAGCTTTAAGTTGGTCACAGCTATTTTTCAATCGCATTCTTCTTTATGTACAAAATGCGTACGTCATCTTGTCTCGGGTCTTAACTATGGGGCCACTGGGACGTTTACCTCACTTTCATACGGACATTCGTTTAATTGTTTAACGAAGGAAAACACTTTCAAACGAGTACAACGCTTGACATATTTCGCTAAGCCTTCGCTCGCATGATATCTTCGCTGTTCTTTGCATCGTTTAAATGAGACAAAACAATTTTTCTTTGGCCGCGGCGAAACAATTCTGGATGATCGTCCCGCGAAACGATGGAATCTGTGCTAGTATCTCGACTAAATACTGACAAAATTCGTTTTTGGGCCTCCCGAAACGATTGTATTATAACCGATGAAAACCGAATTCAGCGTCAGTTGGTCTCGAAACGTTCGTCAGTCGGAAGTAGTAAGCACCAGGTAAGGGAGACAGGGTTTCCCCCTCCCCCCTACCTCCCATCTGGACCCGTGGTGCCAGTGCTAGACAGAGGGGTGGGGGAAGAGTGGGGGTAAATTCCCCGAGCTGTGATTGGTCTAAAAATCCCCTCTCCTCCCCACTCCTTCGGGAAAATATTCCCTGTAATGTTTGAGAGGAGGTGGGGGGTTAATTTGCATAATTCCCCGAGTTTACATTGGTCTAAAAAATCCCCTCTCCTCCCCACTCCTTCGAGAGAATTTTCCCTGTAAAGTTTGAGCGGCGGTGGGAGTGATTAGCATAATTCCCCGAGTGTGGGTTGATTGCTAGGTCCCCTCTCCTCCGCCCCACTCCTTCGGAGAATTTTCCCTGTGTCGTCGTCTTCTCCGAGCGCCGCGGCGAGGGAGTGGGGGCGCTCGTCGCGGGCTTTGAGTTTCCCGAGCGCTGGTATCCCCTCTCCTCCGCCTCGCTTCTTTGGGAGAATTTTCCCTGTGTCGCGTCCGAGCGTCTCGGTGGTGAGTGGGTGCGTTCGGCGTGGGCCTTGATTCCCCGAGCGCTGATTGGTTGTTAAGCGCGTGGAGATGATTTCCCGCGCGCTGATTGGTCGGTTGAGATTATTGTCCGCCGCGTCAGATTTTCGAGGTAAAATCGAGGACGATCGAGCAGCAGCAGCCGTCGATATTGTAGATTTTTAGCCTACGATCGGTAACTCGAGATTTTCGATAGTAACTGTTGCGAAGTGATGGTAAATATTTCGGGGGTCGATAAGTCGTGAAATGAAAAAGTCGAATTGTCCCACAAAATAGATTTATTTTAAGCACATGGTATAGCTTGTGGTGAAAATATTACAAGTGTTCAGACGGCTGTTGAGCGACAGATTTTTGGAATGGTCAGCCGTGGTTTGGGCCGTGGTACACTGGTCGCTGGAGGTGGCTTGGCAGCTTGTTGTATGCAGGTCTTGCATTCCCTCTTGGTCGGAAGATTACCGTCGATTTGCATGTATAGATCTGGCAAGTCTGTGTGTTCGATACAGAGCTGGTATGATGCAATCTCGGGATCCAGCTGAATATGCGTTGGTAGTTTATACCACAGAATGGGAATATATTCGCCCCAGTGTTGTATCAGTAGAGGTTTCGGTACGTATGCGAGTTCCTCTCTGGTGAGTTCCCATGGATCTTTACCGCAGTCGATCACGAGTATACCACTGATGACTTCCATGATGCTGTTGTGATGTTACAGCTAGTGCTGTTCTTTCGAAAGTGTGGTTAATAGAGGCATGTGTGGTTGCTTTTATACTGGAGTCCGAGATGTTGGTGGTGGCGGTGGTGGTGGTGGGGATAGTGGCGCTGTTGATGGTGGTGGTATTTTTATATGTCACGACACGTAATTTTTTGTTTGTTTTTATTCGGATTTTTACAGATGACACCCGAAACGGGCTGTACATGTTTGTATACACGCTGTATTACACATATTGCCGCCACCTTCCAGTACACTGGTTCGATTATTTCTCGCATAACGTTTTCCACGTTTTACATGTTTCAGTTTTTTGTAGTATCGTCGTACAATATTATCATTCTTCAGCTTATTTGCCGAAAATAGACGTAGAAACATAGCCAGGCTATAGCCCCGAGACATATAATCAAGAAACATAACACAGTACTCTCCACACACTCGAGACTTGATTGACTGTAGAGTTCTTGTATTCCACTCGTAGGTTGTGGTGTTTCGACGTATACGGTTATGGTGTTTGTTAACGAGCGGGGGTAGCCCGTAGCTGTCGAAGAAGATACCTCGGCCATCGTTATCAACGTACACGGCAACCCAGTGCGTCCCCGGTTTGGTATGATCGTCGGTATTGGCGACGATTGCAGCGGGTCTAGACCAGCGACTCGGGATACGATCGGCGGGAAATACTCCCTTCGTCTGTGCTGGGATGTGTTGTAGTGCTTTCAGTACCTCCAGACTGTTCATTATATACGCTCTCGGGTCCCTGGTGGGGACGACGTCGGCGCTGATGATGATGATGATGATGGTGTCCACCACTACGTGTGGCGGTCGGCGTTGTCTGTCGTTTCGGCGGTGTCGGTGGCGGCGGGGCCGAGCGTAGGGTCGTCGCGCGGAAAAGGGCGACTATTTCGTCGTCCGCGGGAACCGTGGCGTCACAGGTGTTTGCCGTGGCACTGTTGACACCCTTAGCAGGTAGCTGTGATATATACCCCTGGCCCGCAGCGGCAATCTCCGACTCGCTGGGCATCGTGATGCGGACGGCTTTTTTATCTGTGTCATCTGGGCGGTTCTTCCGGGGCACCGCTCCAAGTGGTTCGGAATAAATTGGATTGGTCGTATCGACAAGCTGCGTTTGAAGAAAACGTTTTAGTTTTCCCACGTTATTTAACGCACATTTCACGTTATCCTCCCGTGCGACGCCGTGATAAATGCACCATGTGTCAAACGACGGCATTTTCTTGAAGCTCGGTCCCTCGAAATTCTCCAGGTTAATAATGTCTCGTCCAAGTATATTTTGTAGAATTTCGGCTTTTTGTGCTCCTCGCGTGTATATGCGAATGGCGTAGCGACACATGGCCCTCAGGTTAACGTAAACTTTCCACAATGGTGTATCACCGTCGACCCACTCGAGTCCATGATGGTAGCACGTCAGTTGATTATTACTGCCTCGTATTTCTTTCGGTAAATCACCAAAGCCGTATGGTGCTTCAACGACCCAATGGCCGATATTATCACCTTGTAGTGTTGTCACTGCAATCTCCTTAGGCAGGAACTCGCCTCCTTTCCCGTAAAGGGCTTGAATATCGACTATAGCGTCCATGATGAGAAGTAGCGATGAACTGTTGTCGAGCATACGTGTGCAGAGGCTCTTAAATACCATTCACGGGGTGAGTCGATTGCGCCCTTTCCGTAACATCTTGACAGCGGCGGCGGCGACGGTGGCGGCAGTGACGGCTGCGGCTGCGGCGGCGGCTATGGCGTCGGCTGCGACGATGGAGGGACGAGATTTTTATCTTTTCCGGTGCTTAGGCACTAAAATCGGTGATGACTTGACGGGCTGAATCAATTTCAATGACATTGTCGTATTCGGCGTAAACGATGCAGTTTAACGTTGAGCTGAGAGATTTACCGAAGCGTACTTCAATTCGCACGCTGCCGTGTCTCACGAGATTCCAGTGTGTGAAGCAGTTTGCCGATAAATCGGGCGTTAAGTCAAAGGCAAACAGACAATAGCCTTTAGCGTATTCTTCGCGGTTAATGGCCAATCCTTCGTTTTGAAAATGTATTCCTGTGCCGGAGAAGAGGCTGTGATAGCTCTGAACCCATGTGTCGTTACCGCCAAACTCTGGTTGAAGCGGTTTTCCCGGTATTTGTTGCCCGTCCACGTAGAGCGATAGATAATTTATCGATGTATGTTGGAAATTGAAGGGATTGAGTGTCTTGTCGCCGTTAAATGCCTTATTGTAGACAAAGCCGAGTATGATGCGTTTCGGCAGTTGTCCCAGTATCACATTATCCAGTGTATCACCGATAATTCCACTGTGCATGGTAAATGATTTAACTTCCACTCGTGTTATAGGATACTTTGCGGTTGTCTTTGCCAGAGTTTTCGCGTGTGCGATAAGCACACCAGGATTAATTTTCGCTCGACGTACCATCAGAGAAACATCGTTTATTTTAACTTTGTGCATAATTCCCTGTACTGGTGCTTCCATAAGACAAAAATCGTCTTTCGAGCGTACGAGGCGTAGACGCACTTCCACGCCGTTTAGTAGAAATTTATCCTGATTGAAAACATCACAGTGTAAATGTCCGATCATATCGAGGGTTTTACCGCCTTTAATATACTTCGACCTTAGCTCTTGGGCATTATTGAGTTTCATGCCGGGCAAAGAGTCAAAGCCACCTGCGTCGTCGGCAATCCATAGGGCAGTCGTGAGATGCGATTGTTTTGCCGCAGGGCCGTAATTCAGCAATGTCTCAATGTAAGCCCTGTATGCGTAAGCATTATTGGGCGGTGCAACGAGTTTTTGATTGAAAAACACGTCGACCAGATTGAAGAGGCTGTGTAAAAAGTTATTAACAGGTGCTACTTTGTAGGGTGAGTCACCGTATGCTAACACTTTGACTTTTACACAGAGCATTGTGTGGGCTAGGTCAAGGTATTCCTCGCCGTGGCCAGGTATAACGAATTCAATGGGTCCGTCGTGTACGGGGTAACCGACGCGAGAGCTCACTAATTTTTTGTAAGATGCTTGCTGGGGTTGTAAGTCCCAGTTATACCTTTGATACGCCGATATTTTTCTCCCGTAACTGTTCCCGATGACGCAGTTGACCCGAGGGGAACGGTGGGTTGGTAGTGAATTAGGTTGGAATTTACACTGTCCTTTAACACACTATATATATATTTTATTTATTTAAAAAGCAACAAGAAATATAAACTGTGTATAAAGTTAAAATAACGGATCTTGTGTGTGTTCGGTCGAGTCAGGGATCAAGACGAGTTCTTGTCCGAGTCGACGTTCACGATGTGAAAATAGGTCAAAGACTGATGAGAAAATTGAAAAAATGTAGATTCCTGAACCTTCTGCTCTCACCTTTTTGGGAGGAGGAGGAGAGGGTTCAAGACTTGGCGTCGCGTATCCTCATTGGTTGATCGCGACACTTCTTTATTTTGGAATTCTTATTGGCTCAAGGGTTGGCGTCCCCCGTAGGTACGTACTTAGCGTCGCGGCGTACGTGACGTCCTGCGGGTACTCGCGGAAAAAACCCTAACGGTCAACCCGTCATAAAACATTTGGTCGCCAGAGACGACTCATCGGTTTTTCCCAATAATAAACCGATTTAGTCGCCGAGGCAAATTCCTCGGCTTGGTCGATAATAAAACATCTGGCGACCAAAAGTTCCTTCGCGGATTTTCCATTCGAGTATACGAAGGGTTGAGCGTAATAAAAAGGACCTTTGAGGATACGCGATTTTCGGTATACTCGCGACGTAAAATTTGTGTCTTGCGAGACTGAATATTTTATAATAACGCGTATGAACTTAAACTAGCAAACAATAATTAATATAGACTGCATTCCGAGATGCTGGGGATTCAACACGTCGTCCGAGAGCGAAGAGACGGGTTTGTCGTGGACATACTGTGATGACTCGATGGACGTCTGTGTCGGTGGTATGGTGAATAAGTCGAGCTCCGACTTCATACTGAAACGTAACGCTAATTTTACAAAATTCAGGGAGGTGGATTTTGGTGAGGGAGAATTAGCCGTTTACTCGAATTTTTACTTGATTCAGTACTGGACCTGGGATAGACGCGTTTATTTAATGAAAGATAAACCTCAGATCTTCACTGAGCCTGAACAGCAAAGAGAAAGTCTCATCATTGGTTTATATGATTGTTATTATTGACGTGCACCCGTGTGATGCGATGAAATTATTATGATTAATTTCGGGGATTCGCCAAGATCCCCGATTTTGCAAGGCTAATTAAAAGAATGACTCGACTGTTCACGTAGTGTGCAGATGATACTACGAGGAGCCTGCGGCTCATATAAAGAAAAAGAGAGGAAAAGGGCGTAATTGTATTTATTCGGTTCTCAGAGATATAATGAATCTCATCATCGAATTCTCGAGTGTGAATTTAAACGTGGCTAGGTGATTTATTTCGCGTCGGAATATAGGTCGATTCGGGTAGGTCAGGGAAAAGGTAAACAAAGGTAACTCGGTTTGTCGCGAGAGTGAGGCTTTTCAAATAATCAAGTGAGATGGGCTGTCTCCAGTGGTTCATGCGAAACTTGAATTTTTGACTAATCCGGCCCTAGCTTCTGCGAGTTATTTCTCTAATTGCTACGCGTAAGCAATCTCGTGAATTAATTATTACACCTCGTGAGTTGAGCTATCTCCAGGAGTTCTCTAAGAGAAACGAAGTAGAATAATGTAAGTCGCGAATTCTGACGAGTGCAAGAGAATATCGAAATTACGAAATTAAAATATTATATGTCCCTTTAACCGATTCCGAGAATTTGGGTTCGCGACGGCGAGACGCGCAAAAACGTTAATCCGGCCTAATCCCTGCGACAATGCCTCTACCGCGAGACCCGCGCCGTCGGCGAGACGGACACACGCACGTCGCGTGTAGTGTGCGTGTCGGTGAGACATACACTGTGGCTCACCGCCTATATTGCCGTCGAGTATGCGAGACGCGGGCGAGTATTGGTGCGAGACCAAGACAAGCGCGCATATAGCGGAAAGGAAATAGACGGACGCACAGGTGTCGTCGCGATAACGAGCCCTGTGCTTTTGTTTCGGGTATTGTGGAGTGTGCGTGTTGATGCTATATCAAGCCGCACGGGTTACTTAGGTATAAGATAGGAAAGAGTGGAGAATACAATAGGTTTTTAATCTATTGGAGCTGGGCTGGCTCAAGGAAAGACCGAATGTGTCGAAGCAGTATCGAGCCACTCGGGTGAGCTGGGCTTGCTCAAGGAAAGACCGAATGTGTCGAAGCAATATCGAGCCACTCGGGTGAGCTGGGCTTGCTCAAGGAAACTTGCACGTGTCGTGGCAATCACGAGCCGTACAAGAGTAGGTTTTAATTTTGTGGATCTTCCTAAGAGGAGAGTTGGAAAGGTAATGAGTGCTGGATACGGAAAGTGGCCAGCTTATATAGCCGCTGCCCCACCACTGGTCCTCTGAATTTCGGTGGTCAGCGCGGCCGCTCGGTGTAACGGTTGGCCGGGTGACGTAGCTGGTGGGGGGAGTTCTAACGCGCGGGTACCGAACTCGATCCTCTGCGGGTGCGCGCGATGTCAACAACGAGTTTTCTCGTTGGGGATATATCGTTCCGTCACAACTGTCCCCCTAAAGGATTGGATTAATAACAAGTATTAGCATTAATAGACTCGTTTGTTTTGTTGTTGTTATGGCCAATTCTTTATTTCTCGATATATTGGTCGAGTTCCTCGAGTAGTGACAGGGTATCCGCGCTGAGTAGTGGAAGAAGATCTTCGGTTGGCGGATTTATAACAGGGCTGGTTGGTCTCCTGCGTTTACCCGCGAACACTTTGGTGCGGGTGTGCTTGCGCTTAATTGCTTCTTCGATGAACAGGTGCTCTTCCGCATTTTTTTGTTGGCGCACGATGTAGTCGGGGATCTTCCTTTTGCCCAGAACGATGGGTTGGGGCGACACGCCCGCCAGTCCGAGGATGGGCCGTGGATTGGGAGCGAGTTCAATGGGAAACCATTTTACGTGGTGTCTCACCGTTGTCCCATCCGGAGTTATCTCTTTGAAAAAATAAAATAATGATTTCGGGATGATGATGGTTCCCATCGGTACCTTGCTGTACTGATGAAGTCCTTACTCGGTTGTCCGAGCACGCTATCTCCGAATAGCTCGTGTATTTTCATCTCGTTGCGCAGATATCTGAAGTGGAAGTCCTCTGCCTGTGTTTCCTTATTCCTTGCCGTTGCTGACCGTTTAGGACGATTATCCTCCCGCGTGGTATGGCGCTTATATGCCCTCCCGGTGAGAATCACTTCTCCTTTCGCCTCGAAGTCCGTTTGGCACGATATATCTTGCGACATGATCTGTCTAGCAGCAGAGCACTCGTTATACTGACGAGGGATGTCCGTGCGGAGCCCTCGAAAAGTTTCCGTTGGCTCTCAATGTTTTTCTTGATGTGACCTCTGTCACTGATTCTCTTGGTGACGCCGGGCTGCCTGTGGCGGGTATAGTCCGGTACGGCTATTGTATTTAGACGATGTTTTGGTTTTGAATATAGGGACGCATGTCGTGTGTGTGAAACCGTCCACGTTCGCGGCTGCTATCGAGATATTCTAGTAGGTACGAGGCGTTGGAGATACATTGTTTTATCCGGTATGGACCTTCATAGAGTGGCATAAACTTCGCCACTAATTTTGCAGCAGGGTTTGAGACGTTGAGAGCTTTGATCAGCACTAGTTGACCACAGTCGTAGGTGGTCATGTGATGTGCCTCGTTGAATTTGCTTGCTTGTCTTTTACGTAGCTTGCTCATCTTGTCACGCGCTGCTGTGATGATGAGGGGGTGATTTGGTTGTGTGCTGTGGGGAGGAATAATCTTTTCCCACGGTTTTGTTGGTCTCGTTCCAGTATGGAGATGTAAAGGTGTATAGCCGGTGGACTCGTGAGGTGTCTCGTTTATACAGCCTTCGATGGACTCAATCCAACTGACCCATTGGTTATGTTTGTTTCCTAAGAATGTCCGGAAGAACCTGGACAGTTCGCGATTCGTTCTCTCAACAGGATTAGCTTGAGGGTGACGAATGGAGGTAAGTATGCTCTTGACACCGGTCTCTTGCAGTTTGGTGGCCCATTTTCCGGAGGTGAATTGAGTCCCTTGATCTGACAGTATAGCTCGAGGTTTCCCGTATTTTGGAATATAGTCGTTGAGTAGGCACTTGAGTGTAGCATCCGTGGTGGCATGCCGCAGAGGATAGAGTTTGGTCAACTTGGAAAACACATCGATCATGGCTAGAATGTATTTCATACCGAATTTGCCGGCGGGCAAGGGCCCATAAAAATCGAGGGATACCAGGTCGCCGGGTCGGTCGGGAAGAATGCTGAGCATTTCGGCGAATGAGCCAGTGGTATAAACCTTGTTCCTTTGGCAGGAGTCGCAGGATGCTATTTGGTGACGGGTTAGTCGATAAAGGTGAGGACAGTAAAAATCCTCATTGAGTAGTAGGTAACATTTTCGTGCACCTACGTGTCCATACAGCTGATGGCACTCTTGAATTAATTGGGGAGCGTAAGTGACGGGAATAAGGGCTCTGAGCTTTCCCTGTGTTACTTTATAGAGGATATTATTGAGAATGGAGTATTCGTTGTTTGCGGGATCTTGTTGAACGTTCGCGAAGAGTTTTTGGATTTCCTCATCTTCGTGCTGGTATTTCGCGAGGTTGGTTAGGAGAGTCTCGAATTCGGGTGAGGAGTCACATGCTAGCTTGGCGATGACAATGTTTTCCTGTCTGGTAGTCCTATCTAAATTCGGTAGGCGGCTTAGAATATCTGCCACCGTATTCTTTTTTCCCTCGCAATGTTGGACCGTCATGTCATAATCTTGTATCGCAAGTGACCACCGGGTTAGGCGTGCGTGCGCCAGTCTACATTCGCGGAGGAAAGTCAGGGCGGCGTGATCGGTAATCGTGTGTATTTTTGACCCAAGTAAGTAGGATCTGAATTTTTGAAGTGACCATACAATGGCCAGCAGCTCTTTTTCCGTTGTGTAATAGGTGAGTTCCGCGCCTTTCAGGGTCCTACTCGCGAATTGCAACACCTGATGTTCATTTTGATCGTTGACCTGATATAAAACCGCTCCGAGGGCGTAGTCGCTCGCGTCGGTTTGGAGATAAAAGGGTCTTTTAATGTCGGGATAATGTAGGATAACTTCAGTGCAGAATTTTTCTTTCACGTCCGCGAAAGCTGCTTCCTCCTCTGCTCCCCACTTCCACTTCACACTTTTCCGGGTGAGGTGTAATAGTGGTACAGTGGCACCGGCATGTTCCTTGGTGAACTTGCTATAGAAGTTTATTAACCCTAGGAACCCCCGTAACTGCTTTACTGTTCGAGGTGTTGGGAATTCTTTGATCACACGGATTTTTTCAGGATCTGGTTTTAGACCTTCGGAGGTGAGTATGTGTCCCAGGAACGTGACCTCTGTCTTCAAGAATTGCGACTTTTCCAAACTCAAGGTCAGCCCATGCTGCAGGAATCGCGAGAATAGCTCCTCGAGATTGGCAAGGTGTTGGTCGAAATTCTCAGACATGCATAGCAGGTCGTCGACGAAATTGATCGTGCTGTCTAGCCCTTTAAGTACTGGTCCGAGACCACGTACGAGGCTTGCGGTACTTGTACGCAGCCCAAAGGGAGTGACTCGGAATTCGTAGCCCTTTCCTCGATGTGAGAAGGCCGTATACTTGCGAGAACTTGGGCTTAGTGGCACTTGCCAGAAACTGGAGCGAAGGTCAAGGGATGACATGCATCTGACCCCAATACATTGTTGAAATAATGCCTCGGGTGTTTCCATCTGCTCGTGATCAGGAAGCATTATGTCGTTGATCTTTTTTGCATCTAAACAGAGTCTCACCGTTCCGTCTTTTTTTGGTATGATAACGAGGGGACTCCGATAGGGACTCTTTGAGCGTTGTATAATCCCTAATTCCAACATCTTTTCGAGTTCGACATCTACGCTCTCCCTATATGCTACAGGTACCGGGTAGACCTTCGCTTGGAAGGGTTTATGTGGAATAACTCGCAGCTCGTGCTGGTAAGAGTTCAATAAACCAGGTTTCTTGTCAAAAACGCGACGATATTTTCGAAGGAGTTTCTCGAATCTTTCCGCCTGCTCTGGGGTGTGCCACGTTGTCTCCAATATTTTCATATGGATCTCATCATCTGTTAGTTTGTAATCTGAATGGGCTAGCTGTCTCATTGTGAGGTTACTGGTTGATTCGTACATGGGTGGATTAATGAATTTGATTTTATGGGAATTGTACCCTTCGCCGGGTAGTGCGTACGAAAGTACATACGTGTCGAGATCTATGCTGGCTCGGATCTTGTGCAGGAAATCGATACCAAGCAGACAGTCTACCGTCAGGGTGGGTACAATTAATAGCGTGGCGCACTCGTCCGCCTTTCCTAGCCCGATTTTGGCAAAGAATTGTTTTTTTACTCGGACTGCTTTCCCGGCCGTTGCACCACTGACTGTCACTCCCGTGAGTGGCAGTGTGGGACATTTCACAAAAGACGCTCGGTATTCTTCGTAGAACTTTTCTGACACGGCACTAACCTCACTACCTGTGTCTATGAGAGCGCGAATTTTCCTGCCCTGTACGATGATTTCTAAGATTGGACATTTTGGCGTTTGTCTAGGTATGTTATCGTGGGAGTCTATAAGATATTCCCTCATATCTTCGCCGTAGCCAAGCGTCACCTCTCTTACTGCGACGGAGTGAGAGATGACGCTTCCCCGTTTTCCGACGTTTCTATCTCAATGACATGCGACTCGGTCGCTGGCTCTTCGGAGGATCCGTCGGTGAGCGCGCGAATTTTTTGGTTGCTGGGAGCTAGTCTGCGCGGGGCTAGGTCTTCGCGGAGACCTTGACGATTCGGCGTCGAACTGGCTGAGTTTGAATTCTCGGTCACGGGCTTCCTGTCCCCCTGGGGTCTAGGATAGTTACGGTTCGGTTGACTCTCGAAACGCCTCCGGTAAATATTGAGAGTACCGGCTTGGTCGAATTTTTCCAAGAGGTCAAGAAAAGACGAGATTGTGTGGATACCGCGGGCTATGATCGCGCTACGTACTTCTTCCGAGAAGTGCCTAGACAGTTTCGCGATGATCTGGTCATCTGTGGGAACCGGGCGGAGTTCGCGTGCAATGCCGATAAGATTGAGAGCATATGATAGCCTCTTGGTGTGTTTCTCGCGGTCGTAATGTCCAAAATCTAAATTTTCACGCACACTATACTGGACTTCTTCGTTCCAAAAACGGCGGCGGAAATACATTGAAAAATCTTCCCAGGATCCAATAGACTGCTCTTCGACTGTCCACCAATCTTTGGCGAGACCGGTGAGACTCTGTTCGATGATGGTAGTGAAATGATATCGGGGTCCTAATGCCAATCTGTATTTGTTCAGATCGTGTAGAAAACGCATTGGGCGTTCTGAGAGATTGCCTTTGAAGATTGGGGCTGTGAGCTTAGGGGCTCCCCAGAGCTTCGTATTCTCCATTTGAGTGTGCTCGGGCTGGAAATTTCCTGAGCCCTGGAATTCATTGGCACGGGGTTCAGAATTTCTACCGTGTGGAAATTCAGCTGGGAGACCCATAGGGTGATATGAGGTTGAGTGATGTAAATCCCTCTCAGAGTTGTGCTGGTCATCAGCTCCCTCATGGCTAGCCATATTGCGTGCATTTGCCGAAGAGGACCCTATGTGCTCTCGCCCTTGGCCATTTACAGGCGTCTGAGCGGAGACCACCGGATTTGCACTGGTCCGTCTTCCCGCCCCTGTCGACTGCGTGACTGGGTCGCCGCTATGGCTGAGATCGGAAGCTCCAATAGCTTGGGAAATATTCTGTAGTTCGCGATGAACTGCTAAAATGGATTCCTCCATGCGGGCCTGTATGAGATCTACCCGACGATTTAGGGCACTACTCATATTATCGAGGCGATGATTTGTTGACGCGTTATCAGCGAGGCGCATCTCTCGCAACTCCTGCAGCAGGGTCACTACAGTTCCCGGCGCGTTTTGTCCCTCACTATGGTGTGGGCCGTGTCGTTGGGCTGGGAGATGAGACTCCCTACGACTGCCATTATCGTGGGCCATCGCTTCTGCGAGTTGCTGGGCGAGATGTGGGATCGTGTATGAAAGATCAAAATTTCCTGTCACCTGAGGTATTGTTGCTGTCGTGTTCGTTAAGGTCGTTGCTGTCGCTGTCACGCCCGAAGGAGTTGTGGCTACGGGTGGCGAGTTGCGCGATGCCATCCTCGTAGTGCGCGACTAATTTTTACTGTGTTAATTCGGCGATTACTATAGCTTCTTTTCTTTTTTTTTTTTACAAAGAAAATTCCTAGCGAGGATATTCGAGAGATAATTTTTAAGTGATGAGTGGAGATTACTTTCAGAAAGATCACCCTATCTCAGGTCCCTGTTTGGGCGCCATTGAAACGTAACGCTAATTTTACAAAATTCAGGGAGGTGGATTTTGGTGAGGGAGAATTAGCCGTTTACTCGAATTTTTACTTGATTCAGTACTGGACCTGGGATAGACGCGTTTATTTAATGAAAGATAAACCTCAGATCTTCACTGAGCCTGAACAGCAAAGAGAAAGTCTCATCATTGGTTTATATGATTGTTATTATTGACGTGCACCCGTGTGATGCGATGAAATTATTATGATTAATTTCGGGGATTCGCCAAGATCCCCGATTTTGCAAGGCTAATTAAAAGAATGACTCGACTGTTCACGTAGTGTGCAGATGATACTACGAGGAGCCTGCGGCTCATATAAAGAAAAAGAGAGGAAAAGGGCGTAATTGTATTTATTCGGTTCTCAGAGATATAATGAATCTCATCATCGAATTCTCGAGTGTGAATTTAAACGTGGCTAGGTGATTTATTTCGCGTCGGAATATAGGTCGATTCGGGTAGGTCAGGGAAAAGGTAAACAAAGGTAACTCGGTTTGTCGCGAGAGTGAGGCTTTTCAAATAATCAAGTGAGATGGGCTGTCTCCAGTGGTTCATGCGAAACTTGAATTTTTGACTAATCCGGCCCTAGCTTCTGCGAGTTATTTCTCTAATTGCTACGCGTAAGCAATCTCGTGAATTAATTATTACACCTCGTGAGTTGAGCTATCTCCAGGAGTTCTCTAAGAGAAACGAAGTAGAATAATGTAAGTCGCGAATTCTGACGAGTGCAAGAGAATATCGAAATTACGAAATTAAAATATTATATGTCCCTTTAACCGATTCCGAGAATTTGGGTTCGCGACGGCGAGACGCGCAAAAACGTTAATCCGGCCTAATCCCTGCGACAATGCCTCTACCGCGAGACCCGCGCCGTCGGCGAGACGGACACACGCACGTCGCGTGTAGTGTGCGTGTCGGTGAGACATACACTGTGGCTCACCGCCTATATTGCCGTCGAGTATGCGAGACGCGGGCGAGTATTGGTGCGAGACCAAGACAAGCGCGCATATAGCGGAAAGGAAATAGACGGACGCACAGGTGTCGTCGCGATAACGAGCCCTGTGCTTTTGTTTCGGGTATTGTGGAGTGTGCGTGTTGATGCTATATCAAGCCGCACGGGTTACTTAGGTATAAGATAGGAAAGAGTGGAGAATACAATAGGTTTTTAATCTATTGGAGCTGGGCTGGCTCAAGGAAAGACCGAATGTGTCGAAGCAGTATCGAGCCACTCGGGTGAGCTGGGCTTGCTCAAGGAAAGACCGAATGTGTCGAAGCAATATCGAGCCACTCGGGTGAGCTGGGCTTGCTCAAGGAAACTTGCACGTGTCGTGGCAATCACGAGCCGTACAAGAGTAGGTTTTAATTTTGTGGATCTTCCTAAGAGGAGAGTTGGAAAGGTAATGAGTGCTGGATACGGAAAGTGGCCAGCTTATATAGCCGCTGCCCCACCACTGGTCCTCTGAATTTCGGTGGTCAGCGCGGCCGCTCGGTGTAACGGTTGGCCGGGTGACGTAGCTGGTGGGGGGAGTTCTAACGCGCGGGTACCGAACTCGATCCTCTGCGGGTGCGCGCGATGTCAACAACGAGTTTTCTCGTTGGGGATATATCGTTCCGTCACAATACATTCACACGAGTGTGAGTGTAGAAAAGACATGTTTAGCCGAAAATATCGGTGGGTCTTCGCCTTTTTTTACTACTCCCGCGTTTTTTCTTCGTCACTCTCCCTTTCGCCGTCCTGCGGCTGCTGCTGCTGCTGCTCTTCTTCTTCTTTCGCCTCTTCGTCGCCGCTGATGTTGCACTGCTTTTCCTTCTCGTCGCACGTTTTCTCATCGAGATACGCGCACGCGTACGACCCGTTAACGACTGCATCGTCCGCGTCGCGAACGCGTTATTATACCCCGCGCCGTTCATGAGTACAGCGATTTTCTCGTTAGCTTTTTGCTGTAAATTTCCACCCGATTCTGCGGCGCGTCGTTTGAGCGACTCCTTGAACGGTATATGATTCCCGCTCACATCCTCGATGACTTTTAGTCCGGTGCGTATAGCCTCTTTTCCAACGGCTTTAGCGCCTCTTGTTAACAGTGGGAGTACGCTCCTGAAGAGACCACCGAGGAATCTGCCGATGCCGTGTCCTCGTTGATACGGTGCGCCGACAAACACGTTGCCTATACGACTGCCGCCTCCGACTTGATTTTCGTAGTACGTCGTATAATGGGCCACCATCGCACGGGGCGCGAGCACGCGCTCACACGCGAGTCTACGCGAGCCGTTTAAAATGAAGCGTCAGGGTTAGCGTTCCGTACTCGAATGTGATTGGTTTGCCGAGGTGATCTCTTATATCTATTTCGAGTGTGCGAAAACAGCTGTTGAGTAGTGGTATGTAATTTGGAGGTGAAAAATATTTCACTTGTGTCGAACCATACGTATAATGTGTTGTATCCAAATTTACTATACGTAATAGAGCGGCCTGAGTATCACCGACTGTATAGGGTATACAGAGATCCGTGTAGACAAAGAGCTGTTCAGGTAGAGCTCGAGAGATGCACGCGGGTATTTCTGCCAAGCGTTGACGTCCTCGGACGAATCGTATGTACGAGTGTTCGTCGACTGTCCAGTCATATTGCACTGGGTCTATATTGAAGCCCAGTATACGCCGAACCTTCTCGCTCATGCGTAGCGCATTGGTCACTACTAATTTTGAACTGCACTTTTCCGTCCAGGTTGCACCCTCAATAGCCATGTAACCATTTGCCGTTTCAGCAGCGACAATTTTTATACCGTTCTCCCGTAGGCCCGGCACATTATTTATCTTTGTCGTAAGTTCCTCGTGACTTTTGTATACGCCATGCGGTATTTGACCGGTCTCGAGTTCTTCTTCTTCCTCTTTAGTACAAGGGTTCCATGCAAGATCCGTGTCCGTGCGTTGTAAATGCATCATTGTACAGGGCACATGTATTTCCGATAAACCCACGGCCCATTGACCATTTAATTGTATTTCACGAGGTAGTTGTGTGATAAAATGTGTTGTCGTATTCTCGGGATAGTATTGCATACTACTATTACTCGGTAACACGAGCAAAAAGTTTTCGTCGTTGTACATAATGACGGTTGCGGCGGCGGCGGCGGCGGCGGCGGAGGTGACGGCTGGTGGCCTAGAGCGTGCGCCCCCCCCCCCCCCCGGCGTTTGTCGGTGTCGATGGTGTAGGCGTTGGACGCAGGTATCCAGGAGTTAAATTTCGAGGGATAGCCAACCCAGCTGACGAAAAGTTGTTTCTTCGCGCCTCGTCCTTTGGTTCGTAAGATTGTATCAATTTTAAAATCTTGATCTGAAGTCAGGCGTTTCTCGTGCACAGGTGTTATTTAATCGGTGTAGAAGAATCCATCGATTAATTCTCCCTCGAAATCTCGTAGCTCGTAAATTTGTATTCCTTGACGGGTCGTGACTTTGTCGATTCGAAAAATGTCTTCACTCCAATTTCGCTCGTAACCCTTCTCGAAGGTGCCTTTTGTTCGACTAATCCTCACGTAATTGCCGCGGTTGTATTTAACCTTAGTGTGACGTCTTTTTTCTCGTTGCTTCACCGCCGCGTTTGTCATATTCTCCAGTGCGACATTCGCATTGTATAGCGTCACAGCAGCCGGTTGCATCTTAATTGACGAGTGTCTTGCATGATTATAATAGACGAGTGTCTTGCATGATTGCATCTTATTGACGAGTGTCTTATTTTTCGATCTTTTTGCACTGGTTTCGTAGTTCTCTTCAGCGTCGTCGTCGTCGTCTTCGTCGCTGGCATCGTTGTTATAATGCGTTGAATCGTTTCTTCGACGTTTTACACCGGCAATAGTAGCAGCATCACCAGCAGCAGCAGCACTCCGGCCACCAATAGCCCATAATTCATTATTTCCGACAAATTCATGTGGTACAGCACATTCTCGAAGGCTCCGAATAAACTGACGCCTGCCGTTGGCTTAGAAATCTTTTCTCTCACGTGTTGCGTCATTAACAAGATCGAGAATGTTCGAATTGTGAATGAGCACTCCGTCAATAGTCACACGTCCCTCGTTGTCCCAGCTGACTCGTTGTGACACACGCGGTGAATTACGCATATATAGCAGTAAAACGTGAGCTCTACGTTGATGTTTTGCCGGTACGCTGTTCACAATATTAGTCACGTTGAAATCGTGATTTTCCGGTTGCGATGACGATGCTGCTGCTGCTGCCATTGCTTTTACTCCCGGTAACGATGGATCTGGTGGTCCATTCCGTGTCTCAACGAGATACAAATATCGTTGTAGAACTTGTTGATACGCTTTCCATTTGGCGCCATCATCAGGATATTTTCCGGAGTTTAAGATACTTGCAAGTTCATCATCAAGTCGTGATATAGGATTGCCCGGAGTCTGTGCGGATTTTTGAACGCCGCCGCCGCCGCCGCCGCCACCACCGATCATTGGCTCGTTCACCGCTGTCGGCGGCGCCACCACCACCTCCTCCGCCGGTACTAAAACCATTTTCTTTGCGTGTTCCATTGTTAATTTTTTAGCCACTTCAACCACCACCGTTGCCGCCAAACAGTCTACTAAACAGGCCCGTGATAATGGGTGCTAATAAAAGGGGCCAAAATTCGCCACATCCTTTTTGCATCATAATACGTTTTTTCAAGCGCCAGTTAAATCTTCGTCGTTTACGAGCGCCACTAACGCCATCTACGCGTCTTTTTCCGCCACCATTCTGATTTTCCCTGTTTCGTCGTCGTCGTCGGGAGTCCACGTGTCGTAGTGGTGGCGCTAGTTGTCGCAACACATGTTTAAATCGTCCCAGACGTTTTTTTGCCGCTGGTTTCAGCTCCACCACACCATGTAGTACGTTTAACGCGCATTCACAAATACACTTGACTAGCGATTCATCGGATGTGCGTAGTAGGGCTTTTTGTTGTGCTCTATTCGCATGGCATAGAGCGTTGAGTAGGGCCGCGTGGCGTTGACCGATCGGCAGCCGTGCAGGCCACTGCCGATTTCCACCGCGCTTCTTTACCATCGCTCGATGCTGCTGCTGCCTCGCCATGTTGTCTGCACGATGTTTGCGCATTGCCGACGATCGAGCTACTACCACAATAGACATAACCGCAAAGCTCTAAATACGCCGTCAATAACGCGTCGTCATCTGCGTGATCGTTTATTTTTCGGCACGTATACTTGCATTTGCGCGTCGTCGGGAAATATTGTCGTACGGCAACGGCAAATATCCGGTGTCGACTGCTTCAGATCGAGAAGAAGGTAGCCGTGCGGTTGCGCTGTTGCGTCATGATACGCCTCCGAGAGAAATCGTGGATCTTCGGGATAAACTTGTCGCGCGAGATGCTGTATTTGTGCACGATCTCGGGGATTTTTAAAAATAACTATATAATTCGCGTTTAGCGAAATATCTCGTTGTCCGTGGCCTTGATGGAAAATATTCTGTGTTATAAAAATAACACTGATATTTTTATGATGACTGCCTTTTGTGAATAAATCGACGATTGTGTTGTTTGATGACTCACGCATCAAATCGTCGATAATGACTAGCTTCGCGGCGTCATTGTCATGAGAATAATCCTCCGGTTGCGGTAACCCCTCGTGAAATTCGATTTTCGGTGTGGTCGCCGCAGAGCCTCTATTAAACAATGCCTCGGTGTCACGGTCAAGATTATCCCCGTAATAAAAAAGAATACGCGCAAAACGGGTGTCACTCATTGCCTCGACGTTACGTAGAAATCGTCGAACGAAAACTGTTTTACCACAACCTGTAGGTCCACAGATCAACGAGGTCCATGGATGTTTTCAACGAACGTCCATTATCGACGATCGATCGATCGAGCGCGCGCGTGCGATTTACCGACAGACGGTCACTATTGCCTGCTACACTGCGTCTCTTGGGGCCCCTAACGACAAGCTGTTCCTCGGCGGCGGCGGCGGCGGCGCGACGGACACACGTCGTTATAAGCTTATACGCCGTGTGCGCGGCCGGGCGCGGTGGTCTAGCTTATATAGCGGACGCGGGGTCCACGATCGCTCCAATAAGCCTTATGAGCGAGCGACCGTGGCGATCAGCTTTTATACGCGGGTCCCCCACGCGCTCGCGCATACCCACCTCTTGCTCTCGCTCACGCTCTCTCTCTCTCTCACGCCCGGTTCCCTCTGGATGGCGCTACTCTGCTGCTGCTGCTGCTGCTACCGCTATCGCTGCTGTCTCGCTGTTGCGCAGCCGCGATATATTTTTATACGCTGGGTTAGGAGAGAGAGTAAATCGTACACCAAGGACACATGTAAAATAGGTTTTATGTTTTTTATTAGTCGTAGCGTTTTTTTTCATACTGGTGATGGTAGTGGTGATCGAGGAAAAGTTGAGAAAATATGTTGGATGTAAAAAAATGTCTGTTTTTTATTTAAATAAACATGTGAAACGAAACTATTTTTAACATTTTTCATTTTTCGAATTTCCGAACGGTGATATATATATAAAAAATAATCTGTATAAAAATTAAATCTAACACGCGTATACATCGAATTTTTAACAATATAGAAAATACAACCAAAAATAAATTCTAAACATTTTATAATTTTGTGGTTTTCAAATTTGCCTTATTACTAAACACAGACACACACATACACACACACACTAACAATATTTGCACACACACACACACACACACACACACACACACACACACACACGCACACGCACACGCACACGCACACGCACACGCACACGCACACGCACACGCACACGCACACGCACACGCACACGCACACGCACACGCACACGCACACGCACACGCACACGCACACGCACACACACACACACACACACACACATCACACAACACAGGAATGAATAGATTAATATTTAACTTAAAATTAACTTAATAGTTAAATCAAGCGACGACAACGACGAGGACGACGACGACGACGACGACGGTAGTGACGCGGTGTAGTTTAAAAACTTCTACGGCGTTTTGTAACCGAACGGCAGAGATAATGTGTGTGTGACGTGACGCCGCTTACGACACACAACCCGACAGGTTTTCGACTCTTTGCGGGTTATCACATGATGAAGAGCTGTTCTTTGAATTGAGCTGAATTTGATTTTTATCGCCTCCCGATTTTCCTCCGGCAAATCAGATTCGATCATCTCACGAATCGAGTGGAAATTTATTTTTTTCGAATTTTGATAATTTAAAGACAAGCCCTTCACCTTACACTCGGTTTTTATAACCTTCTCGGGGTCGGCCTCGTTTACGACTTCATAACCGTAGAACTTCGGGCCTCCAGATACAAACGACTTGATATAGTCGCTTGGTTCCTTTAGCTCGCTGGTCATGTCTCCGAGAAGGTTTCCGAGCGGTGGCACCCATTCACCTTCTTCACCGGTGCTGACGAAAATCACCGAGTCTGTGTCGTAATACAAAACTCGGCGTCCCAACCGTTCGAGATAGGAATAAAGCTTCAGCCGAGCCTGAGCCGTAGTGTACGCCGCGATAACTACGCTGGTTTGCGCCGATGGAACCACGGCCTCGTCGATACACGACCAATTCGCGTACATCACTTGATCGTTCACCGGCAATAAACGGTGTACTTCTTTGTCGTTGTCACTGAGAAGCAGTAACAACTTTTCGCGACTATTGACGACCGTTGTTTGCGTCAGATTTGATCTCTGTCCGAATTTACCCCAAAAGGAGTTTAGACAGAGTTTTGCCACGGCCCGCAGTCCCGGATTCTTCTCTATTTTTTCGCCATCTAGCCGAATACCCTCAGCACGCTCGTACTCCTCGATGTAGCGCGCTTTGGATTCCGAATCCGTACATTCTGCGGGCCAGCCGCTAGCCTCCTGCTTAATCCGTAAAAAGGTGTTGATATACTCGACAAAGAGCCCTCCGTCGCGTGTTACAGGATCGTATTGCGTCATCTCGTACGCCCAGATAATTGAGATTTTCTTCACGCTGAACCCCATCTCAATTGCCTTTTTAACCTCGTCCACGACCCATGTACCTGTAAACACACGGGCAGCCGGGTCCTCGTGAGAGCACTCTATCTGCGCTCTTTCCTCGGTGCAGGTACGGCACAGAGGAAACAACAGCTTGCCGTGCATGCGGACAGGTAACACAGGGTGGAAGAGATCCCGAGGCGGTAACACTGTACACCTGATCATCCCATTGACCGTTGTACCCAAGGCGTCAAACGAGCCATTCAACAAACGATCGCACTCGGTGTCCACGTATATCTTAGGGTGGCCTCTCGGGAAGCGGCCAACCTTTGAAATATATGGATATAACGAGCAAATATCGATGTAGTTGATTTTCTCGTTTGGTGCCACATCGTACACGGTGACAGTATTACCTGTACGACCACCGTAAAATCCATCGCGAGGGTTAAATGTCTCGGATTGCAAGCGAGGGTGGTTATGAAGATACGCGTTTATTGCCGGATTCGACCGACGCATCTCCGCGAATTCCACACTCCCACATCGTTTCAAGCTGATAACCTGATGATCGAATCTTTGCGTCGCTTGCAAGGGTTCGCTCGTAGCGGGCCTCGTATGTCTCGACAGTGGCACGTGACTTTTGCGTGCGATTGTCGGGAAAACAGCGAGGACAGCCATGCCAGTAGCACCCGTGAAATTGAAACACAAAGCGATCCTCATCAAGTTGCAGGAAGCCGTCAACGAGCAGGCCTTCAGGTAGCCGGAATTCTCGATCTCGAGAGGCGTGAATGATCTCGTGCCCCAGACAATTTTCGACCCAGAGAAGCCACGCGTTGGCCTCCCTTGAGTGCTGTTCCGCGAGCCTATACCCGCCGTTCGGAATGAGCCCGATTGTTTTGGGTTTGAGGTAATTACGCCGATATACCTTCGAGCAAGCCGATGCAATTGTCGCCGCCTCGGTAAATGGACAAACATTGCCCGCTTCGATGAATATTCGTCGAAATTCTTTGCAGGCGCGCCGCAGAATATCTACATCAAGCGAGCAATATTTCGTGATTTCCGACTGAAAATCGAAATCCGCCTCGGTCTCGGCTCTCGCTGTATACCACGCGTAAAATTCCTCTCGCTCAACCGGGCTCATCGTGTCGGGCGAGTAGAACTCCGAGGCAGGTAGCGCGCCTCGGTAGTCCTGGTTGTCCCGCGTATTGAATAGGTGAGGGAAGTAACCCTTACCCATTTTATCCGCGAACCCAAAAGCTTGCGGAAGAGCACTCAGACGCATGTGGAAATAATTTAAGCTGTCTATAAAGACAGTGCGCCCGAGCCGCATGGAAATAAGTGAGTTTCCCGTAAGAATTAATTGCGGGAGCCCGAGATCACTGCAATTCTCGACTACATGACGCAGTATGAATTGCTCGTCGAAGCCCTTCGCGTTATGCGCGATGCACACAATCTTTCGAAACGCTGTCGAACGACGTACGGCAAGATTTATCAACTCCTCAACGGGTGATCTTCGAAAAATGTGTTTTCGAACACCACACCATTCGCAGGTGTCGGCAAACCCTACATCCTCCACGCTCTCGAGACATACTTCACAGAGCTGCTGTGCAACACAGAGCGTAGCAACATGCTCACGCCTCGCGTCACCCGGTGCTGCACTGTACGACTCGTCCTGGCGTGTCTCGAAATCGTAAAAGATGAACAGCGTTCGTGGCTTCGCGTCTGATGTGTCTTGCCGAGGGGCTAGAGGCTGCATGTAGCACTGCTCGTTGTAACCGTGTAGACTACGGCAGAGCTGACAGAACGATTTACCGCAATCGTGGGCTCGCCTTGACGTGTCAACCAGCCTGGAGCATTTTTTGCAAAAACGCATCGATTGACATATTGATTTCCGCTCGAGGTGCGGCGTTTTTAGCCGACTTTCGCGCGGCTTCAAATGATTTGCAAAACACACAGCACTGTGAAAAAATCTATTACAATCTTCGCACTCCCACTCGTCGCCGCCGCCGTTGTCGCTGCCTTCGGTCTCGTCTGTAGAGGCGACGGCACACGGTGGCGACGAGTAGCAGCGCGGGCACGAGCTTCTACATTTGTGCTGATACAAATGATTGTACGAGGAATTACAGGGAATACAATAATTCCTCGCACCACCGGCAGCCATCAAATTCGTTATCGGACTGTAGTGCTGCTCTTCGTTAAAATAAGCGATATACAAAATCGTACGCGCCTGTGTGTTTTGGAAACGCGTTTGTCCGTCGAAAATCGGCTCTGCTCCGCTACCCAGAGATGTCCAGTCGTACACTACTATAGCGACATGCGCCGCCATAAAGTGCCGCTGAAACATCTCGATCTCAGGTAGCCCGCAACCCTCCGCGGGGATTACTACACCAGCCTCACTGACAAGTTTGTTTGCCTCGACTCGCTGAAGCTTCGATTTTTTATGACGCATTCGTTCATAAAAAGTCTTAGCCTCTATCGTGCGTTCTCGTTTGCATCGAGAATTCGCAAGAGCCACGACGATCGAGCGAGGAAAACACAAATTGTCGGTGTTGTCGATTAGCAGAACCGAACGCGTCTTCTGCAATTTTTCCTCCAAACTACCAGCGCCTGAAACCATATCAGCGTACGTCACCGTGAACACAAGTGTATCGCACACCGATAGGATTCTCGCGCATTGATTGACGCTACAAAGCAGATCCCATAATTGCGGGTTGTTCGAGAAGCCCGCTCAACTAGGCTGCCGGTCACTGCTGCGGTGTGGTTGACCGAGTGTGCCGCTCGGGAAGGGTGGCAGCACCTCGCGGGGCGATCGCGTCACTGCGACGCCGCGCCTGCGCGCTGAGTCTCCCCCCCGAGCGTCGCCTCGAGACCGCACGAGCAGCGTGGTCGGCGCCTCACTTGGGTTCGTCCGGTTCCGTGAAGCAACAGGTGTTTTCGTTCTCTCGCGTTCCGTGCCGCTCACTAAGTCCGCTCAGAGCTAATTAGCCTTACAAGCTAATTAGTTTTCCTCGTGCTCAGTCTGCTCACGTCCAGCTCTGTGGGAGAATTGTTTCTGCGACGCGGTAACGTGCAGGTTCCGCGAGCATCAATTCTTCGCGCCCGCCACGCGGCGATACAGCGTCGCGGCGGACATTTTCGTTTTTCTCGACCCGCTCACGCCCACGGTCGAGGGGAATCGCGATCGAATCGGCCGTCTGGTGCCGTAATCCGCTCAAAAACAGTGTATAAAGTAAGCATCGTGTAAATATAGTGATTATTAAACGCAGCAATTTTGTGTCGCACGCCTTCAAAACTTTATTTTCCACCCGCTTCACCATCATCCATCCACACGGCAATTTATTTTATAATTTCTTGAACACGGGTATTCGAAACGCCATATCGGCCTCAGCGACAGTCCCGCGGTACCCTCGGTCATACCTTCAGCCACGAACCCTATACCGATCATATCGTTTGGCGAGCGACCCGAAATAAAGTGCGCGTGTATATCACGAATTGCGTTTTGGATCCAAGAGACAGGATTAACACCGGGCGGTGGTGAAGCCAGCGCTACGTCCGTTTGAACGCACGTCGTTTTGAACCGCGGCGTAACACAAACTCTGGGCTCACCTAGAATTTTAAACCTAACTCCAACGGCCGCGACATCCTCGTTATCGTCCACGGTACGCTCATTTTCTCGACCGATCGGTTGATCAACTACCATCGCGTCGTCGTCGTCGTCGTCGTCGTCGTCGTCGTCGTCGTCGTCGTCGTCGTCGTCGTCGTCGTCGTCGTCGTCGTCGTCGTCGTCGTCGTCGTCGTCGTCGTCGTCGTCGTCGTCGTCGTCGTCGTCGTCGTCGTCGTCGTCGTCGTCGTCGTCGTCGTCGTCGTCGTCGTCGTCGTCGTCGTCGTCGTCGTCGTCGTCGTCGTCGTCGTCGTCGTCGTCGTCGTCGTCGTCGTCGTCGTCGTCGTCGTCGTCGTCGTCGTCGTCGTCGTCGTCGTCGTCGTCGTCGTCGTCGTCGTCGTCGTCGTCGTCGTCGTCGTCGTCGTCGTCGTCGTCGTCGTCGTCGTCGTCGTCGTCGTCGTCGTCGTCGTCGTCGTCGTCGTCGTCGTCGTCGTCGTCGTCGTCGTCGTCGTCGTCGTCGTCGTCGTCGTCGTCGTCGTCGTCGTCGTCGTCGTCGTCGTCGTCGTCGTCGTCGTCGTCGTCGTCGTCGTCGTCGTCGTCGTCGTCGTCGTCGTCGTCGTCGTCGTCGTCGTCGTCGTCGTCGTCGTCGTCGTCGTCGTCGTCGTCGTCGTCGTCGTCGTCGTCGTCGTCGTCGTCGTCGTCGTCGTCGTCGTCGTCGTCGTCGTCGTCGTCGTCGTCGTCGTCGTCGTCGTCGTCGTCGTCGTCGTCGTCGTCGTCGTCGTCGTCGTCGTCGTCGTCGTCGTCGTCGTCGTCGTCGTCGTCGTCGTCGTCGTCGTCGTCGTCGTCGTCGTCGTCGTCGTCGTCGTCGTCGTCGTCGTCGTCGTCGTCGTCGTCGTCGTCGTCGTCGTCGTCGTCGTCGTCGTCGTCGTCGTCGTCGTCGTCGTCGTCGTCGTCGTCGTCGTCGTCGTCGTCGTCGTCGTCGTCGTCGTCGTCGTCGTCGTCCGCGGTGGGCACGCACTGCACGACCGCCGAGTCCATCGCAGAGCCAGCCGCAGCGACCGGAACCCTATGCTCGTCCTTGGCGCGGACACAACGACCTCAGCGTGTGCGTGTGGGACCATCTGGTGAATCACCAATGGTTCCGGGACGTTGAGCTGATGGTCACCCGGGACACGCTGTTCCTCGTCATCGACGTCGACGATTTCGTCGGGGACATCCGCGCTCTCGATCCCCGAATCGACGAACGTCTGCGTCACATCGCTGTCGGTGTCGGTGTCGATTTCGTCCTGTACCCAGATACCGTCCGGGTTCTCAGCGTCAAATTGTAGATGGACTTGATGATGTTCACGGTGCCTCGGCGGCTCATCGTCGATCTCGATCGGCTCGGGATCAGGCGATGCAGGGCTATCAAAAGCTGGGCCGCCCTTGATCGCCACGACGAGCCCTCTGTGGACCGGAGCATCCTCGTCGATGCGCACGACGGCCTCAACGTGCACCGGCTCGGGAGACGCGGGGCCCTCCAACACAGCCGCGGGTGCGACGTCGACCGCCATACTCTCCGCGACATCGTCGCTATCCTCGTTCTCGTTGTCTGCGTCGTTGTGCTCGCGGCCGTCGCTCTCATTGTCCTTCTCCTTCTCCTCCTCGGCCTCCGAGAACTCGTACGCAGGAGTGTAAAGAGACTGCCGAGCGTTGAACTCGCAGCTCATCAGCGCTCTGGCGATTGGCAATCCTTCCATATTGCGTTCACGCACAATGTCGCACGCTATAGCAATAGCGTATGCCGACGCTTCGAAGGCTTTATGCTCGTATGCTCGAGCGATAACCCTTAAGGGCAATCGACGAAGCACTCCCTTCAATTGATGCTGTGCATCTTTGAGGTTCATGGCGCGTAGAGCCGTAGCCCAGCGCATAGTGCACCGACGTGCAATCACAGCACTGCGAATTTTCACTAAACTAACCGTTTTAAGGATGGCCTTAATTAGATTACGCGCGCGCTCACACTGCATTTTTATTTTTTTCGGCTTACACGCACACACACGAAACAAAACAAAAACACAAAGTTCGCTGTTGTCGCTATAGGCACCACAGACACCGACACACACACGGGAGTTTTGACGAAGCCGTGCTAATACGCGAATTCTGCAAAGACAGATACTTTGACACACTGAACGAATCAAGACGAACAGCGGTGAGCACGTGGAGCGGTGAAGTGTCACTAGTGACTTCCGAAGACAGAATAAACAAAGTCTAGCTTTCCAAATTCCATATAATTTTAACCACACCCACTACAAAAAGATTTAACCCCCACAATGAGGTGGAGGGAGGCTGGAACTGTCTTTGGCGTGCAAACACTGGTCAAAGTTGTAAGCCAATGCTATTGAAGGATCTTTTGACGCATCGGAATCGGCGAGACTGACGGTCAGCAAAACACCGTGATGACCATAGCGTGGCACGCCCAATAAGCATAAAAACAATGCCACATCTCGCGGAGATCTCCTAAAAAGATCGACAGTGACCCTCGGCCTGGCCATCGATACTTCCCTTATGGTGACCCTCGTACTACACGCCGAAAATCCCTTCGCCACCCGACCGTCTATACAGGTAGCCATGGAAAACACCGGCACCTCGACATAGACAATGTCACGGCCCGCGACAGCCGGTTAGCGACACCATCACCCCTTAAACAGACCACCGTAAAGGTGTTTCACAACGATACCCATATATTACAATCTTTATTACCTCTGGACCAAAACGATTTTATCTTTAATTTATACAACAGCAGGTCTACGGGGCAATACACCACTGTCTCAGCGCGACAGAAAATTATATCTATCTCGCCGATCGACAGACAACGATTTTCCACCGTTCGAAATTCCTACGACTAAGAAGGAAAATCTTAACAGGTGTCACACATACACACACACACCCACCGGACCACCCTGAAATATCTGTTAACAAGCAATCTACCGCTTCTTACACACACACACACACACACATCCGGCGAATTCGGCGCTGTAGACGTACAGTTAACTGGTTTCACCCCACCACCACCACCTTTTGACAACACGTGTGATATTTCGAGGGTCGCGGGTCTGGGCCACCGTGAAGCGTATATATAAGCACCCCTACAGTACTAGAAATCGGCAGTCGAGCCCGTGACTTCACTAAAGACCGTTTACGTGATATTACGCAACCTTTTATCCTCGACGCTTCATCGCACGGCCTATTGTTCAACATGAGTCAGGCTATCACATCCGAAGATCAGCGCGTCTGCGATCTGCAGCCTTCAACCATTTACCGCGTGTTGTCGGACATCGAAAAGAAACGCCTCGAAGGACCCCTAATTCTCGGGACTACGTATGGACTTAACCAGTCCGAGACGAAGAGGGTGAGCGTCGGTCTACAACCTCGAGCCGATGGAAGTATACACCCGGTCGTAAAACTGCAGAACAATAACACGACTGGTGGTATTGTTTTCGAGGCTAAGGATTGGACTCTACTGCAAGCGCATCTTCCCGATTTATCGAAGTATTTTACCGATGGGCAAAAGATCGCCTGGGGATCGGGCTGGCGCACTCCAGCGCCGATATACATCGCCGACTGCGAGATTCTCTTCACCACTAGCTATGGGTCGAAATCTATAGTGTTTGATCGCCGTGTTGAAGAAACACCCGCTGATGAGGTGACCGAGAGTCAGCTGGAAGCCGAGCAACCAGCGAAGAAGAAACGCAAGAATTATTCACCCGCTGTTGTGATGCAAAAACCATCGTACGACGGGCTGCTGCAGATAATGTGCACCGACGAGCGCTTCAGACGACTTCAAAGGAACACCGCACTTGTTCAGAAGTGCGCCGAAGTACTTTGCTCCGAATTACTGCTGCATATTCCGGCTAACGAAACACACGAAAAAATCAACGAACAGCGCGTCAAAGAATTGATAAAAAATAATTTCAAATCTTTGAAAGACGCCGTACAGCACCGAATGGATGCTGAATTTGTCGAACTCACGTTCGGCATCGTGTTCCTCGAGCTCACCGTATTGTGCACCGCGTTTATCACACACGAGCTGCGGAAAGTACTTGCGGTGAAAAATCAGGAGACAACCCAATGAAGACAAACCCTGTAAATATGAGTGTTCTGTGTCTGTTTATAAGCGAAGCCCCCGCGACAATCTATATAATTTCTCATTTGTATCATACAACGACGGCAGTCATAATCATCATCATCGTATCATATTGTAATTACCTATAAGATGTACTTTAATTTTAATACTTTGGCTCTTTTCGTGACAATCGTGTATCTGTAAACTTCTCTGTCTTCGTGTACAACGGTCCAATAAAATTACTTATTTAAAAATCTGATTTTATTTTATGACTTACCTTCACGAGAAAATTTACCATCAACCACCCAGCGAAAACCGGCAGGAAAATTCTGTTTCACCATTTGTAATACTTACCCACCTGGAAAACTTACCATCGAAAATCGCGAGTTACCGATCGTAGGCTAAAAATCTACAATACCGACGGCTGCTGCTGCACGATCGCGCTCGATTTTACCCCGAACACATCTAATATACGTTTAAACATAGAATTTTTGTGTTTGCCCCACAACACCTTTGTGTCTAATCTCCAGATTTACACGCTCGCGCAAACCCATACACATCTAATATACAACTTTTTTAGATGTGTATGGGCTTGCGCGAGCGTGTAAATCTGCGAGATTCGTCACAAGGTGTTGTGGGGAAAACAAAAAATTCTATGTTTAAACGCGTATATTAGCTGTGTACGGGTTTGCGTGACAATACCGACGGCTGCTGCTGCACGATCGCGCTCGATTTTACCTCGAAAATCTGACGCTTCGGACAAAAATCTGAGCCGACCTATCAGCACGCGGGAAATCATCTCCACGCGCTTAACAACCAACCAGCGCTCGGGGAATCAAGGCCCACGCCGAACGCCCCCACTCACCACCGAGACGCTCGGACACGACACAGGGAAAATTCTCCCAAAGAAGCGAGGAGGAGGAGAGGGGATACCAGCGCTCGGGGAACTCAAGGCCCGCGACGAGCGTCCCCACTCCCTCGCCGCGGCGCTCGGAGAAGACGACGACACAGGGAAAATTCTCCCGAAGGAGTGGGGCGGAGGAGAGGGGACCTAGCAACCAACCCACACTCAGGGAATTATACTAATCACTCCCACCGCTGCTCAAACTTTACAGGGAAAATTCTCTCGAAGGAGTGGGGAGGAGAGGGGATTTTTTAGACCAATGTAAACTCGGGGAATTATGCAAATTAACCCCCACCTCCTCTCAAACATTACAGGGAATAGTTTCCCAAAGGAGTGGGGAGGAGAGGGGATTTTTAGACCAATCACAGCTCGGGGAATTTACTCCCACTCTTCCCCCTCCCCTCTGTCTAGCACTGGCACCACGGGTCCAGATGGGAGGTAGGGGGGAGGGGGAAACCCTGTCTCCCTATACCTGGTACTTACTACTGTCGGACTTACTACTATTTCGAGCGTGCTTGGCCTAAAGTTTCGACTGTTAGTGTTGCCGTTCGACGAAACAGTTAATTGTACGTATTTAGCTAATGTACTGTAACGGAACGGCTTACCCCCGACGAGTTTCTTCGAAAAGTCGTCACTTTTCGGCGAATTTCGTCGCGGAGCCGAGTATTCGAGCTGCCCACTCCTCGCTTCGCGCTAGGCCTCGACTAGCAGAGGCAATGAGCAAGCGTCACTCAATTCTTACACCTCGAACCGCACGATGTGCCTCCCACTTATTCCTTAAGTCCTGTGTGGCCCGCGTGATCGCCCCGCCAGCCACACAATCCTACTGGGATTAGCACAGTTATTCGTCTTGTTCCTGTTTATTGTTGTTGAGTCCTAAGTGATTCGATCCTTGAGCCTCGCTCCTCAACAACAACCGTAAAATGTCTTTGGTAATCTGTTCACCTATTTCCACTCCTTTTCCCCTACAGTTCAATGATTATAAGTCAATCGCACTCGTAGACCGGAGGGAATTAATTTTCTTATTCCGAAGAACGAGGCGAATGACTGCTGAGGACGCTTCCAAAACACAATAATTTATTCTCGGGTCCAGTACACGATCCCTGTCGCTTCCCGATAGTGGAAATCACTAGAAAATTAGGATTTCGAGATCTTAATTCGCGATTTCAATAAAATTACATTTTATTGAAATCGCGAAACGTTTCAGTAGCAGTTGTCATGTTAATTCAATAAATAGAATGGCCGGACAAGTTATTTTTATAAATTGACCCATGCAACTTTGAGTTATTTAAACTGTTATTCATTTTCGGATTTACGTGGCGTTGTGAGGCGGCTGATTATTTGTCGACTTGTTGGAAGTACGGGGTTTTACTTTTGTAAATTCATTATTTCACAACTTTTTGACAGTATAGGTACATCTGCCGTTGTAAATGTATTTGTCCCAGATTTTTACACCCAAGGTATTTTTTGGTCTGTAATGACTTCCTCGTGTATTGTTAAGATTTTGTAAATACCGTCCTTGAGCACAGCCAAACTCATTTATCCTCAACTGTAAAATGTCGATTATGATCTGTGTACCTTTTTCCTTCTTTTTATCCTTCCTGTCTAGTCATACTCGATGATCGGAAGGAATTAACTTTGTTACTCCAAAAATCGAGACGAATGATTTCTGAGGACGCTTCTTAAAAAAAGATATATTCTCGGGTTCCGTGTACTATCCCTATCGCTTCCGGGTAGCGAAATAAATTGTTCTTAGACATTCTAGTATCATAATTTGTAATTTCTATAAAATTTAATTATATAGAAATTACGAAAATATTTCAATGTTGATGGTCTAATACCAAAATGGCATAAATCTATGAATTTAGTTTTTGATATTTAAAAAAATATTTGTGGCGTCCCACAACAGGGTCCCTCTGTCTTTTCAGATATGCAGTAGAGTCAAACGGAATAGGTTACGTACACTTCGAATGATGTATTATAGAATATGGCAAAATAATGTCGGTTCCATTCGCGAAGTAGTAGCTGATTTGTTGCGACAAAAAAATGGCGCAACATATATAAATGCTATTACCGAAGATAGTACGAGCACGAGTATTCCCCAACAACATTTCCCAGAAGTTCCAGAAGCAAGAACTCGTGATCCTATAGGTTTAGAAGAAACGACTGCATCCGATTTCCTTGGAATACCTCCTTCTAATGATTTAGAACTAAAGTCGATGCTAATGTTGCACCCCGGAATATTTAAATTCCATTTCGAAATTTCTGTTGCTCAATCGAACGCCCGGTCGGGGTGAACGATCGAGCGCGTGCCGGAATTCGCCGATGTCGAAATCAAGCGAATTGACACGAAATGCTTACGCACCGATTTTCGGTGAATCGCAGCGATCCACTGCAATTCACCGACAGTCGAAGACCAGACTCGGAGCTGAGCAGTCAGGCTCCTCTTAGACGCGGGTACCCTCATGTTGTAAAACGAATAGAAACGAATAGTAACAAACTGAAACTGTAACTCAGAAATATCTTCCTTCAAATAAATTGTCTTATTGGTAAACCCGAGTTCGCGTGAGTCCAACTCTTTAATCGGCGAACGATCCCGAATAAACAAACAATTACCCTTCGACTCGTAACCTGATCAATTAAGCGAACCGGACACGCCACGAGGATAATCTTGAGGCGAATGATCTCGTGTCGGGGGGGCCACATTTCCCTCGCACGAAAATAAAACCCAGAGTCAAACCCGACACGCAGACGTTGGGGCAAAGGACCTGGTGCGGTTTGACACGCAGTCGTCAGACCGTCAGACGATCGGGAGCGCGACCAGGAGGACGCGACCGACACGCTCGTTGGCCGAGGACCGTCGGCGACGAGAGCTACCGACGGACGAGGATAAAGGGTCGACCACGCCGGAGAGGACGAACGGGCCGACCAAGGACATCCAGACGCCGCAGCCAGGGGTCAACGTCCAGGCCAACACGGCACCGAGGACGACAGCCCTGACGACCAACAGCGCCATGGCAAGGATGCTGATTCTGTAAGTGGCGATTGTTACGTACATGTGCTAGGGTTTTTTGTAAAAAAAAAAATATATATATACCAGAGCCAAAAAAGGGGAAAACAATTCTCGAACGAAAAAAAAAAAAATCGCGTAAACCCGTGGGACTGAGCCCGCGAGCCCAGATCTCTCGTTAACAAAAACCGAGACCCTTACTTGTGAATCCAAATAACTTTGTTGCAACTTACGCGGATTCACAGTATTAATTCGCGAAAGACAGGAGGCCAGGCTAACACCAACCACTGTCCATCATAACTAAAATAAAAATAAAATAAACGCGAGGGGAAGCGCGGGTAATCCCGGGGGGGCCAACACATGCCTGGAGGTCGTGCCTCGTTGCCAAAAAGGAGGGCGAATTCGGAGGACTCGACCTTGCCGGCTGAGCCCGTTACCCCGACCACTGGGTTAGAGGCCGCGGTCCACGACATCACTTTCCGGACCCGGCGGGCCCTGCTGGAAAACT
This sequence comes from Pimpla rufipes, assembly GCA_963932165.1. NCBI lineage: Eukaryota > Metazoa > Arthropoda > Insecta > Hymenoptera > Ichneumonidae > Pimpla > Pimpla rufipes. The sequence continues at coordinate 8,003,844 of OZ010642.1, read as the reverse complement.
CGCCGACAGGGCGACTACCAGCGGCCACAGAAGCAGCGCTAGCTGCTAGTTTGCGCGCGCCTTTCGGCGTCAACACCGTCCGGGATACCGCGTTCGGCGGCCCCGACGACAGCTTGATGGATCCCCGCAGGGATGACACACGACGCGTGACCAACGCGATGGTCGATCGGGGCATTGAGGAGCTCCGCGCCCAGCTGGACACCACCAACCGGGGGGCTGCTGCGGGCGCTGCGGGGCCCTCCCCTCAAGGGCCCGGTCGGTCAGAGGACGACGGAGACGACAGCTACCGTCTGGAGACGATGGAGGAGAGGCGGATCCGGGAAGAGCAATCGACGGTTCGGGAGGTCGATCCCCGGGCAAGCGCGCGGAGGAGGGTGCCGCAGGCCCTGCAGGGGATGAGGGGCGATGAGATAGACCTCATCTGCCGTCTGCAGGAGCAGGTTGCCACCCTCACGTGCGAGCTACAAGCTCTAAAAGGGCAAATAGGGGGGCCCTCCCTCGCGGGGCGGGGGGGGGGGGAATCCGCCGGGCGCTCCGGAAAATCCGCCGGGCGCCTCGGGTAATACGCCGGGCGCTACGGGTAATCCGCCGGTCCCGCCGAACAGGAACTCGCGGGGTTCCCCGGCCCAGAACGGCTGGGAGCCGCCGTACGGCTATCACCCGGACGCGCCCAACTACCCCCCAAGACGGGACGCGGACACGCTCGATTTGGGTTTGGCTTTGAAAAATATAAAGAATTTCGATGGTAGCAAGCCCACGGAGCTCGACGGCTTCATCACCAGCTGTGAGACCGTGTTCGAGATGGTTTCTCCAAGCAGACACGGTATACTGCTGAAGCTTGTGCTGAGCAGCAAAATCGGTGGCCAAGCCACCCGTGAGCTCAAGCACAAAACCATAAATTCGGTGAGTGAGCTCAAAACCGAACTGGAATCCCTGTACGGGCAGCGCAAGTCCCTGGCCGCCCTACAGTTGGAGTTCAACGCCCTCCGCCAGGGACAGGGCGAGGACATCGCCGCGTACGCGGCTCGGACAGAGAAACTCACGATCGAGGTGATCGAAAAACTCTGCGGTGTCGTCTCGTCCGAGCGCGACGCGCTGACTATCGAGGAAGTCACGCGGAAGTGCGGCCAGGCGAATTTCGAGAACGGCCTGCACGGGCAGGTCCAAATTCTCGTTCGCTCGCGAAATTTCGCCACACTGCACGAATCGATCGCCGGGGCGATCGACATCAGCAACATGGTGCAGCCGAAAGGCGGCGCCGCCGGACAGAGTCACAACAACCGGCGATCAACGGCAGCTCCTGCGCAGGGGGCAAAGACCTGCTATAACTGCGGAAATGCGGGGCACCTGGCCCGAGACTGCACGCGGAAATCGGGCCGCGTGAGCCTGCCAATGGCCGGTCCGAACGATAAAAAAATAAATCAGGTGGACATCATTTGCACATACTGCAAAATCAAGGGCCACACCTGGCAGGAATGCCGGAAGAGGCTGAAGAAGAAGAAGGAAAACGGCCAAGCATAGCAGCAGCAAAATAAAGCGGCGAATAATCAGCCGGGGGGAAATGATAAGCCTCAGGCATCCAGCATGGCCGCCAAGAGCAACGTCAGCAGCGGGGCTGCGCGTACGCTGGGCACCCTGCAGGTCAACACACTGGCTGTCCGGTACGTAGCGCAAGGCCGGAGCGAGACGGCCGCGGCCGAGAGAGAGACGCTGCGAGTATTACAGATAACGCTCCCGGCCGCGAGCGATACGGCGGGCGACACCGCCGCCGACTTTCATATCGCTTGCCCTACTGCCGCTCGCGGGCTCTTGACCCTCAAGGCTGACACCGGAGCCCAATGCAGTATCGTGAAGTACAGCTGCTTGAAGGCCGAGGCGCGAATCGCGGACAGCGACGCTGAGTTGCAAGGGGCAGGGGGGAGTAAATTTTCTCCTCTCTGCAAGGCCGAAATTACACTGAAAACACCGAGAGTATCCGTGCAGCATTGGTTTTACGTCGTGCCGGACGACGTGCCGTTGGCTGTGCACGGGCTGCTGGGGATGGACTTCATTAAAAAACATAAGGCCGACATCCTCAGCGGCGAAACTTTTAAATTATTCGGCCACAGCATGCCGCTAATAGACGGACGCTCGAAGCTAACGATTGCGCCTCGCTCGGAAAAAATAGCCTACGTCGCGACGACGAGTAAATACGTCGGTTTAGTCTCGCGTACGGAGGTGTGCAACGGCGTGATACTCGGCGCGTGCCACACACCACCACGAGGGAATAGCTGTGTGGTGAGTCTCGCTAATACTACCGAGCACGAGGTGGTGATAGAGCGGCCGACGGTGATACTTGAGCCGGTCGAGATAACCGAGGCCGAGCTCGACGCGAACGCCAAGGCACTGCTCGTAAGCCCGGTGCAGGTGGAAAGGGGGGCCCAACGACTGGAGCGGCTGAAACAGGAGCTCAGCCTGAGTCACCTCAACAGCGAAGAACGTGACGAACTCCTGAAAATCGTCAATCGATATGAGCGGATTTTCCACTTGAAGGGAGATGTTCTGCCGTGCACGCACGCCGTGGAACACAACATCCCCCTAAAAAGCGGTGCGAGGCCGATAAAAGTGCCGCCGTATCGACTTCCGGAAATGCACAAACGGGAAATCGAGCGGCAGATGGAGGAGATGCTAGCGGACGGAACAATCCAGCCGAGCCGCAGCCAGTGGAACGCTCCTCTGCTGGTAGTGGCCAAAAAACCCGACGCGGCGGGGGTGCAGCGAATGCGAGTAGTCGTAGACTTCCGAAAATTAAACGAAGTAACCGTCGGCGACTCGTATCCCCTGCCGAACATCACGGAAATACTTGATCAGCTGGGGAAAGCGCACTACTTTTAAACCCTCGACCTCGCCTCGGGGTTTCATCAAATCCCAATGGCGAGCGAGGATAAGGAAAAGACGGCCTTTTCGACGCCGAACGGGCATTTTGAGTACAATCGAATGCCCTTCGGGTTGAAAAACGCGCCCCCCACATTTCAACGGCTGATGAATTCCGTTCTTGCCGGCATCCAGGGCATAAAATGTTATGTTTACTTGGACGACATCGTGGTTTACGGAAAAAATCTGCGAGAGCACAACGAACGACTTGAGGAGGTTTTCCGGCGACTAAAAGAAGCGAACCTCTCCGTCCAGCTCGGGAAGTGTCAATTTCTGCGGAAGGAAACAACGTACCTGGGACACATAATTTCCAAGGAGGGCGTGAGAGCCGATCCCGTCAAACTCGAGGCAGTCCGAAATTACCCGGTCCCGAGAAGCGTGAAGCAAGTACAGTCGTTTCTCGGGCTTGCCGGCTACTATCGAAAATTTATAAAGAATTTTTCGGAAATTGCCAAACCACTGACGGAGCTGATAAAGAAAAACACCGTCTTCGTGTGGACGGCGGTACGAGACGCTGCGTTTGAAGAATTAAAAACAGCTCCGACCACGGCTCCAGTACTACAATACCCGGACTTCGAGAAGCAATTCCTGGTAACGACCGACGCGTCAGGAAAGGCCATCGGGGCGATTTTATCTCAGGGCAAGGTCGGCGAGGACCTGACGATATGCTACGCGAGCCGCACGCTCTCGAAGGCGGAGTTAAATTACAGCACCACCGAGAGAGAGCTGCTCGCGATAGTGTGGGCAATCGCGCAATTCCGTCCGTACATCTATGGTACACGGTTCAAGGTAATCACGGACCATCAGCCGCTCACCTGGTTGTTTAGCCAGAAGGACCCAGGTTCCCGGCTCATGAGATGGAAAATAAAATTGTCAGAGCACGAATTTGAGGTGGAATACAAAGCTGGAAAGAGAAATACCAACGCCGACGCGCTTAGCCGCATTTTTGTGATGACCCGTGCGCGTGCGAGAGAGATGGAAGAAGCTAGCGCGCGAGAAGAAGCTAGCGCGCGAGAAGAAGCGAGCGCGCAAGAGAGAGAGAGAGCGCGCGAGAAGAGGCGAGCGCGAGAGTGAGAGAGAGGGAGAGAGCCCAGATGCCCGGCAGCCAGCAGGGCCCTTGCGACGAGGCAGCGGGGCCAAGCGGCCGGAGTGGGGACGGCGCGAAGACCCGCACAAAGCGGAGACCCGAGGAGACGGAGAGCGCTGCCGAGAAGGACAGCGCTATACCAGCCGTCGCGCACGGTCGCGCTCGCTCCACCGCTGGACTACAGGCGGGAGCGGGAGAGCCTCTGCCCGCGCGGGAGAGCGAGAAGGACGGCGCTACCACGTGCGCTGCGTCGCCTAGCAACCAGGCACGCCAGCGCGATGGCCGGTATGTGGGGAGCGGGGACGACACGAGCATACGTGCTAGCGGCCGACCAAGCCCGCGCGACTCCCGGTATAAGGGGAGCGGGGACGGCACGAGCATACGTGCTAGCGGCCGACCAAGCCCGCGCGACGCCCGGAATGAGGGGAGCGGGGACGGCGCGAGCACGTGCTCGGGGCCCAGCGAGGCAACTGACAGCTCGAGCGAGGATGACCGAGCCGTCACTTGTCCGCCCGTAAGTGACCGGCCAGAAATACTTCGCGAATATCACAGTGCGCCCCTGGGTGGACACCAGGAGGTGAAACGGACACTGAAGCGTATTCGCGCTACGTACAACTGGCCGGGCATGAAGAAGGAGGTGGAAAATTACATTTCCGCCTGCTCCAAATACCAAAAAAATAAATTGAAGATCAAGAATCGGGCGCCAATGGTCATCACTGACACGCCCGATCGAGCCTTCCAGAAGGTAGCTGTTGACATCGTGGGTCCGCTACCTGAAACCCTTCGAGGAAACAAAAACATACTCACCTTTCAGGACGCCCTCACCAAGTTCAGCGCTGCCGTGGCCTTACCAAACCAGGAGGCCCAAACCGTGGCGAGGGCCCTCGTCGAGGAAATAATCTGCCGGCATGGAACGCCGGAGATCATCCTGTCCGACCGAGGCACCAATTTCCTCAGTGCTACGTTCAAAGAAGCATGTAAGCTGCTGCGGATAAAGAAGATCCAGACAACAGCTTACCATCCCGAGAGCAACGGAGCACTCGAAAGGTCGCACCGGACCCTGGCTGAATACCTGAAGAATTTTATCAGCGAGGACCAGTGCGACTGGGACGAGTGGTTGCCGTATGCGATGTTCACATACAACACCACCCCTCACACAGCCACGGGGCTCTCGCCGCATGTATTGGTGTACCGCCGGGAGGCCGAGCTGCCCACGTCGGTGAAACGTGAGCCGCGCCTCACATATACTCACCACGACTACGCCAGCGAGCTACGCGAGCGACTGCGGGCCGCCTGGGCTATAGCCCGCGACAATCTCCGCAGCGCGAAGGAGCGAGCCAAGCTGGCGTACGACGTGGGAGCGAGGGAGACCGAGTTTCAAGTGGGAGACCACGTGCTCCTGCACGATGATACCGTGCGACGAGGACGGGCCGCGAAGCTCTCGCCGGTATGGACGGGCCCGTATCTCGTGACGGCGAGAAGAGGCGACGTCGATTACGAGATTAAAAAGGGACGGAAGACGACGACGGTACATGCAAACCGCCTCCGTCCCTATGTAGACCAATAATCGAGAGGGGGAACGCACTTAATACTAAACTAAAATTAATGGGGAGAAATAACAGGGGTAAAACACGACGGGGTATTTTTTTTACGTTTATTCCACCCCCTCTCGGGGATGGCTTTTCATAAGGTACAGCGCATTATCAAGGGAACAAAAAAGAAAAATTCAACGATAATAATGGTGTTGAGGGGCGCTGCGGTCCGGGCCCGTCACGGGCTACCAGGGCTCATCAGTTGGTGAGGAGCTCCGGAGGTGCCGCCGGGACGGGTGATGCGGGGGGTTATGGCCGATGGTGGCGCAGCCCTCCTTCTGTTCAAAGTACGTGCCGCAGAACGGGCACCGGACTTCGGGCTCCACGCCGAATAGCCGTTGCACGCCCAGGAAGTAAGGGTTTTCGGGAGGAGCCCCTCCCCAAAAGTCGTTCTCCCAGAGGGAGTCCCGACAGGCCCGCAGAAACTCCCTCTGGAGCGTGACCTCCTTGGCGTGGCAAATAAATGTTTTCAGCCAGCCAGGCCGCTCTGCGCGCTGCTGGCGCTCGAGCATGTCGAACTGAAACAAAAAACGACGGGGGGAAAAATTAAAAAACCTGGTCAGGGGGCGCTTTGAGGGGGATACCAACGGGGAGGAACTTACCGCACGCCGCAGCAGCTCGCGGACCGCCTCGCGTTCATCGGAGAAGCCCAAGAACTCCATCGTTTTCGAATTTTTTTTTGTGTGGTGAAGGTTCGGTGGTTTGGTCGGTAATGACCACCTCATGAGCGCGGCGGCGTCGCGAAGGCCCGACGACAACTGGGGGGTGGGGGCGAAATTCTGCAAAATCAGCAGTCGCACGGTCCGAGTCCCGCTAACGCTCACCTTCACGTTGCAGGACGGAAACACTACTCCTCTGCCTGATACCGTGGGCCGAGGCGTCAGGCGACTACAGGGACCCCCTTCACGAGCAGCCCCGGTCTCTCTACCGGGGCTGCTCGGGCCCCTCTACGAGGACATCGGAAGCCTCTCGGTGATAAAGGCGACGTGGAGGCTGGCCATCAGCATGGACTTAACCACACTAGCGAGGCGGGAAAAAGCAATCCGCGAGAATCTGCAACAGCTCACGGAAATTTGCAGCCGCGAGAAAGAGCAGGGACGGAATGACGAGCAATGCGCCGAAATGGGCGAAACCGTCCGTCGAATGATAACAAAAATCGACGACGGCATGGGCACGGTCCACGATCTCGTGAAACCCGAGCCGGCGCGCACGCGTCGGGGGTTGATCGACGGCCTAGGATCGATTGTCAAATCGATTACCGGAAACATGGATGCTGCTGACGCCGAGCAGATACACGACGAGATATCGACGCTGCAGGCGAACCAGCGAACGCTGAAGGATGGAATGAAAAACCAGCTGCAGGTTGTGAAGTCGACACTTAACCTTTTCAACGACACCGCCATAAGGGTGAGGCAGAATGAAGTGATGCTGCTCAACCTCGTCGCCAGCATACGCGATACGTTGACCACGCGAGCTGACGACCTTGCAAGGCGGCAACAAATCGACGCAAGCCTCGGAGCCTTGAGCTTCATTGTGGAGGAGCTCCTCACCGACGTGAAGGAGTTGGTGTTGTTGCTCGCCGAGATATCCACCCGGCGGATAAGCGCGGAGGTACTCACACCGCGGCAGCTAGTACAGCACCTCACCGACGCACTACCACACTTGCCGGCCGGTACGGGTTTCCCCGTCGCGATAACGCGCGGCGAGGCGACCACACTCATGCGGCTCATCGACACGAGGGCCTACGGCCACGGGTCCGCCGTCGTGGTGATACTTGATATCCCGCTGATAGGAGCGCAACGCTACAGCGTCAGCCGGGTATATCCAATACCAACAAACGCAGGCAACGGAACATACTACTACGTCGACGCTACGGAGGACTTCGTGGTAATAGACCAGGTCCACCGTACTTACCTGCGGTTGACCGGCAACGACCTCGGAAAATGTAAAACCTTCGCAAACCGATATTTGTGCGCGCCGTTACACCCGTCCATACAAATAACGGGTCACGCGCCATGCGAAGTATTAACATACGCGAAAATCGACACGCAAAACGGACTTAACTGTCCAAAACGCGCGGTAAAATTGGAACGAACCCAAATCATCACTATGAACAAACCGGGGCAGTGGTTGTACATCGCGCCCGCCGAGGAACCCATCTCGATCACGTGCGGCAGCGCACCCGCGATACACGAGAAATTAAAGAACACGGGAATTTTGGCTCTGGTAGGCACATGTACTGTAACCGCCCCTGACTTCAGCATCCAAACGATCCGCCGGGTTACGCAAGTGACCGACGGAAACTACCTGCCGTCATTTAACCTGACGCTTTCGACAATAGATAAAAATTTCAACACGCGAGTCGCCAACAGCAGTGTGAAATTAGTGAATGTGCTACGCAACCCGGAGGAATTAAAAAACCTTGGCACTCGTGTGAACGAAATTAGTGATCAAATTGATAGACTTTGAAAATAATCCGCAATATTATCATAATGTCGGATTTTATTCCTTGGGTGCTATAGCGCCGGTAGCATTGGTCTGCTTTGCTATCTACAAGCTCTACAGGCACGTACTGGGTCGTAACGCGACACCGACAAGGTCGGCGGAGGCAACGACTCTGCCGCGGCCCTCGCTGAGTATAAACATGCAGTCACTTGACGCGCGGCCGGAGAGCCGATTGCACGCGGAACTGCAACGAGCCTGCTCCGCCAGAAACAGCCGAGTCGAATTTGCAGACCAGACCGATGCACGGCGACAATAAATATTATCGCATCGTCATAACAGTAATAATCGACGTGATACGGGGTTTAGAATATAGGAAAGTTAATGTATACCCGAGTCTACAGCTAAGCCGCTGCGTAGAGGTTAATGAAAAAAAATATATATATATTTTCTTACAAGAAGAACATTTTTTTTCTTAAGGGGGGAGGAGTGTTGCACCCCGGAATATTTAAATTTCATTTCGAAATTTCTGTTGCTCAATCGAACGCCCGGTCGGGGTGAACGTCGAGCGCGTGCCGGAATTCGCCGATGTCGAAATCGAGCGAATTGACACGAAATGCTTACGCACCGATTTTCGGTGAATCGCAGCGATCCACTGCAATTCACCGACAGTCGAAGACCAGACTCGGAGCTGAGCAGTCAGGCTCCTCTTAGACGCGGGTACCCTCATGTTGTAAAACGAATAGAAACGAATAGTAACAAACTGAAACTGTAACTCAGAAATATCTTCCTTCAAATAAATTGTCTTATTGGTAAACCCGAGTTCGCGTGAGTCCAACTCTTTAATCGGCGAACGATCCCGAATAAACAAACAATTACCCTTCGACTCGTAACCTGATCAATTACCGAGTCGCCGGGCAAAACACTAAGTTTATTAAATATTGATTGTGAAACATCGCCTGCTGAAGAGACACACAGTTTCATAAACGACGAAGATCTAAAAGAGAGTGGCAAAGAAACCGATGGATTCGAGATCAACGTTGAAAACAAACCTGCAGTCCAAAAATTAGATGAGACCATAGTCGCTATTGACGGGAACTCCAAGGAAATTTTAGATGAGACAGAGGTGATAGAATCTGAAACTGATATATTCGACTCAAGGTATACCGACGAGACACAAAAAACCAAGAGTTTCGAGAAAACAACAAAGCATGTTGATTGCGCTGAAGAAAATAAGGTCTTCCTCGTCCGCTACAGCGATGACGGCCAGTTAATAACTGAGGAACTTGATGTAGCACCGCGTGAAAGAATTCCAATGACTACACCGACGAACGCGAAATCTGCGACGAGATATTATTACGCAGGTAAACAATTCGTGGTACCGTCGAATATTTTTTATATTCACAAACATGGCGAAGAAGCCCAATACGATAGCCGCACACGATCGTTCCAATTACATCGAGGCAGTAACGCTGTCAGTAAACAGCTGGATGAAGATGCTCTTCGGTGTTTCATCAAAGTACTAATGACACATGCGACAATTTACAAATGTCCCCTTCGAATCTATTCCGTCAGAAAAACAAACGTGGCGTAGTTGCTTATGCCCAGCGTAGATACAATAGTCATATGCAGAAATTCAAAATCGAGTTCGACGACATGAACGAACAAAATGCGATCGTGTTTGTATATACAGGGTGTATCGTAACCTATTGATAATAAAGTATGGGCGTGTAGAGCTCACCGTAACAAAAATTTTGGTGCTACGGACAATGAGCTGCGTCGAAAATTGGCGTCGGTATTAACGTTTAAAGGTGACCAATCACAGCGCAGCTTTAGCGGAAAGGCGCCGCCGCGACTTACTACCACAGTCGAGTCACACGCATAGGTGACAAAAGATAGCCGGCGGTTCGAAGCTATAGCTATAGCTATAGGAGCGACGCTATAGCAGCGCGCTTCACGCGGGGCTGTCAGCTACGTGTATGGGTTGGCGTGTGTAACGCAGTCACCAGCGTGTGTGAGCGGTCGATCGAATTACGCACGACGACTGACAGCGGCGCGGCTCACGCGCGACTGTCAGCTACGTGAAATGCTTCTGTTGGCGTGTGTAACACCAACGTGTGAACGTGGCGATGTTTTTGGCGGCGTTTTTCTCGTCGAATTTTCGGGCAATCGACGGTGTATTTCGAAATCAATTTTTCGCAAGGTGCGCCCCTTGGAAAAATTGCGATTTTTTAATTAAAAAACGACGTGAACAATTAAAAATCAGCCATTCCGCGTGAAATCACGAAAATCCATTTCAGAAGCTTCTGAATTGGCTTAGGTAGACTCTCAGATTCCTATCACCTTGCTCTCACCCTATTCTCTCCTTACTCACACCTTGCTCTCACCTTCCTATCACCTTGCTCTCACCCTATTCTCCCCTTACTGTCACCTTGCTCTCTTCTTACTCTCACCTTCCTATCGCCTTGCTCGCAGGTACACGGGGAGAAACTCCGCGTGCATCGTCGTAGTTTGGAGGCCGAGACATCAGAAATCTCGTTTTCTACCGTTTTCGCAATGTACGACAGGTGCTTTCAATCGAAGTACGATACCTCCAGTCGGCTCCGTTTGCAAGTCCAATCTTGCGACAAAGCGCTTCTGATGATTTTCCCATACAGATCATTTTTCACGACCGACGAACCAGCCATGGATTCTCGAAACCGCACGGGTTGAGTCGTCGCCCGAGAGCCCCGAGACACCGGAAATCTCGTTTTTCTACAGTTTTCTAAACATACGAAAGCAATTATCGGAGCGGAAACATTCGGTCATTTTCCCATACAAGTTTCCCAGACACGATTTCGCTTGAATCCAAAGCGACGATCCTCGGTGCTTTCAATTCCGGGAACGTTTTTCAACGTCGACACATACTCGAGGCACCAAAAAGTACATTTGCAGCAGTCTGCTCCGGTTGCAAGACCAGTTTTAAGATAAAGCGTTTTTTCCCATACAGATCATTTTTCCCGACCAACGAACCAGCCATGGATTCTCGAAACCGCACGGGTTGAGTCGTCGCCCGAGAGCCCCGAGACACCGGAAATCTCGTTTTTCTACAGTTTTCTAAACATACGAAAGCAATTATCGGAGCGGAAACATTCGGTCATTTTCCCATACAAGTTTCCCAGACACGATTTCGCTTGAATCCAAAACGACGATCCTCAGTGCTTTCAATTCCGGGAACGTTTTTCAACGTCGACACATACTCGAGGCACCAAAAAGTACATTTGCAGCAGTCTGCTCCGGTTGCAAGACCAGTTTTAAGATAAAGCGTTTTTTCCCATACAGATCATTTTTCCCGACCAACGAACCAGCCATGGATTCTCGAAACCGCACGGGTTGAGTCGTCGCCCGAGAGCCCCGAGACACCGGAAATCTCGTTTTTCTACAGTTTTCTAAACATACGAAAGCAATTATCGGAGCGGAAACATTCGGTCATTTTCCCATACAAGTTTCCCAGACACGATTTCGCTTGAATCCAAAGCGACAATCCTCGGTGCTTTCAATTGTGCGATCGTTTTTCAACGTCAACGCGTAATCTAGGCACCAAAAAGTACAATTCTTCCAGTCGGCTCCGTTTGCAAGACCAATTTTGCGGTAAAGCGCTTCTGATGATTTTCCCGTACAGATCAGTTTTCACGACCGACGAACCAGCCATGGATTCTCGAAACCGCACGGGTTGAGTCGTCGCCCGAGAGCCCCGAGACACCGGAAATCTCGTTTTTCTACAGTTTTCTAAACATACGAAAGCAATTATCGGAGCGGAAACATTCGGTCATTTTCCCATACAAGTTTCCCAGACACGATTTCGCTTGAATCCAAAGCGACGATCCTCAGTGCTTTCAATTCCGGGAACGTTTTTCAACGTCGACACATACTCGAGGCACCAAAAAGTACATTTGCAGCAGTCTGCTCCGGTTGCAAGACCAATCTTGCGATAAAGCGCTTCTGATGATTTTCCCATACAGATCAGTTTTCACGACCGACGAACCAGCCATGGATTCTCGAAACCGCACGGGTTGAGTCGTCGCCCGAGAGCCCCGAGACACCGGAAATCTCGTTTTTCTACAGTTTTCTAAACATACGAAAGCAATTATCGGAGCGGAAACATTCGGTCATTTTCCCATACAAGTTTCCCAGACACGATTGCGCTTGAATCCAAAGCGACGATCCTCGGTGCTTTCAATTGCGCGAACGTTTTTCAACGTCAACGCGTAATCTACGCACCAAAAAGTACAATTCTTCCAGTCGGCTCCGTTTGCAACACCAATCTTGCGGTAAAGCGCTTCTGATGATTTTCCCATACAGATCAGTTTTCACGACCGACGAACCAGCCATGGATTCTCGAAACCGCACGGGTTGAGTCGTCGCCCGAGAGCCCCGAGACACCGGAAATCTCGTTTTGCTACAGTTTTCTAAACATACGAAAGCAATTATCGGAGCGGAAACATTCGGTCATTTTCCCATACAAGTTTCCCAGACTCGATTTCGCTTGAATCCAAAGCGACAATCCTCGGTGCATTCAATTGCGCGATCGTTTTTCAACGTCGACGCGTAATCTAGGCACCAAAAAGTACAATTCCTCCAGTCGGCTCCGTTTGCAAGACCAATCTTGCGATAAAGCGCTTTTGATGATTTTCCCATACAGATTAGTTTTCACGACCGACGAACCAGCCATGGATTCTCGACACCGCACGGGTTGAGTCGTCGCCCGAGAGCCCCGAGACACCGGAAATCTCGTTTTGCTACAGTTTTCTAAACATACGAAAGCAATTATCGGAGCGGAAACATTCGGTCATTTTCCCATAGAAGATTCCCAGACACGATTTTGCTTGCATCCAAAGCGACGATCCTCGGTGCTTTCAAATCCGGGAACGTTTTTCAACGTCGACACATACTCGAGGCACCAAAAAGTACATTTGCAGCAGTCTGCTCCGGGTGCAAGACCAGTTATAAGATAAAGCGTTTTTTCCCATACAGATCATTTTTCCCGACCAACGAACCAGCCATGGATTCTCGAAACCGCACGGGTTGAGTCGTCGCCCGAGAGCCCCGAGACACCGGAAATCTCGTTTTTCTACAGTTTTCTAAACATACGAAAGCAATTATCGGAGCGGAAACATTCGGTCATTTTCCCATACAAGTTTCCCAGACACGATTTCGCTTGAATCGAAAGCGACAATCCTCGGTGCTTTCAATTGTGCGATCGTTTTTCAACGTCAACGCGTAATCTAGGCACCAAAAAGTACAATTCTTGAAGTCGGCTCCGTTTGCAAGATCAATTTTGCGGTAAAGCGCTTCTGATGATTTTCCCATACAGATCAGTTTTCACGACCGACGAACCAGCCATGGATTCTCGAAACCGCACGGGTTGAGTCGTCGCCCGAGAGCCCTGAGACACCGGAAATCTCGTTTTTCTACAGTTTTCTAAACATACGAAAGCAATTATCGGAGCGGAAACATTCGGTCATTTTCCCATACAAGTTTCCCAGACACGATTTCGCTTGAATCCAAAGCGACGATCCTCAGTGCTTTCAATTCCGGGAACGTTTTTCAACGTCGACACATACTCGAGGCACCAAAAAGTACATTTGCAGCAGTCTGCTCCGGTTGCAAGACCAATCTTGCGATAAAGCGCTTCTGATGATTTTCCCATACAGATCAGTTTTCACGACCGACGAACCAGCCATGGATTCTCGAAACCGCACGGGTTGAGTCGTCACCCGAGAGCCTCGAGACACCGGAAATCTCGTTTTTCTACAGTTTTCTAAACATACGAAAGCAATTATCGGAGCGGAAACATTCGGTCATTTTCCCATACAAGTTTCCCAGACACGATTTCGCTTGAATCCAAAGCGACGATCCTCGGTGCTTTCAATTGCGCGAACGTTCTTCAACGTCAACGCGTAATCTACGCACCAAAAAGTACAATTCTTCCAGTCGGCTCTGTTTGCAAGACCAATCTTGCGGTAAAGCGCTTCTGATGATTTTCCCATACAGATCAGTTTTCACGACCGACGAACCAGCCATGGATTCTCGAAACCGCACGGGTTGAGTCGTCGCCCGAGAGCCCCGAGACACCGGAAATCTCGTTTTGCTACAGTTTTCTAAACATACGAAAGCAATTATCGGAGCGGAAACATTCGGTCATTTTCCCATACAAGTTTCCCAGACACGATTTCGCTTGAATCCAAAGCGACAATCCTCGGTGCATTCAATTGCGCGATCGTTTTTCAACGTCGACGCGTAATCTAGGCACCAAAAAGTACAATTCCTCCAGTCGGCTCCGTTTGCAAGACCAATCTTGCGATAAAGCGCTTTTGATGATTTTCCCATACAGATTAGTTTTCACGACCGACGAACCAGCCATGGATTCTCGACACCGCACGGGTTGAGTCGTCGCCCGAGAGCCCCGAGACACCGGAAATCTCGTTTTGCTACAGTTTTCTAAACATACGAAAGCAATTATCGGAGCGGAAACATTCGGTCATTTTCCCATAGAAGATTCCCAGACACGATTTTGCTTGCATCCAAAGCGACGATCCTCGGTGCTTTCAAATCCGGGAACGTTTTTCAACGTCGACACATACTCGAGGCACCAAAAAGTACATTTGCAGCAGTCTGCTCCGGTTGCAAGACCAGTTTTAAGATAAAGCGTTTTTTCCCATACAGATCATTTTTCCCGACCAACGAACCAGCCATGGATTCTCGAAACCGCACGGGTTGAGTCGTCGCCCGAGAGCCCCGAGACACCGGAAATCTCGTTTTTCTACAGTTTTCTAAACATACGAAAGCAATTATCGGAGCGGAAACATTCGGTCATTTTCCCATACAAGTTTCCCAGACACGATTTCGCTTGAATCCAAAGCGACGATCCTCAGTGCTTTCAATTCCGGGAACGTTTTTCAACGTCGACACATACTCGAGGCACCAAAAAGTACATTTGCAGCAGTCTGCTCCGGTTGCAAGACCAGTTTTAAGAGAAAGCGTTTTTTCCCATACAGATCATTTTTCCCGACCAACGAACCAGCCATGGATTCTCGAAACCGCACGGGTTGAGTCGTCGCCCGAGAGCCCCGAGACACCGGAAATCTCGTTTTTCTACAGTTTTCTAAACATACGAAAGCAATTATCGGAGCGGAAACATTCGGTCATTTTCCCATACAAGTTTCCCAGACACGATTTCGCTTGAATCCAAAGCGACAATCCTCGGTGCTTTCAATTGTGCGATCGTTTTTCAACGTCAACGCGTAATCTAGGCACCAAAAAGTACAATTCTTCCAGTCGGCTCCGTTTGCAAGACCAATTTTGCGGTAAAGCGCTTCTGATGATTTTCCCGTACAGATCAGTTTTCACGACCGACGAACCAGCCATGGATTCTCGAAACCGCACGGGTTGAGTCGTCGCCCGAGAGCCCCGAGACACCGGAAATCTCGTTTTTCTACAGTTTTCTAAACATACGAAAGCAATTATCGGAGCGGAAACATTCGGTCATTTTCCCATACAAGTTTCCCAGACACGATTTCGCTTGAATCCAAAGTGACGATCCTCAGTGCTTTCAATTCCGGGAACGTTTTTCAACGTCGACACATACTCGAGGCACCAAAAAGTACATTTGCAGCAGTCTGCTCCGGTTGCAAGACCAATCTTGCGATAAAGCGCTTCTGATGATTTTCCCATACAGATCAGTTTTCACGACCGACGAACCAGCCATGGATTCTCGAAACCGCACGGGTTGAGTCGTCGCCCGAGAGCCCCGAGACACCGGAAATCTCGTTTTTCTACAGTTTTCTAAACATACGAAAGCAATTATCGGAGCGGAAACATTCGGTCATTTTCCCATACAAGTTTCCCAGACACGATTTCGCTTGAATCCAAAGCGACAATCCTCGGTGCATTCAATTGCGCGATCGTTTTTCAACGTCGACGCGTAATCTAGGCACCAAAAAGTACAATTCCTCCAGTCGGCTCCGTTTGCAAGACCAATCTTGCGATAAAGCGCTTTTGATGATTTTCCCATACAGATTAGTTTTCACGACCGACGAACCAGCCATGGATTCTCGACACCGCACGGGTTGAGTCGTCGCCCGAGAGCCCCGAGACACCGGAAATCTCGTTTTGCTACAGTTTTCTAAACATACGAAAGCAATTATCGGAGCGGAAACATTCGGTCATTTTCCCATAGAAGATTCCCAGACACGATTTTGCTTGCATCCAAAGCGACGATCCTCGGTGCTTTCAAATCCGGGAACGTTTTTCAACGTCGACACATACTCGAGGCACCAAAAAGTACATTTGCAGCAGTCTGCTCCGGTTGCAAGACCAGTTTTAAGATAAAGCGTTTTTTCCCGTACAGATCAGTTTTCACGACCGACGAACCAGCCATGGATTCTCGAAACCGCACGGGTTGAGTCGTCGCCCGAGAGCCCCGAGACACCGGAAATCTCGTTTTTCTACAGTTTTCTAAACATACGAAAGCAATTATCGGAGCGGAAACATTCGGTCATTTTCCCATACAAGTTTCCCAGACACGATTTCGCTTGAATCCAAAGCGACGATCCTCAGTGCTTTCAATTCCGGGAACGTTTTTCAACGTCGACACATACTCGAGGCACCAAAAAGTACATTTGCAGCAGTCTGCTCCGGTTGCAAGGCCAATCTTGCGATAAAGCGCTTCTGATGATTTTCCCATACAGATCAGTTTTCACGACCGACGAACCAGCCATGGATTCTCGAAACCGCACGGGTTGAGTCGTCGCCCGAGAGCCCCGAGACACCGGATATCTCGTTTTTCTACAGTTTTCTAAACATACGAAAGCAATTATCGGAGCGGAAACATTCGGTCATTTTCCCATACAAGTTTCCCAGACACGATTGCGCTTGAATCCAAAGCGACGATCCTCGGTGCTTTCAATTGCGCGAACGTTTTTCAACGTCAACGCGTAATCTACGCACCAAAAAGTACAATTCTTCCAGTCGGCTCCGTTTGCAAGACCAATCTTGCGGTAAAGCGCTTCTGATGATTTTCCCATACAGATCAGTTTTCACGACCGACGAACCAGCCATGGATTCTCGAAACCGCACGGGTTGAGTCGTCGCCCGAGAGCCCCGAGACACCGGAAATCTCGTTTTGCTACAGTTTTCTAAACATACGAAAGCAATTATCGGAGCGGAAACATTCGGTCATTTTCCCATACAAGTTTCCCAGACTCGATTTCGCTTGAATCCAAAGCGAAAATCCTCGGTGCATTCAATTGCGCGATCGTTTTTCAACGTCGACGCGTAATCTAGGCACCAAAAAGTACAATTCCTCCAGTCGGCTCCGTTTGCAAGACCAATCTTGCGATAAAGCGCTTTTGATGATTTTCCCATACGGATTAGTTTTCACGACCGACGAACCAGCCATGGATTCTCGACACCGCACGGGTTGAGTCGTCGCCCGAGAGCCCCGAGACACCGGAAATCTCGTTTTGCTACAGTTTTCTAAACATACAAAAGCAATTATCGGAGCGGAAACATTCGGTCATTTTCCCATAGAAGATTCCCAGACACGATTTTGCTTGCATCCAAAGCGACGATCCTCGGTGCTTTCAAATCCGGGAACGTTTTTCAACGTCGACACATACTCGAGGCACCAAAAAGTACATTTGCAGCAGTCTGCTCCGGGTGCAAGACCAGTTTTAAGATAAAGCGTTTTTTCCCATACAGATCATTTTTCCCGACCAACGAACCAGCCATGGATTCTCGAAACCGCACGGGTTGAGTCGTCGCCCGAGAGCCCCGAGACACCGGAAATCTCGTTTTTCTACAGTTTTCTAAACATACGAAAGCAATTATCGGAGCGGAAACATTCGGTCATTTTCCCATACAAGTTTCCCAGACACGATTTCGCTTGAATCGAAAGCGACAATCCTCGGTGCTTTCAATTGTGCGATCGTTTTTCAACGTCAACGCGTAATCTAGGCACCAAAAAGTACAATTCTTGAAGTCGGCTCCGTTTGCAAGACCAATTTTGCGGTAAAGCGCTTCTGATGATTTTCCCATACAGATCAGTTTTCACGACCGACGAACCAGCCATGGATTCTCGAAACCGCACGGGTTGAGTCGTCGCCCGAGAGCCCTGAGACACCGGAAATCTCGTTTTTCTACAGTTTTCTAAACATACGAAAGCAATTATCGGAGCGGAAACATTCGGTCATTTTCCCATACAAGTTTCCCAGACACGATTTCGCTTGAATCCAAAGCGACGATCCTCAGTGCTTTCAATTCCGGGAACGTTTTTCAACGTCGACACATACTCGAGGCACCAAAAAGTACATTTGCAGCAGTCTGCTCCGGTTGCAAGACCAGTTTTAAGATAAAGCGTTTTTTCCCATACAGATCATTTTTCCCGACCAACGAACCAGCCATGGATTCTCGAAACCGCACGGGTTGAGTCGTCGCCCGAGAGCCCCGAGACACCGGAAATCTCGTTTTTCTACAGTTTTCTAAACATACGAAAGCAATTATCGGAGCGGAAACATTCGGTCATTTTCCCATACAAGTTTCCCAGACACGATTTCGCTTGAATCCAAAGCGACGATCCTCAGTGCTTTCAATTCCGGGAACGTTTTTCAACGTCGACACATACTCGAGGCACCAAAAAGTACATTTGCAGCAGTCTGCTCCGGTTGCAAGACCAGTTTTAAGATAAAGCGTTTTTTCCCGTACAGATCAGTTTTCACGACCGACGAACCAGCCATGGATTCTCGAAACCGCACGGGTTGAGTCGTCGCCCGAGAGCCCCGAGACACCGGAAATCTCGTTTTTCTACAGTTTTCTAAACATACGAAAGCAATTATCGGAGCGGAAACATTCGGTCATTTTCCCATACAAGTTTCCCAGACACGATTTCGCTTGAATCCAAAGCGACGATCCTCAGTGCTTTCAATTCCGGGAACGTTTTTCAACGTCGACACATACTCGAGGCACCAAAAAGTACATTTGCAGCAGTCTGCTCCGGTTGCAAGGCCAATCTTGCGATAAAGCGCTTCTGATGATTTTCCCATACAGATCAGTTTTCACGACCGACGAACCAGCCATGGATTCTCGAAACCGCACGGGTTGAGTCGTCGCCCGAGAGCCCCGAGACACCGGATATCTCGTTTTTCTACAGTTTTCTAAACATACGAAAGCAATTATCGGAGCGGAAACATTCGGTCATTTTCCCATACAAGTTTCCCAGACACGATTGCGCTTGAATCCAAAGCGACGATCCTCGGTGCTTTCAATTGCGCGAACGTTTTTCAACGTCAACGCGTAATCTACGCACCAAAAAGTACAATTCTTCCAGTCGGCTCCGTTTGCAAGACCAATCTTGCGGTAAAGCGCTTCTGATGATTTTCCCATACAGATCAGTTTTCACGACCGACGAACCAGCCATGGATTCTCGAAACCGCACGGGTTGAGTCGTCGCCCGAGAGCCCCGAGACACCGGAAATCTCGTTTTGCTACAGTTTTCTAAACATACGAAAGCAATTATCGGAGCGGAAACATTCGGTCATTTTCCCATACAAGTTTCCCAGACTCGATTTCGCTTGAATCCAAAGCGACAATCCTCGGTGCATTCAATTGCGCGATCGTTTTTCAACGTCGACGCGTAATCTAGGCACCAAAAAGTACAATTCCTCCAGTCGGCTCCGTTTGCAAGACCAATCTTGCGATAAAGCGCTTTTGATGATTTTCCCATACAGATTAGTTTTCACGACCGACGAACCAGCCATGGATTCTCGACACCGCACGGGTTGAGTCGTCGCCCGAGAGCCCCGAGACACCGGAAATCTCGTTTTGCTACAGTTTTCTAAACATACAAAAGCAATTATCGGAGCGGAAACATTCGGTCATTTTCCCATAGAAGATTCCCAGACACGATTTTGCTTGCATCCAAAGCGACGATCCTCGGTGCTTTCAAATCCGGGAACGTTTTTCAACGTCGACACATACTCGAGGCACCAAAAAGTACATTTGCAGCAGTCTGCTCCGGGTGCAAGACCAGTTTTAAGATAAAGCGTTTTTTCCCATACAGATCATTTTTCACGACCGACGAACCAGCCATGGATTCTCGAAACCGCACGGGTTGAGTCGTCGCCCGAGAGCCCCGAGACACCGGAAATCTCGTTTTGCTACAGTTTTCTAAACATACGAAAGCAATTATCGGAGCGGAAACATTCGGTCATTTTCCCATACAAGTTTCCCAGACTCGATTTCGCTTGAATCCAAAGCGACAATCCTCGGTGCATTCAATTGCGCGATCGTTTTTCAACGTCGACGCGTAATCTAGGCACCAAAAAGTACAATTCCTCCAGTCGGCTCCGTTTGCAAGACCAATCTTGCGATAAAGCGCTTTTGATGATTTTCCCATACAGATTAGTTTTCACGACCGACGAACCAGCCATGGATTCTCGACACCGCACGGGTTGAGTCGTCGCCCGAGAGCCTCGAGACACCGGAAATCTCGTTTTTCTACAGTTTTCTAAACATACGAAAGCAATTATCGGAGCGGAAACATTCGGTCATTTTCCCATACAAGTTTCCCAGACACGATTTCGCTTGAATCCAAAGCGACGATCCTCGGTGCTTTCAATTGCGCGAACGTTCTTCGACGTCAACGCGTAATCTACGCACCAAAAAGTACAATTCTTCCAGTCGGCTCCGTTTGCAAGACCAATCTTGCGGTAAAGCGCTTCTGATGATTTTCCCATACAGATCAGTTTTCACGACCGACGAACCAGCCATGGATTCTCGAAACCGCACGGGTTGAGTCGTCGCCCGAGAGCCCCGAGACACCGGAAATCTCGTTTTGCTACAGTTTTCTAAACATACGAAAGCAATTATCGGAGCGGAAACATTCGGTCATTTTCCCATACAAGTTTCCCAGACACGATTTCGCTTGAATCCAAAGCGACAATCCTCGGTGCATTCAATTGCGCGATCGTTTTTCAACGTCGACGCGTAATCTAGGCACCAAAAAGTACAATTCCTCCAGTCGGCTCCGTTTGCAAGACCAATCTTGCGATAAAGCGCTTTTGATGATTTTCCCATACAGATTAGTTTTCACGACCGACGAACCAGCCATGGATTCTCGACACCGCACGGGTTGAGTCGTCGCCCGAGAGCCCCGAGACACCAGAAATCTCGTTTTGCTACAGTTTTCTAAACATACGAAAGCAATTATCGGAGCGGAAACATTCGGTCATTTTCCCATAGAAGATTCCCAGACACGATTTTGCTTGCATCCAAAGCGACGATCCTCGGTGCTTTCAAATCCGGGAACGTTTTTCAACGTCGACACATACTCGAGGCACCAAAAAGTACATTTGCAGCAGTCTGCTCCGGTTGCAAGACCAGTTTTAAGATAAAGCGTTTTTTCCCATACAGATCATTTTTCCCGACCAACGAACCAGCCATGGATTCTCGAAACCGCACGGGTTGAGTCGTCGCCCGAGAGCCCCGAGACACCGGAAATCTCGTTTTTCTACAGTTTTCTAAACATACGAAAGCAATTATCGGAGCGGAAACATTCGGTCATTTTCCCATACAAGTTTCCCAGACACGATTTCGCTTGAATCCAAAGCGACAATCCTCGGTGCTTTCAATTGTGCGATCGTTTTTCAACGTCAACGCGTAATCTAGGCACCAAAAAGTACAATTCTTCCAGTCGGCTCCGTTTGCAAGACCAATTTTGCGGTAAAGCGCTTCTGATGATTTTCCCATACAGATCAGTTTTCACGACCGACGAACCAGCCATGGATTCTCGAAACCGCACGGGTTGAGTCGTCGCCCGAGAGCCCCGAGACACCGGAAATCTCGTTTTTCTACAGTTTTCTAAACATACGAAAGCAATTATCGGAGCGGAAACATTCGGTCATTTTCCCATACAAGTTTCCCAGACACGATTTCGCTTGAATCCAAAGCGACGATCCTCAGTGCTTTCAATTCCGGGAACGTTTTTCAACGTCGACACATACTCGAGGCACCAAAAAGTACATTTGCAGCAGTCTGCTCCGGTTGCAAGACCAATCTTGCGATAAAGCGCTTCTGATGATTTTCCCATACAGATCAGTTTTCACGACCGACGAACCAGCCATGGATTCTCGAAACCGCACGGGTTGAGTCGTCGCCCGAGAGCCTCGAGACACCGGAAATCTCGTTTTTCTACAGTTTTCTAAACATACGAAAGCAATTATCGGAGCGGAAACATTCGGTCATTTTCCCATACAAGTTTCCCAGACACGATTTCGCTTGAATCCAAAGCGACGATCCTCGGTGCTTTCAATTGCGCGAACGTTCTTCAACGTCAACGCGTAATCTACGCACCAAAAAGTACAATTCTTCCAGTCGGCTCCGTTTGCAAGACCAATCTTGCGGTAAAGCGCTTCTGATGATTTTCCCATACAGATCAGTTTTCACGACCGACGAACCAGCCATGGATTCTCGAAACCGCACGGGTTGAGTCGTCGCCCGAGAGCCCCGAGACAGCGGAAATCTCGTTTTGCTACAGTTTTCTAAACATACGAAAGCAATTATCGGAGCGGAAACATTCGGTCATTTTCCCATACAAGTTTCCCAGACACGATTTCGCTTGAATCCAAAGCGACAATCCTCGGTGCTTTCAATTGTGCGATCGTTTTTCAACGTCAACGCGTAATCTAGGCACCAAAAAGTACAATTCTTCCAGTCGGCTCCGTTTGCAAGACCAATTTTGCGGTAAAGCGCTTCTGATGATTTTCCCATACAGATCAGTTTTCACGACCGACGAACCAGCCATGGATTCTCGAAACCGCACGGGTTGAGTCGTCGCCCGAGAGCCCCGAGACACCGGAAATCTCGTTTTTCTACAGTTTTCTAAACATACGAAAGCAATTATCGGAGCGGAAACATTCGGTCATTTTCCCATACAAGTTTCCCAGACACGATTTCGCTTGAATCCAAAGCGACGATCCTCAGTGCTTTCAATTCCGGGAACGTTTTTCAACGTCGACACATACTCGAGGCACCAAAAAGTACATTTGCAGCAGTCTGCTCCGGTTGCAAGACCAATCTTGCGATAAAGCGCTTCTGATGATTTTCCCATACAGATCAGTTTTCACGACCGACGAACCAGCCATGGATTCTCGAAACCGCACGGGTTGAGTCGTCGCCCGAGAGCCTCGAGACACCGGAAATCTCGTTTTTCTACAGTTTTCTAAACATACGAAAGCAATTATCGGAGCGGAAACATTCGGTCATTTTCCCATACAAGTTTCCCAGACACGATTTCGCTTGAATCCAAAGCGACGATCCTCGGTGCTTTCAATTGCGCGAACGTTCTTCAACGTCAACGCGTAATCTACGCACCAAAAAGTACAATTCTTCCAGTCGGCTCCGTTTGCAAGACCAATCTTGCGGTAAAGCGCTTCTGATGATTTTCCCATACAGATCAGTTTTCACGACCGACGAACCAGCCATGGATTCTCGAAACCGCACGGGTTGAGTCGTCGCCCGAGAGCCCCGAGACAGCGGAAATCTCGTTTTGCTACAGTTTTCTAAACATACGAAAGCAATTATCGGAGCGGAAACATTCGGTCATTTTCCCATACAAGTTTCCCAGACACGATTTCGCTTGAATCCAAAGCAACAATCCTCGGTGCATTCAATTGCGCGATCGTTTTTCAACGTCGACGCGTAATCTAGGCACCAAAAAGTACAATTCCTCCAGTCGGCTCCGTTTGCAAGACCAATCTTGCGATAAAGCGCTTTTGATGATTTTCCCATACAGATTAGTTTTCACGACCGACGAACCAGCCATGGATTCTCGACACCGCACGGGTTGAGTCGTCGCCCGAGAGCCCCGAGACACCGGAAATCTCGTTTTGCTACAGTTTTCTAAACATACGAAAGCAATTATCGGAGCGGAAACATTCGGTCATTTTCCCATAGAAGATTCCCAGACACGATTTCGCTTGAATCCAAAGCGACGATCCTCAGTGCTTTCAATTCCGGGAACGTTTTTCAACGTCGACACATACTCGAGGCACCAAAAAGTACATTTGCAGCAGTCTGCTCCGGTTGCAAGACCAGTTTTAAGATAAAGCGTTTTTTCCCATACAGATCATTTTTCCCGACCAACGAACCAGCCATGGATTCTCGAAACCGCACGGGTTGAGTCGTCGCCCGAGAGCCCCGAGACACCGGAAATCTCGTTTTTCTACAGTTTTCTAAACATACGAAAGCAATTATCGGAGCGGAAACATTCGGTCATTTTCCCATACAAGTTTCCCAGACAAGATTTCGCTTGAATCCAAAGCGACGATCCTCAGTGCTTTCAATTCCGGGAACGTTTTTCAACGTCGACACATACTCGAGGCACCAAAAAGTACATTTGCAGCAGTCTGCTCCGGTTGCAAGACCAGTTTTAAGATAAAGCGTTTTTTCCCATACAGATCATTTTTCCCGACCAACGAACCAGCCATGGATTCTCGAAACCGCACGGGTTGAGTCGTCGCCCGAGAGCCCCGAGACACCGGAAATCTCGTTTTTCTACAGTTTTCTAAACATACGAAAGCAATTATCGGAGCGGAAACATTCGGTCATTTTCCCATACAAGTTTCCCAGACACGATTTCGCTTGAATCCAAAGCGACAATCCTCGGTGCTTTCAATTGTGCGATCGTTTTTCAACGTCAACGCGTAATCTAGGCACCAAAAAGTACAATTCTTCCAGTCGGCTCCGTTTGCAAGACCAATTTTGCGGTAAAGCGCTTCTGATGATTTTCCCGTACAGATCAGTTTTCACGACCGACGAACCAGCCATGGATTCTCGAAACCGCACGGGTTGAGTCGTCGCCCGAGAGCCCCGAGACACCGGAAATCTCGTTTTTCTACAGTTTTCTAAACATACGAAAGCAATTATCGGAGCGGAAACATTCGGTCATTTTCCCATAGAAGATTCCCAGACACGATTTTGCTTGCATCCAAAGCGACGATCCTCGGTGCTTTCAAATCCGGGAACGTTTTTCAACGTCGACACATACTCGAGGCACCAAAAAGTACATTTGCAGCAGTCTGCTCCGGTTGCAAGACCAGTTTTAAGATAAAGCGTTTTTTCCCGTACAGATCAGTTTTCACGACCGACGAACCAGCCATGGATTCTCGAAACCGCACGGGTTGAGTCGTCGCCCGAGAGCCCCGAGACACCGGAAATCTCGTTTTTCTACAGTTTTCTAAACATACGAAAGCAATTATCGGAGCGGAAACATTCGGTCATTTTCCCATACAAGTTTCCCAGACACGATTTCGCTTGAATCCAAAGCGACGATCCTCAGTGCTTTCAATTCCGGGAACGTTTTTCAACGTCGACACATACTCGAGGCACCAAAAAGTACATTTGCAGCAGTCTGCTCCGGTTGCAAGGCCAATCTTGCGATAAAGCGCTTCTGATGATTTTCCCATACAGATCAGTTTTCACGACCGACGAACCAGCCATGGATTCTCGAAACCGCACGGGTTGAGTCGTCGCCCGAGAGCCCCGAGACACCGGATATCTCGTTTTTCTACAGTTTTCTAAACATACGAAAGCAATTATCGGAGCGGAAACATTCGGTCATTTTCCCATACAAGTTTCCCAGACACGATTGCGCTTGAATCCAAAGCGACGATCCTCGGTGCTTTCAATTGCGCGAACGTTTTTCAACGTCAACGCGTAATCTACGCACCAAAAAGTACAATTCTTCCAGTCGGCTCCGTTTGCAAGACCAATCTTGCGGTAAAGCGCTTCTGATGATTTTCCCATACAGATCAGTTTTCACGACCGACGAACCAGCCATGGATTCTCGAAACCGCACGGGTTGAGTCGTCGCCCGAGAGCCCCGAGACACCGGAAATCTCGTTTTGCTACAGTTTTCTAAACATACGAAAGCAATTATCGGAGCGGAAACATTCGGTCATTTTCCCATACAAGTTTCCCAGACTCGATTTCGCTTGAATCCAAAGCGACAATCCTCGGTGCATTCAATTGCGCGATCGTTTTTCAACGTCGACGCGTAATCTAGGCACCAAAAAGTACAATTCCTCCAGTCGGCTCCGTTTGCAAGACCAATCTTGCGATAAAGCGCTTTTGATGATTTTCCCATACGGATTAGTTTTCACGACCGACGAACCAGCCATGGATTCTCGACACCGCACGGGTTGAGTCGTCGCCCGAGAGCCCCGAGACACCGGAAATCTCGTTTTGCTACAGTTTTCTAAACATACAAAAGCAATTATCGGAGCGGAAACATTCGGTCATTTTCCCATAGAAGATTCCCAGACACGATTTTGCTTGCATCCAAAGCGACGATCCTCGGTGCTTTCAAATCCGGGAACGTTTTTCAACGTCGACACATACTCGAGGCACCAAAAAGTACATTTGCAGCAGTCTGCTCCGGGTGCAAGACCAGTTTTAAGATAAAGCGTTTTTTCCCATACAGATCATTTTTCCCGACCAACGAACCAGCCATGGATTCTCGAAACCGCACGGGTTGAGTCGTCGCCCGAGAGCCCCGAGACACCGGAAATCTCGTTTTTCTACAGTTTTCTAAACATACGAAAGCAATTATCGGAGCGGAAACATTCGGTCATTTTCCCATACAAGTTTCCCAGACACGATTTCGCTTGAATCGAAAGCGACAATCCTCGGTGCTTTCAATTGTGCGATCGTTTTTCAACGTCAACGCGTAATCTAGGCACCAAAAAGTACAATTCTTGAAGTCGGCTCCGTTTGCAAGACCAATTTTGCGGTAAAGCGCTTCTGATGATTTTCCCATACAGATCAGTTTTCACGACCGACGAACCAGCCATGGATTCTCGAAACCGCACGGGTTGAGTCGTCGCCCGAGAGCCCTGAGACACCGGAAATCTCGTTTTTCTACAGTTTTCTAAACATACGAAAGCAATTATCGGAGCGGAAACATTCGGTCATTTTCCCATACAAGTTTCCCAGACACGATTTCGCTTGAATCCAAAGCGACGATCCTCAGTGCTTTCAATTCCGGGAACGTTTTTCAACGTCGACACATACTCGAGGCACCAAAAAGTACATTTGCAGCAGTCTGCTCCGGTTGCAAGACCAGTTTTAAGATAAAGCGTTTTTTCCCATACAGATCATTTTTCCCGACCAACGAACCAGCCATGGATTCTCGAAACCGCACGGGTTGAGTCGTCGCCCGAGAGCCCCGAGACACCGGAAATCTCGTTTTTCTACAGTTTTCTAAACATACGAAAGCAATTATCGGAGCGGAAACATTCGGTCATTTTCCCATACAAGTTTCCCAGACACGATTTCGCTTGAATCCAAAGCGACGATCCTCAGTGCTTTCAATTCCGGGAACGTTTTTCAACGTCGACACATACTCGAGGCACCAAAAAGTACATTTGCAGCAGTCTGCTCCGGTTGCAAGACCAGTTTTAAGATAAAGCGTTTTTTCCCGTACAGATCAGTTTTCACGACCGACGAACCAGCCATGGATTCTCGAAACCGCACGGGTTGAGTCGTCGCCCGAGAGCCCCGAGACACCGGAAATCTCGTTTTTCTACAGTTTTCTAAACATACGAAAGCAATTATCGGAGCGGAAACATTCGGTCATTTTCCCATACAAGTTTCCCAGACACGATTTCGCTTGAATCCAAAGCGACGATCCTCAGTGCTTTCAATTCCGGGAACGTTTTTCAACGTCGACACATACTCGAGGCACCAAAAAGTACATTTGCAGCAGTCTGCTCCGGTTGCAAGGCCAATCTTGCGATAAAGCGCTTCTGATGATTTTCCCATACAGATCAGTTTTCACGACCGACGAACCAGCCATGGATTCTCGAAACCGCACGGGTTGAGTCGTCGCCCGAGAGCCCCGAGACACCGGATATCTCGTTTTTCTACAGTTTTCTAAACATACGAAAGCAATTATCGGAGCGGAAACATTCGGTCATTTTCCCATACAAGTTTCCCAGACACGATTGCGCTTGAATCCAAAGCGACGATCCTCGGTGCTTTCAATTGCGCGAACGTTTTTCAACGTCAACGCGTAATCTACGCACCAAAAAGTACAATTCTTCCAGTCGGCTCCGTTTGCAAGACCAATCTTGCGGTAAAGCGCTTCTGATGATTTTCCCATACAGATCAGTTTTCACGACCGACGAACCAGCCATGGATTCTCGAAACCGCACGGGTTGAGTCGTCGCCCGAGAGCCCCGAGACACCGGAAATCTCGTTTTGCTACAGTTTTCTAAACATACGAAAGCAATTATCGGAGCGGAAACATTCGGTCATTTTCCCATACAAGTTTCCCAGACTCGATTTCGCTTGAATCCAAAGCGACAATCCTCGGTGCATTCAATTGCGCGATCGTTTTTCAACGTCGACGCGTAATCTAGGCACCAAAAAGTACAATTCCTCCAGTCGGCTCCGTTTGCAAGACCAATCTTGCGATAAAGCGCTTTTGATGATTTTCCCATACAGATTAGTTTTCACGACCGACGAACCAGCCATGGATTCTCGACACCGCACGGGTTGAGTCGTCGCCCGAGAGCCCCGAGACACCGGAAATCTCGTTTTGCTACAGTTTTCTAAACATACAAAAGCAATTATCGGAGCGGAAACATTCGGTCATTTTCCCATAGAAGATTCCCAGACACGATTTTGCTTGCATCCAAAGCGACGATCCTCGGTGCTTTCAAATCCGGGAACGTTTTTCAACGTCGAGACATACTCGAGGCACCAAAAAGTACATTTGCAGCAGTCTGCTCCGGGTGCAAGACCAGTTTTAAGATAAAGCGTTTTTTCCCATACAGATCATTTTTCACGACCGACGAACCAGCCATGGATTCTCGAAACCGCACGGGTTGAGTCGTCGCCCGAGAGCCCCGAGACACCGGAAATCTCGTTTTGCTACAGTTTTCTAAACATACGAAAGCAATTATCGGAGCGGAAACATTCGGTCATTTTCCCATACAAGTTTCCCAGACTCGATTTCGCTTGAATCCAAAGCGACAATCCTCGGTGCATTCAATTGCGCGATCGTTTTTCAACGTCGACGCGTAATCTAGGCACCAAAAAGTACAATTCCTCCAGTCGGCTCCGTTTGCAAGACCAATCTTGCGATAAAGCGCTTTTGATGATTTTCCCATACAGATTAGTTTTCACGACCGACGAACCAGCCATGGATTCTCGACACCGCACGGGTTGAGTCGTCGCCCGAGAGCCTCGAGACACCGGAAATCTCGTTTTTCTACAGTTTTCTAAACATACGAAAGCAATTATCGGAGCGGAAACATTCGGTCATTTTCCCATACAAGTTTCCCAGACACGATTTCGCTTGAATCCAAAGCGACGATCCTCGGTGCTTTCAATTGCGCGAACGTTCTTCGACGTCAACGCGTAATCTACGCACCAAAAAGTACAATTCTTCCAGTCG
Organism: Pimpla rufipes; assembly: GCA_963932165.1. Taxonomy (NCBI): domain Eukaryota; kingdom Metazoa; phylum Arthropoda; class Insecta; order Hymenoptera; family Ichneumonidae; genus Pimpla; species Pimpla rufipes. The sequence goes on along the minus strand of OZ010642.1, from coordinate 7,974,314 downwards.
GCTCCGTTTGCAAGACCAATCTTGCGGTAAAGCGCTTCTGATGATTTTCCCATACAGATCAGTTTTCACGACCGACGAACCAGCCATGGATTCTCGAAACCGCACGGGTTGAGTCGTCGCCCGAGAGCCCCGAGACACCGGAAATCTCGTTTTGCTACAGTTTTCTAAACATACGAAAGCAATTATCGGAGCGGAAACATTCGGTCATTTTCCCATACAAGTTTCCCAGACACGATTTCGCTTGAATCCAAAGCGACAATCCTCGGTGCATTCAATTGCGCGATCGTTTTTCAACGTCGACGCGTAATCTAGGCACCAAAAAGTACAATTCCTCCAGTCGGCTCCGTTTGCAAGACCAATCTTGCGATAAAGCGCTTTTGATGATTTTCCCATACAGATTAGTTTTCACGACCGACGAACCAGCCATGGATTCTCGACACCGCACGGGTTGAGTCGTCGCCCGAGAGCCCCGAGACACCAGAAATCTCGTTTTGCTACAGTTTTCTAAACATACGAAAGCAATTATCGGAGCGGAAACATTCGGTCATTTTCCCATAGAAGATTCCCAGACACGATTTTGCTTGCATCCAAAGCGACGATCCTCGGTGCTTTCAAATCCGGGAACGTTTTTCAACGTCGACACATACTCGAGGCACCAAAAAGTACATTTGCAGCAGTCTGCTCCGGTTGCAAGACCAGTTTTAAGATAAAGCGTTTTTTCCCATACAGATCATTTTTCCCGACCAACGAACCAGCCATGGATTCTCGAAACCGCACGGGTTGAGTCGTCGCCCGAGAGCCCCGAGACACCGGAAATCTCGTTTTTCTACAGTTTTCTAAACATACGAAAGCAATTATCGGAGCGGAAACATTCGGTCATTTTCCCATACAAGTTTCCCAGACACGATTTCGCTTGAATCCAAAGCGACAATCCTCGGTGCTTTCAATTGTGCGATCGTTTTTCAACGTCAACGCGTAATCTAGGCACCAAAAAGTACAATTCTTCCAGTCGGCTCCGTTTGCAAGACCAATTTTGCGGTAAAGCGCTTCTGATGATTTTCCCATACAGATCAGTTTTCACGACCGACGAACCAGCCATGGATTCTCGAAACCGCACGGGTTGAGTCGTCGCCCGAGAGCCCCGAGACACCGGAAATCTCGTTTTTCTACAGTTTTCTAAACATACGAAAGCAATTATCGGAGCGGAAACATTCGGTCATTTTCCCATACAAGTTTCCCAGACACGATTTCGCTTGAATCCAAAGCGACGATCCTCAGTGCTTTCAATTCCGGGAACGTTTTTCAACGTCGACACATACTCGAGGCACCAAAAAGTACATTTGCAGCAGTCTGCTCCGGTTGCAAGACCAATCTTGCGATAAAGCGCTTCTGATGATTTTCCCATACAGATCAGTTTTCACGACCGACGAACCAGCCATGGATTCTCGAAACCGCACGGGTTGAGTCGTCGCCCGAGAGCCTCGAGACACCGGAAATCTCGTTTTTCTACAGTTTTCTAAACATACGAAAGCAATTATCGGAGCGGAAACATTCGGTCATTTTCCCATACAAGTTTCCCAGACACGATTTCGCTTGAATCCAAAGCGACGATCCTCGGTGCTTTCAATTGCGCGAACGTTCTTCAACGTCAACGCGTAATCTACGCACCAAAAAGTACAATTCTTCCAGTCGGCTCCGTTTGCAAGACCAATCTTGCGGTAAAGCGCTTCTGATGATTTTCCCATACAGATCAGTTTTCACGACCGACGAACCAGCCATGGATTCTCGAAACCGCACGGGTTGAGTCGTCGCCCGAGAGCCCCGAGACAGCGGAAATCTCGTTTTGCTACAGTTTTCTAAACATACGAAAGCAATTATCGGAGCGGAAACATTCGGTCATTTTCCCATACAAGTTTCCCAGACACGATTTCGCTTGAATCCAAAGCGACAATCCTCGGTGCTTTCAATTGTGCGATCGTTTTTCAACGTCAACGCGTAATCTAGGCACCAAAAAGTACAATTCTTCCAGTCGGCTCCGTTTGCAAGACCAATTTTGCGGTAAAGCGCTTCTGATGATTTTCCCATACAGATCAGTTTTCACGACCGACGAACCAGCCATGGATTCTCGAAACCGCACGGGTTGAGTCGTCGCCCGAGAGCCCCGAGACACCGGAAATCTCGTTTTTCTACAGTTTTCTAAACATACGAAAGCAATTATCGGAGCGGAAACATTCGGTCATTTTCCCATACAAGTTTCCCAGACACGATTTCGCTTGAATCCAAAGCGACGATCCTCAGTGCTTTCAATTCCGGGAACGTTTTTCAACGTCGACACATACTCGAGGCACCAAAAAGTACATTTGCAGCAGTCTGCTCCGGTTGCAAGACCAGTTTTAAGTTAAAGCGTTTTTTCCCATACAGATCATTTTTCCCGACCAACGAACCAGCCATGGATTCTCGAAACCGCACGGGTTGAGTCGTCGCCCGAGAGCCCCGAGACACCGGAAATCTCGGTTTTCTACAGTTTTCTAAACATACGAAAGCAATTATCGGAGCGGAAACATTCGGTCATTTTCCCATACAAGTTTCCCAGACACGATTTCGCTTGAATCCAAAGCGACGATCCTCAGTGCTTTCAATTCCGGGAACGTTTTTCAACGTCGACACATACTCGAGGCACCAAAAAGTACATTTGCAGCAGTCTGCTCCGGTTGCAAGACCAATCTTGCGATAAAGCGCTTCTGATGATTTTCCCATACAGATCAGTTTTCACGACCGACGAACCAGCCATGGATTCTCGAAACCGCACGGGTTGAGTCGTCGCCCGAGAGCCCCGAGACACCGGAAATCTCGTTTTTCTACAGTTTTCTAAACATACGAAAGCAATTATCGGAGCGGAAACATTCGGTCATTTTCCCATACAAGTTTCCCAGACACGATTGCGCTTGAATCCAAAGCGACGATCCTCGGTGCTTTCAATTGCGCGAACGTTTTTCAACGTCAACGCGTAATCTACGCACCAAAAAGTACAATTCTTCCAGTCGGCTCCGTTTGCAAGACCAATCTTGCGGTAAAGCGCTTCTGATGATTTTCCCATACAGATCAGTTTTCACGACCGACGAACCAGCCATGGATTCTCGAAACCGCACGGGTTGAGTCGTCGCCCGAGAGCCCCGAGACACCGGAAATCTCGTTTTGCTACAGTTTTCTAAACATACGAAAGCAATTATCGGAGCGGAAACATTCGGTCATTTTCCCATACAAGTTTCCCAGACTCGATTTCGCTTGAATCCAAAGCGACAATCCTCGGTGCATTCAATTGCGCGATCGTTTTTCAACGTCGACGCGTAATCTAGGCACCAAAAAGTACAATTCCTCCAGTCGGCTCCGTTTGCAAGACCAATCTTGCGATAAAGCGCTTTTGATGATTTTCCCATACAGATTAGTTTTCACGACCGACGAACCAGCCATGGATTCTCGACACCGCACGGGTTGAGTCGTCGCCCGAGAGCCCCGAGACACCGGAAATCTCGTTTTGCTACAGTTTGCTAAACATACGAAAGCAATTATCGGAGCGGAAACATTCGGTCATTTTCCCATAGAAGATTCCCAGACACGATTTTGCTTGCATCCAAAGCGACGATCCTCGGTGCTTTCAAATCCGGGAACGTTTTTCAACGTCGACACATACTCGAGGCACCAAAAAGTACATTTGCAGCAGTCTGCTCCGGGTGCAAGACCAGTTTTAAGATAAAGCGTTTTTTCCCATACAGATCATTTTTCCCGACCAACGAACCAGCCATGGATTCTCGAAACCGCACGGGTTGAGTCGTCGCCCGAGAGCCCCGAGACACCGGAAATCTCGTTTTTCTACAGTTTTCTAAACATACGAAAGCAATTATCGGAGCGGAAACATTCGGTCATTTTCCCATACAAGTTTCCCAGACACGATTTCGCTTGAATCGAAAGCGACAATCCTCGGTGCTTTCAATTGTGCGATCGTTTTTCAACGTCAACGCGTAATCTAGGCACCAAAAAGTACAATTCTTGAAGTCGGCTCCGTTTGCAAGACCAATTTTGCGGTAAAGCGCTTCTGATGATTTTCCCATACAGATCAGTTTTCACGACCGACGAACCAGCCATGGATTCTCGAAACCGCACGGGTTGAGTCGTCGCCCGAGAGCCCTGAGACACCGGAAATCTCGTTTTTCTACAGTTTTCTAAACATACGAAAGCAATTATCGGAGCGGAAACATTCGGTCATTTTCCCATACAAGTTTCCCAGACACGATTTCGCTTGAATCCAAAGCGACGATCCTCAGTGCTTTCAATTCCGGGAACGTTTTTCAACGTCGACACATACTCGAGGCACCAAAAAGTACATTTGCAGCAGTCTGCTCCGGTTGCAAGACCAATCTTGCGATAAAGCGCTTCTGATGATTTTCCCATACAGATCAGTTTTCACGACCGACGAACCAGCCATGGATTCTCGAAACCGCACGGGTTGAGTCGTCGCCCGAGAGCCTCGAGACACCGGAAATCTCGTTTTTCTACAGTTTTCTAAACATACGAAAGCAATTATCGGAGCGGAAACATTCGGTCATTTTCCCATACAAGTTTCCCAGACACGATTTCTCTTGAATCCAAAGCGACGATCCTCGGTGCTTTCAATTGCGCGAACGTTCTTCAACGTCAACGCGTAATCTACGCACCAAAAAGTACAATTCTTCCAGTCGGCTCCGTTTGCAAGACCAATCTTGCGGTAAAGCGCTTCTGATGATTTTCCCATACAGATCAGTTTTCACGACCGACGAACCAGCCATGGATTCTCGAAACCGCACGGGTTGAGTCGTCGCCCGAGAGCCCCGAGACAGCGGAAATCTCGTTTTGCTACAGTTTTCTAAACATACGAAAGCAATTATCGGAGCGGAAACATTCGGTCATTTTCCCATACAAGTTTCCCAGACACGATTTCGCTTGAATCCAAAGCGACAATCCTCGGTGCATTCAATTGCGCGATCGTTTTTCAACGTCGACGCGTAATCTAGGCACCAAAAAGTACAATTCCTCCAGTCGGCTCCGTTTGCAAGACCAATCTTGCGATAAAGCGCTTTTGATGATTTTCCCATACAGATTAGTTTTCACGACCGACGAACCAGCCATGGATTCTCGACACCGCACGGGTTGAGTCGTCGCCCGAGAGCCCCGAGACACCGGAAATCTCGTTTTGCTACAGTTTTCTAAACATACGAAAGCAATTATCGGAGCGGAAACATTCGGTCATTTTCCCATAGAAGATTCCCAGACACGATTTCGCTTGAATCCAAAGCGACGATCCTCGGTGCTTTCAATTCCGGGAACGTTTTTCAACGTCGACACATACTCGAGGCACCAAAAAGTACATTTGCAGCAGTCTGCTCCGGTTGCAAGACCAGTTTTAAGATAAAGCGTTTTTTCCCATACAGATCATTTTTCCCGACCAACGAACCAGCCATGGATTCTCGAAACCGCACGGGTTGAGTCGTCGCCCGAGAGCCCCGAGACACCGGAAATCTCGTTTTTCTACAGTTTTCTAAACATACGAAAGCAATTATCGGTGCGGAAACATTCGGTCATTTTCCCATACAAGTTTCCCAGACAAGATTTCGCTTGAATCCAAAGCGACGATCCTCAGTGCTTTCAATTCCGGGAACGTTTTTCAACGTCGACACATACTCGAGGCACCAAAAAGTACATTTGCAGCAGTCTGCTCCGGTTGCAAGACCAGTTTTAAGATAAAGCGTTTTTTCCCATACAGATCATTTTTCCCGACCAACGAACCAGCCATGGATTCTCGAAACCGCACGGGTTGAGTCGTCGCCCGAGAGCCCCGAGACACCGGAAATCTCGTTTTTCTACAGTTTTCTAAACATACGAAAGCAATTATCGGAGCGGAAACATTCGGTCATTTTCCCATACAAGTTTCCCAGACACGATTTCGCTTGAATCCAAAGCGACAATCCTCGGTGCTTTCAATTGTGCGATCGTTTTTCAACGTCAACGCGTAATCTAGGCACCAAAAAGTACAATTCTTCCAGTCGGCTCCGTTTGCAAGACCAATTTTGCGGTAAAGCGCTTCTGATGATTTTCCCGTACAGATCAGTTTTCACGACCGACGAACCAGCCATGGATTCTCGAAACCGCACGGGTTGAGTCGTCGCCCGAGAGCCCCGAGACACCGGAAATCTCGTTTTTCTACAGTTTTCTAAACATACGAAAACAATTATCGGAGCGGAAACATTCGGTCATTTTCCCATACAAGTTTCCCAGACACGATTTCGCTTGAATCCAAAGCGACGATCCTCAGTGCTTTCAATTCCGGGAACGTTTTTCAACGTCGACACATACTCGAGGCACCAAAAAGTACATTTGCAGCAGTCTGCTCCGGTTGCAAGACCAATCTTGCGATAAAGCGCTTCTGATGATTTTCCCATACAGATCAGTTTTCACGACCGACGAACCAGCCATGGATTCTCGAAACCGCACGGGTTGAGTCGTCGCCCGAGAGCCCCGAGACACCGGAAATCTCGTTTTTCTACAGTTTTCTAAACATACGAAAGCAATTATCGGAGCGGAAACATTCGGTCATTTTCCCATACAAGTTTCCCAGACACGATTGCGCTTGAATCCAAAGCGACGATCCTCGGTGCTTTCAATTGCGCGAACGTTTTTCAACGTCAACGCGTAATCTACGCACCAAAAAGTACAATTCTTCCAGTCGGCTCCGTTTGCAAGACCAATCTTGCGGTAAAGCGCTTCTGATGATTTTCCCATACAGATCAGTTTTCACGATCGACGAACCAGCCATGGATTCTCGAAACCGCACGGGTTGAGTCGTCGCCCGAGAGCCCCGAGACACCGGAAATCTCGTTTTGCTACAGTTTTCTAAACATACGAAAGCAATTATCGGAGCGGAAACATTCGGTCATTTTCCCATACAAGTTTCCCAGACACGATTTCGCTTGAATCCAAAGCGACAATCCTCGGTGCATTCAATTGCGCGATCGTTTTTCAACGTCGACGCGTAATCTAGGCACCAAAAAGTACAATTCCTCCAGTCGGCTCCGTTTACAAGACCAATCTTGCGATAAAGCGCTTTTGATGATTTTCCCATACAGATTAGTTTTCACGACCGACGAACCAGCCATGGATTCTCGACACCGCACGGGTTGAGTCGTCGCCCGAGAGCCCCGAGACACCGGAAATCTCGTTTTGCTACAGTTTTCTAAACATACGAAAGCAATTATCGGAGCGGAAACATTCGGTCATTTTCCCATAGAAGATTCCCAGACACGATTTTGCTTGCATCCAAAGCGACGATCCTCGGTGCTTTCAAATCCGGGAACGTTTTTCAACGTCGACACATACTCGAGGCACCAAAAAGTACATTTGCAGCAGTCTGCTCCGGTTGCAAGACCAGTTTTAAGATAAAGCGTTTTTTCCCATACAGATCATTTTTCCCGACCAACGAACCAGCCATGGATTCTCGAAACCGCACGGGTTGAGTCGTCGCCCGAGAGCCCCGAGACACCGGAAATCTCGTTTTTCTACAGTTTTCTAAACATACGAAAGCAATTATCGGAGCGGAAACATTCGGTCATTTTCCCATACAAGTTTCCCAGACACGATTTCGCTTGAATCCAAAGCGACGATCCTCAGTGCTTTCAATTCCGGGAACGTTTTTCAACGTCGACACATACTCGAGGCACCAAAAAGTACATTTGCAGCAGTCTGCTCCGGTTGCAAGACCAGTTTTAAGTTAAAGCGTTTTTTCCCATACAGATCATTTTTCCCGACCAACGAACCAGCCATGGATTCTCGAAACCGCACGGGTTGAGTCGTCGCCCGAGAGCCCCGAGACACCGGAAATCTCGTTTTTCTACAGTTTTCTAAACATACGAAAGCAATTATCGGAGCGGAAACATTCGGTCATTTTCCCATACAAGTTTCCCAGACACGATTTCGCTTGAATCCAAAGCGACGATCCTCAGTGCTTTCAATTCCGGGAACGTTTTTCAACGTCGACACATACTCGAGGCACCAAAAAGTACATTTGCAGCAGTCTGCTCCGGTTGCAAGACCAATCTTGCGATAAAGCGCTTCTGATGATTTTCCCATACAGATCAGTTTTCACGACCGACGAACCAGCCATGGATTCTCGAAACCGCACGGGTTGAGTCGTCGCCCGAGAGCCCCGAGACACCGGAAATCTCGTTTTTCTACAGTTTTCTAAACATACGAAAGCAATTATCGGAGCGGAAACATTCGGTCATTTTCCCATACAAGTTTCCCAGACACGATTGCGCTTGAATCCAAAGCGACGATCCTCGGTGCTTTCAATTGCGCGAACGTTTTTCAACGTCAACGCGTAATCTACGCACCAAAAAGTACAATTCTTCCAGTCGGCTCCGTTTGCAAGACCAATCTTGCGGTAAAGCGCTTCTGATGATTTTCCCATACAGATCAGTTTTCACGACCGACGAACCAGCCATGGATTCTCGAAACCGCACGGGTTGAGTCGTCGCCCGAGAGCCCCGAGACACCGGAAATCTCGTTTTGCTACAGTTTTCTAAACATACGAAAGCAATTATCGGAGCGGAAACATTCGGTCATTTTCCCATACAAGTTTCCCAGACTCGATTTCGCTTGAATCCAAAGCGACAATCCTCGGTGCATTCAATTGCGCGATCGTTTTTCAACGTCGACGCGTAATCTAGGCACCAAAAAGTACAATTCCTCCAGTCGGCTCCGTTTGCAAGACCAATCTTGCGATAAAGCGCTTTTGATGATTTTCCCATACAGATTAGTTTTCACGACCGACGAACCAGCCATGGATTCTCGACACCGCACGGGTTGAGTCGTCGCCCGAGAGCCCCGAGACACCGGAAATCTCGTTTTGCTACAGTTTGCTAAACATACGAAAGCAATTATCGGAGCGGAAACATTCGGTCATTTTCCCATAGAAGATTCCCAGACACGATTTTGCTTGCATCCAAAGCGACGATCCTCGGTGCTTTCAAATCCGGGAACGTTTTTCAACGTCGACACATACTCGAGGCACCAAAAAGTACATTTGCAGCAGTCTGCTCCGGGTGCAAGACCAGTTTTAAGATAAAGCGTTTTTTCCCATACAGATCATTTTTCCCGACCAACGAACCAGCCATGGATTCTCGAAACCGCACGGGTTGAGTCGTCGCCCGAGAGCCCCGAGACACCGGAAATCTCGTTTTTCTACAGTTTTCTAAACATACGAAAGCAATTATCGGAGCGGAAACATTCGGTCATTTTCCCATACAAGTTTCCCAGACACGATTTCGCTTGAATCGAAAGCGACAATCCTCGGTGCTTTCAATTGTGCGATCGTTTTTCAACGTCAACGCGTAATCTAGGCACCAAAAAGTACAATTCTTGAAGTCGGCTCCGTTTGCAAGACCAATTTTGCGGTAAAGCGCTTCTGATGATTTTCCCATACAGATCAGTTTTCACGACCGACGAACCAGCCATGGATTCTCGAAACCGCACGGGTTGAGTCGTCGCCCGAGAGCCCTGAGACACCGGAAATCTCGTTTTTCTACAGTTTTCTAAACATACGAAAGCAATTATCGGAGCGGAAACATTCGGTCATTTTCCCATACAAGTTTCCCAGACACGATTTCGCTTGAATCCAAAGCGACGATCCTCAGTGCTTTCAATTCCGGGAACGTTTTTCAACGTCGACACATACTCGAGGCACCAAAAAGTACATTTGCAGCAGTCTGCTCCGGTTGCAAGACCAATCTTGCGATAAAGCGCTTCTGATGATTTTCCCATACAGATCAGTTTTCACGACCGACGAACCAGCCATGGATTCTCGAAACCGCACGGGTTGAGTCGTCGCCCGAGAGCCTCGAGACACCGGAAATCTCGTTTTTCTACAGTTTTCTAAACAAACGAAAGCAATTATCGGAGCGGAAACATTCGGTCATTTTCCCATACAAGTTTCCCAGACACGATTTCTCTTGAATCCAAAGCGACGATCCTCGGTGCTTTCAATTGCGCGAACGTTCTTCAACGTCAACGCGTAATCTACGCACCAAAAAGTACAATTCTTCCAGTCGGCTCCGTTTGCAAGACCAATCTTGCGGTAAAGCGCTTCTGATGATTTTCCCATACAGATCAGTTTTCGCGACCGACGAACCAGCCATGGATTCTCGAAACCGCACGGGTTGAGTCGTCGCCCGAGAGCCCCGAGACACCGGAAATCTCGTTTTGCTACAGTTTTCTAAACATACGAAAGCAATTATCGGAGCGGAAACATTCGGTCATTTTCCCATACAAGTTTCCCAGACACGATTTCGCTTGAATCCAAAGCGACAATCCTCGGTGCATTCAATTGCGCGATCGTTTTTCAACGTCGACGCGTAATCTAGGCACCAAAAAGTACAATTCCTCCAGTCGGCTCCGTTTGCAAGACCAATCTTGTGATAAAGCGCTTTTGATGATTTTCCCATACAGATTAGTTTTCACGACCGACGAACCAGCCATGGATTCTCGACACCGCACGGGTTGAGTCGTCGCCCGAGAGCCCCGAGACACCGGAAATCTCGTTTTGCTACAGTTTTCTAAACATACGAAAGCAATTATCGGAGCGGAAACATTCGGTCATTTTCCCATAGAAGATTCCCAGACACGATTTTGCTTGCATCCAAAGCGACGATCCTCGGTGCTTTCAAATCCGGGAACGTTTTTCAACGTCGACACATACTCGAGGCACCAAAAAGTACATTTGCAGCAGTCTGCTCCGGTTGCAAGACCAGTTTTAAGATAAAGCGTTTTTTCCCATACAGATCATTTTTCCCGACCAACGAACCAGCCATGGATTCTCGAAACCGCACGGGTTGAGTCGTCGCCCGAGAGCCCCGAGACACCGGAAATCTCGTTTTTCTACAGTTTTCTAAACATACGAAAGCAATTATCGGAGCGGAAACATTCGGTCATTTTCCCATACAAGTTTCCCAGACACGATTTCGCTTGAATCCAAAGCGACGATCCTCAGTGCTTTCAATTCCGGGAACGTTTTTCAACGTCGACACATACTCGAGGCACCAAAAAGTACATTTGCAGCAGTCTGCTCCGGTTGCAAGACCAATCTTGCGATAAAGCGCTTCTGATGATTTTCCCATACAGATCAGTTTTCACGACCGACGAACCAGCCATGGATTCTCGAAACCGCACGGGTTGAGTCGTCGCCCGAGAGCCTCGAGACACCGGAAATCTCGTTTTTCTACAGTTTTCTAAACATACGAAAGCAATTATCGGAGCGGAAACATTCGGTCATTTTCCCATACAAGTTTCCCAGACACGATTTCTCTTGAATCCAAAGCGACGATCCTCGGTGCTTTCAATTGCGCGAACGTTCTTCAACGTCAACGCGTAATCTACGCACCAAAAAGTACAATTCTTCCAGTCGGCTCCGTTTGCAAGACCAATCTTGCGGTAAAGCGCTTCTGATGATTTTCCCATACAGATCAGTTTTCACGACCGACGAACCAGCCATGGATTCTCGAAACCGCACGGGTTGAGTCGTCGCCCGAGAGCCCCGAGACAGCGGAAATCTCGTTTTGCTACAGTTTTCTAAACATACGAAAGCAATTATCGGAGCGGAAACATTCGGTCATTTTCCCATACAAGTTTCCCAGACACGATTTCGCTTGAATCCAAAGCGACAATCCTCGGTGCATTCAATTGCGCGATCGTTTTTCAACGTCGACGCGTAATCTAGGCACCAAAAAGTACAATTCCTCCAGTCGGCTCCGTTTGCAAGACCAATCTTGCGATAAAGCGCTTTTGATGATTTTCCCATACAGATTAGTTTTCACGACCGACGAACCAGCCATGGATTCTCGACACCGCACGGGTTGAGTCGTCGCCCGAGAGCCCCGAGACACCGGAAATCTCGTTTTGCTACAGTTTTCTAAACATACGAAAGCAATTATCGGAGCGGAAACATTCGGTCATTTTCCCATAGAAGATTCCCAGACACGATTTCGCTTGAATCCAAAGCGACGATCCTCAGTGCTTTCAATTCCGGGAACGTTTTTCAACGTCGACACATACTCGAGGCACCAAAAAGTACATTTGCAGCAGTCTGCTCCGGTTGCAAGACCAGTTTTAAGATAAAGCGTTTTTTCCCATACAGATCATTTTTCCCGACCAACGAACCAGCCATGGATTCTCGAAACCGCACGGGTTGAGTCGTCGCCCGAGAGCCCCGAGACACCGGAAATCTCGTTTTTCTACAGTTTTCTAAACATACGAAAGCAATTATCGGTGCGGAAACATTCGGTCATTTTCCCATACAAGTTTCCCAGACAAGATTTCGCTTGAATCCAAAGCGACGATCCTCAGTGCTTTCAATTCCGGGAACGTTTTTCAACGTCGACACATACTCGAGGCACCAAAAAGTACATTTGCAGCAGTCTGCTCCGGTTGCAAGACCAGTTTTAAGATAAAGCGTTTTTTCCCATACAGATCATTTTTCCCGACCAACGAACCAGCCATGGATTCTCGAAACCGCACGGGTTGAGTCGTCGCCCGAGAGCCCCGAGACACCGGAAATCTCGTTTTTCTACAGTTTTCTAAACATACGAAAGCAATTATCGGAGCGGAAACATTCGGTCATTTTCCCATACAAGTTTCCCAGACACGATTTCGCTTGAATCCAAAGCGACAATCCTCGGTGCTTTCAATTGTGCGATCGTTTTTCAACGTCAACGCGTAATCTAGGCACCAAAAAGTACAATTCTTCCAGTCGGCTCCGTTTGCAAGACCAATTTTGCGGTAAAGCGCTTCTGATGATTTTCCCGTACAGATCAGTTTTCACGACCGACGAACCAGCCATGGATTCTCGAAACCGCACGGGTTGAGTCGTCGCCCGAGAGCCCCGAGACACCGGAAATCTCGTTTTTCTACAGTTTTCTAAACATACGAAAGCAATTATCGGAGCGGAAACATTCGGTCATTTTCCCATACAAGTTTCCCAGACACGATTTCGCTTGAATCCAAAGCGACGATCCTCAGTGCTTTCAATTCCGGGAACGTTTTTCAACGTCGACACATACTCGAGGCACCAAAAAGTACATTTGCAGCAGTCTGCTCCGGTTGCAAGACCAATCTTGCGATAAAGCGCTTCTGATGATTTTCCCATACAGATCAGTTTTCACGACCGACGAACCAGCCATGGATTCTCGAAACCGCACGGGTTGAGTCGTCGCCCGAGAGCCCCGAGACACCGGAAATCTCGTTTTTCTACAGTTTTCTAAACATACGAAAGCAATTATCGGAGCGGAAACATTCGGTCATTTTCCCATACAAGTTTCCCAGACACGATTGCGCTTGAATCCAAAGCGACGATCCTCGGTGCTTTCAATTGCGCGAACGTTTTTCAACGTCAACGCGTAATCTACGCACCAAAAAGTACAATTCTTCCAGTCGGCTCCGTTTGCAAGACCAATCTTGCGGTAAAGCGCTTCTGATGATTTTCCCATACAGATCAGTTTTCACGATCGACGAACCAGCCATGGATTCTCGAAACCGCACGGGTTGAGTCGTCGCCCGAGAGCCCCGAGACACCGGAAATCTCGTTTTGCTACAGTTTTCTAAACATACGAAAGCAATTATCGGAGCGGAAACATTCGGTCATTTTCCCATACAAGTTTCCCAGACACGATTTCGCTTGAATCCAAAGCGACAATCCTCGGTGCATTCAATTGCGCGATCGTTTTTCAACGTCGACGCGTAATCTAGGCACCAAAAAGTACAATTCCTCCAGTCGGCTCCGTTTACAAGACCAATCTTGCGATAAAGCGCTTTTGATGATTTTCCCATACAGATTAGTTTTCACGACCGACGAACCAGCCATGGATTCTCGACACCGCACGGGTTGAGTCGTCGCCCGAGAGCCCCGAGACACCGGAAATCTCGTTTTGCTACAGTTTTCTAAACATACGAAAGCAATTATCGGAGCGGAAACATTCGGTCATTTTCCCATAGAAGATTCCCAGACACGATTTTGCTTGCATCCAAAGCGACGATCCTCGGTGCTTTCAAATCCGGGAACGTTTTTCAACGTCGACACATACTCGAGGCACCAAAAAGTACATTTGCAGCAGTCTGCTCCGGTTGCAAGACCAGTTTTAAGATAAAGCGTTTTTTCCCATACAGATCATTTTTCCCGACCAACGAACCAGCCATGGATTCTCGAAACCGCACGGGTTGAGTCGTCGCCCGAGAGCCCCGAGACACCGGAAATCTCGTTTTTCTACAGTTTTCTAAACATACGAAAGCAATTATCGGAGCGGAAACATTCGGTCATTTTCCCATACAAGTTTCCCAGACACGATTTCGCTTGAATCCAAAGCGACGATCCTCAGTGCTTTCAATTCCGGGAACGTTTTTCAACGTCGACACATACTCGAGGCACCAAAAAGTACATTTGCAGCAGTCTGCTCCGGTTGCAAGACCAGTTTTAAGTTAAAGCGTTTTTTCCCATACAGATCATTTTTCCCGACCAACGAACCAGCCATGGATTCTCGAAACCGCACGGGTTGAGTCGTCGCCCGAGAGCCCCGAGACACCGGAAATCTCGTTTTTCTACAGTTTTCTAAACATACGAAAGCAATTATCGGAGCGGAAACATTCGGTCATTTTCCCATACAAGTTTCCCAGACACGATTTCGCTTGAATCCAAAGCGACGATCCTCAGTGCTTTCAATTCCGGGAACGTTTTTCAACGTCGACACATACTCGAGGCACCAAAAAGTACATTTGCAGCAGTCTGCTCCGGTTGCAAGACCAATCTTGCGATAAAGCGCTTCTGATGATTTTCCCATACAGATCAGTTTTCACGACCGACGAACCAGCCATGGATTCTCGAAACCGCACGGGTTGAGTCGTCGCCCGAGAGCCCCGAGACACCGGAAATCTCGTTTTTCTACAGTTTTCTAAACATACGAAAGCAATTATCGGAGCGGAAACATTCGGTCATTTTCCCATACAAGTTTCCCAGACACGATTGCGCTTGAATCCAAAGCGACGATCCTCGGTGCTTTCAATTGCGCGAACGTTTTTCAACGTCAACGCGTAATCTACGCACCAAAAAGTACAATTCTTCCAGTCGGCTCCGTTTGCAAGACCAATCTTGCGGTAAAGCGCTTCTGATGATTTTCCCATACAGATCAGTTTTCACGACCGACGAACCAGCCATGGATTCTCGAAACCGCACGGGTTGAGTCGTCGCCCGAGAGCCCCGAGACACCGGAAATCTCGTTTTGCTACAGTTTTCTAAACATACGAAAGCAATTATCGGAGCGGAAACATTCGGTCATTTTCCCATACAAGTTTCCCAGACTCGATTTCGCTTGAATCCAAAGCGACAATCCTCGGTGCATTCAATTGCGCGATCGTTTTTCAACGTCGACGCGTAATCTAGGCACCAAAAAGTACAATTCCTCCAGTCGGCTCCGTTTGCAAGACCAATCTTGCGATAAAGCGCTTTTGATGATTTTCCCATACAGATTAGTTTTCACGACCGACGAACCAGCCATGGATTCTCGACACCGCACGGGTTGAGTCGTCGCCCGAGAGCCCCGAGACACCGGAAATCTCGTTTTGCTACAGTTTGCTAAACATACGAAAGCAATTAACGGAGCGGAAACATTCGGTCATTTTCCCATAGAAGATTCCCAGACACGATTTTGCTTGCATCCAAAGCGACGATCCTCGGTGCTTTCAAATCCGGGAACGTTTTTCAACGTCGACACATACTCGAGGCACCAAAAAGTACATTTGCAGCAGTCTGCTCCGGGTGCAAGACCAGTTTTAAGATAAAGCGTTTTTTCCCATACAGATCATTTTTCCCGACCAACGAACCAGCCATGGATTCTCGAAACCGCACGGGTTGAGTCGTCGCCCGAGAGCCCCGAGACACCGGAAATCTCGTTTTTCTACAGTTTTCTAAACATACGAAAGCAATTATCGGAGCGGAAACATTCGGTCATTTTCCCATACAAGTTTCCCAGACACGATTTCGCTTGAATCGAAAGCGACAATCCTCGGTGCTTTCAATTGTGCGATCGTTTTTCAACGTCAACGCGTAATCTAGGCACCAAAAAGTACAATTCTTGAAGTCGGCTCCGTTTGCAAGACCAATTTTGCGGTAAAGCGCTTCTGATGATTTTCCCATACAGATCAGTTTTCACGACCGACGAACCAGCCATGGATTCTCGAAACCGCACGGGTTGAGTCGTCGCCCGAGAGCCCTGAGACACCGGAAATCTCGTTTTTCTACAGTTTTCTAAACATACGAAAGCAATTA
The DNA here is from genome assembly GCA_963932165.1 of Pimpla rufipes. Taxonomy (NCBI): domain Eukaryota; kingdom Metazoa; phylum Arthropoda; class Insecta; order Hymenoptera; family Ichneumonidae; genus Pimpla; species Pimpla rufipes. Next base: position 7,957,921 of record OZ010642.1, on the reverse strand, counting down.
TCGGAGCGGAAACATTCGGTCATTTTCCCATACAAGTTTCCCAGACACGATTTCGCTTGAATCCAAAGCGACGATCCTCAGTGCTTTCAATTCCGGGAACGTTTTTCAACGTCGACACATACTCGAGGCACCAAAAAGTACATTTGCAGCAGTCTGCTCCGGTTGCAAGACCAATCTTGCGATAAAGCGCTTCTGATGATTTTCCCATACAGATCAGTTTTCACGACCGACGAACCAGCCATGGATTCTCGAAACCGCACGGGTTGAGTCGTCGCCCGAGAGCCTCGAGACACCGGAAATCTCGTTTTTCTACAGTTTTCTAAACAAACGAAAGCAATTATCGGAGCGGAAACATTCGGTCATTTTCCCATACAAGTTTCCCAGACACGATTTCTCTTGAATCCAAAGCGACGATCCTCGGTGCTTTCAATTGCGCGAACGTTCTTCAACGTCAACGCGTAATCTACGCACCAAAAAGTACAATTCTTCCAGTCGGCTCCGTTTGCAAGACCAATCTTGCGGTAAAGCGCTTCTGATGATTTTCCCATACAGATCAGTTTTCGCGACCGACGAACCAGCCATGGATTCTCGAAACCGCACGGGTTGAGTCGTCGCCCGAGAGCCCCGAGACACCGGAAATCTCGTTTTGCTACAGTTTTCTAAACATACGAAAGCAATTATCGGAGCGGAAACATTCGGTCATTTTCCCATACAAGTTTCCCAGACACGATTTCGCTTGAATCCAAAGCGACAATCCTCGGTGCATTCAATTGCGCGATCGTTTTTCAACGTCGACGCGTAATCTAGGCACCAAAAAGTACAATTCCTCCAGTCGGCTCCGTTTGCAAGACCAATCTTGTGATAAAGCGCTTTTGATGATTTTCCCATACAGATTAGTTTTCACGACCGACGAACCAGCCATGGATTCTCGACACCGCACGGGTTGAGTCGTCGCCCGAGAGCCCCGAGACACCGGAAATCTCGTTTTGCTACAGTTTTCTAAACATACGAAAGCAATTATCGGAGCGGAAACATTCGGTCATTTTCCCATAGAAGATTCCCAGACACGATTTTGCTTGCATCCAAAGCGACGATCCTCGGTGCTTTCAAATCCGGGAACGTTTTTCAACGTCGACACATACTCGAGGCACCAAAAAGTACATTTGCAGCAGTCTGCTCCGGTTGCAAGACCAGTTTTAAGATAAAGCGTTTTTTCCCATACAGATCATTTTTCCCGACCAACGAACCAGCCATGGATTCTCGAAACCGCACGGGTTGAGTCGTCGCCCGAGAGCCCCGAGACACCGGAAATCTCGTTTTTCTACAGTTTTCTAAACATACGAAAGCAATTATCGGAGCGGAAACATTCGGTCATTTTCCCATACAAGTTTCCCAGACACGATTTCGCTTGAATCCAAAGCGACGATCCTCAGTGCTTTCAATTCCGGGAACGTTTTTCAACGTCGACACATACTCGAGGCACCAAAAAGTACATTTGCAGCAGTCTGCTCCGGTTGCAAGACCAGTTTTAAGATAAAGCGTTTTTTCCCATACAGATCATTTTTCCCGACCAACGAACCAGCCATGGATTCTCGAAACCGCACGGGTTGAGTCGTCGCCCGAGAGCCCCGAGACACCGGAAATCTCGTTTTTCTACAGTTTTCTAAACATACGAAAGCAATTATCGGAGCGGAAACATTCGGTCATTTTCCCATACAAGTTTCCCAGACACGATTTCGCTTGAATCCAAAGCGACGATCCTCAGTGCTTTCAATTCCGGGAACGTTTTTCAACGTCGACACATACTCGAGGCACCAAAAAGTACATTTGCAGCAGTCTGCTCCGGTTGCAAGACCAGTTTTAAGTTAAAGCGTTTTTTCCCATACAGATCATTTTTCCCGACCAACGAACCAGCCATGGATTCTCGAAACCGCACGGGTTGAGTCGTCGCCCGAGAGCCCCGAGACACCGGAAATCTCGTTTTTCTACAGTTTTCTAAACATACGAAAGCAATTATCGGAGCGGAAACATTCGGTCATTTTCCCATACAAGTTTCCCAGACACGATTTCGCTTGAATCCAAAGCGACGATCCTCAGTGCTTTCAATTCCGGGAACGTTTTTCAACGTCGACACATACTCGAGGCACCAAAAAGTACATTTGCAGCAGTCTGCTCCGGTTGCAAGACCAATCTTGCGATAAAGCGCTTCTGATGATTTTCCCATACAGATCAGTTTTCACGACCGACGAACCAGCCATGGATTCTCGAAACCGCACGGGTTGAGTCGTCGCCCGAGAGCCCCGAGACACCGGAAATCTCGTTTTTCTACAGTTTTCTAAACATACGAAAGCAATTATCGGAGCGGAAACATTCGGTCATTTTCCCATACAAGTTTCCCAGACACGATTGCGCTTGAATCCAAAGCGACGATCCTCGGTGCTTTCAATTGCGCGAACGTTTTTCAACGTCAACGCGTAATCTACGCACCAAAAAGTACAATTCTTCCAGTCGGCTCCGTTTGCAAGACCAATCTTGCGGTAAAGCGCTTCTGATGATTTTCCCATACAGATCAGTTTTCACGACCGACGAACCAGCCATGGATTCTCGAAACCGCACGGGTTGAGTCGTCGCCCGAGAGCCCCGAGACACCGGAAATCTCGTTTTGCTACAGTTTTCTAAACATACGAAAGCAATTATCGGAGCGGAAACATTCGGTCATTTTCCCATACAAGTTTCCCAGACTCGATTTCGCTTGAATCCAAAGCGACAATCCTCGGTGCATTCAATTGCGCGATCGTTTTTCAACGTCGACGCGTAATCTAGGCACCAAAAAGTACAATTCCTCCAGTCGGCTCCGTTTGCAAGACCAATCTTGCGATAAAGCGCTTTTGATGATTTTCCCATACAGATTAGTTTTCACGACCGACGAACCAGCCATGGATTCTCGACACCGCACGGGTTGAGTCGTCGCCCGAGAGCCCCGAGACACCGGAAATCTCGTTTTGCTACAGTTTGCTAAACATACGAAAGCAATTAACGGAGCGGAAACATTCGGTCATTTTCCCATAGAAGATTCCCAGACACGATTTTGCTTGCATCCAAAGCGACGATCCTCGGTGCTTTCAAATCCGGGAACGTTTTTCAACGTCGACACATACTCGAGGCACCAAAAAGTACATTTGCAGCAGTCTGCTCCGGGTGCAAGACCAGTTTTAAGATAAAGCGTTTTTTCCCATACAGATCATTTTTCCCGACCAACGAACCAGCCATGGATTCTCGAAACCGCACGGGTTGAGTCGTCGCCCGAGAGCCCCGAGACACCGGAAATCTCGTTTTTCTACAGTTTTCTAAACATACGAAAGCAATTATCGGAGCGGAAACATTCGGTCATTTTCCCATACAAGTTTCCCAGACACGATTTCGCTTGAATCGAAAGCGACAATCCTCGGTGCTTTCAATTGTGCGATCGTTTTTCAACGTCAACGCGTAATCTAGGCACCAAAAAGTACAATTCTTGAAGTCGGCTCCGTTTGCAAGACCAATTTTGCGGTAAAGCGCTTCTGATGATTTTCCCATACAGATCAGTTTTCACGACCGACGAACCAGCCATGGATTCTCGAAACCGCACGGGTTGAGTCGTCGCCCGAGAGCCCTGAGACACCGGAAATCTCGTTTTTCTACAGTTTTCTAAACATACGAAAGCAATTATCGGAGCGGAAACATTCGGTCATTTTCCCATACAAGTTTCCCAGACACGATTTCGCTTGAATCCAAAGCGACGATCCTCAGTGCTTTCAATTCCGGGAACGTTTTTCAACGTCGACACATACTCGAGGCACCAAAAAGTACATTTGCAGCAGTCTGCTCCGGTTGCAAGACCAATCTTGCGATAAAGCGCTTCTGATGATTTTCCCATACAGATCAGTTTTCACGACCGACGAACCAGCCATGGATTCTCGAAACCGCACGGGTTGAGTCGTCGCCCGAGAGCCTCGAGACACCGGAAATCTCGTTTTTCTACAGTTTTCTAAACAAACGAAAGCAATTATCGGAGCGGAAACATTCGGTCATTTTCCCATACAAGTTTCCCAGACACGATTTCTCTTGAATCCAAAGCGACGATCCTCGGTGCTTTCAATTGCGCGAACGTTCTTCAACGTCAACGCGTAATCTACGCACCAAAAAGTACAATTCTTCCAGTCGGCTCCGTTTGCAAGACCAATCTTGCGGTAAAGCGCTTCTGATGATTTTCCCATACAGATCAGTTTTCGCGACCGACGAACCAGCCATGGATTCTCGAAACCGCACGGGTTGAGTCGTCGCCCGAGAGCCCCGAGACACCGGAAATCTCGTTTTGCTACAGTTTTCTAAACATACGAAAGCAATTATCGGAGCGGAAACATTCGGTCATTTTCCCATACAAGTTTCCCAGACACGATTTCGCTTGAATCCAAAGCGACAATCCTCGGTGCATTCAATTGCGCGATCGTTTTTCAACGTCGACGCGTAATCTAGGCACCAAAAAGTACAATTCCTCCAGTCGGCTCCGTTTGCAAGACCAATCTTGTGATAAAGCGCTTTTGATGATTTTCCCATACAGATTAGTTTTCACGACCGACGAACCAGCCATGGATTCTCGACACCGCACGGGTTGAGTCGTCGCCCGAGAGCCCCGAGACACCGGAAATCTCGTTTTGCTACAGTTTTCTAAACATACGAAAGCAATTATCGGAGCGGAAACATTCGGTCATTTTCCCATAGAAGATTCCCAGACACGATTTTGCTTGCATCCAAAGCGACGATCCTCGGTGCTTTCAAATCCGGGAACGTTTTTCAACGTCGACACATACTCGAGGCACCAAAAAGTACATTTGCAGCAGTCTGCTCCGGTTGCAAGACCAGTTTTAAGATAAAGCGTTTTTTCCCATACAGATCATTTTTCCCGACCAACGAACCAGCCATGGATTCTCGAAACCGCACGGGTTGAGTCGTCGCCCGAGAGCCCCGAGACACCGGAAATCTCGTTTTTCTACAGTTTTCTAAACATACGAAAGCAATTATCGGAGCGGAAACATTCGGTCATTTTCCCATACAAGTTTCCCAGACACGATTTCGCTTGAATCCAAAGCGACGATCCTCAGTGCTTTCAATTCCGGGAACGTTTTTCAACGTCGACACATACTCGAGGCACCAAAAAGTACATTTGCAGCAGTCTGCTCCGGTTGCAAGACCAGTTTTAAGATAAAGCGTTTTTTCCCATACAGATCATTTTTCCCGACCAACGAACCAGCCATGGATTCTCGAAACCGCACGGGTTGAGTCGTCGCCCGAGAGCCCCGAGACACCGGAAATCTCGTTTTTCTACAGTTTTCTAAACATACGAAAGCAATTATCGGAGCGGAAACATTCGGTCATTTTCCCATACAAGTTTCCCAGACACGATTTCGCTTGAATCCAAAGCGACGATCCTCAGTGCTTTCAATTCCGGGAACGTTTTTCAACGTCGACACATACTCGAGGCACCAAAAAGTACATTTGCAGCAGTCTGCTCCGGTTGCAAGACCAGTTTTAAGTTAAAGCGTTTTTTCCCATACAGATCATTTTTCCCGACCAACGAACCAGCCATGGATTCTCGAAACCGCACGGGTTGAGTCGTCGCCCGAGAGCCCCGAGACACCGGAAATCTCGTTTTTCTACAGTTTTCTAAACATACGAAAGCAATTATCGGAGCGGAAACATTCGGTCATTTTCCCATACAAGTTTCCCAGACACGATTTCGCTTGAATCCAAAGCGACGATCCTCAGTGCTTTCAATTCCGGGAACGTTTTTCAACGTCGACACATACTCGAGGCACCAAAAAGTACATTTGCAGCAGTCTGCTCCGGTTGCAAGACCAATCTTGCGATAAAGCGCTTCTGATGATTTTCCCATACAGATCAGTTTTCACGACCGACGAACCAGCCATGGATTCTCGAAACCGCACGGGTTGAGTCGTCGCCCGAGAGCCCCGAGACACCGGAAATCTCGTTTTTCTACAGTTTTCTAAACATACGAAAGCAATTATCGGAGCGGAAACATTCGGTCATTTTCCCATACAAGTTTCCCAGACACGATTGCGCTTGAATCCAAAGCGACGATCCTCGGTGCTTTCAATTGCGCGAACGTTTTTCAACGTCAACGCGTAATCTACGCACCAAAAAGTACAATTCTTCCAGTCGGCTCCGTTTGCAAGACCAATCTTGCGGTAAAGCGCTTCTGATGATTTTCCCATACAGATCAGTTTTCACGACCGACGAACCAGCCATGGATTCTCGAAACCGCACGGGTTGAGTCGTCGCCCGAGAGCCCCGAGACACCGGAAATCTCGTTTTGCTACAGTTTTCTAAACATACGAAAGCAATTATCGGAGCGGAAACATTCGGTCATTTTCCCATACAAGTTTCCCAGACTCGATTTCGCTTGAATCCAAAGCGACAATCCTCGGTGCATTCAATTGCGCGATCGTTTTTCAACGTCGACGCGTAATCTAGGCACCAAAAAGTACAATTCCTCCAGTCGGCTCCGTTTGCAAGACCAATCTTGCGATAAAGCGCTTTTGATGATTTTCCCATACAGATTAGTTTTCACGACCGACGAACCAGCCATGGATTCTCGACACCGCACGGGTTGAGTCGTCGCCCGAGAGCCCCGAGACACCGGAAATCTCGTTTTGCTACAGTTTGCTAAACATACGAAAGCAATTAACGGAGCGGAAACATTCGGTCATTTTCCCATAGAAGATTCCCAGACACGATTTTGCTTGCATCCAAAGCGACGATCCTCGGTGCTTTCAAATCCGGGAACGTTTTTCAACGTCGACACATACTCGAGGCACCAAAAAGTACATTTGCAGCAGTCTGCTCCGGGTGCAAGACCAGTTTTAAGATAAAGCGTTTTTTCCCATACAGATCATTTTTCCCGACCAACGAACCAGCCATGGATTCTCGAAACCGCACGGGTTGAGTCGTCGCCCGAGAGCCCCGAGACACCGGAAATCTCGTTTTTCTACAGTTTTCTAAACATACGAAAGCAATTATCGGAGCGGAAACATTCGGTCATTTTCCCATACAAGTTTCCCAGACACGATTTCGCTTGAATCGAAAGCGACAATCCTCGGTGCTTTCAATTGTGCGATCGTTTTTCAACGTCAACGCGTAATCTAGGCACCAAAAAGTACAATTCTTGAAGTCGGCTCCGTTTGCAAGACCAATTTTGCGGTAAAGCGCTTCTGATGATTTTCCCATACAGATCAGTTTTCACGACCGACGAACCAGCCATGGATTCTCGAAACCGCACGGGTTGAGTCGTCGCCCGAGAGCCCTGAGACACCGGAAATCTCGTTTTTCTACAGTTTTCTAAACATACGAAAGCAATTATCGGAGCGGAAACATTCGGTCATTTTCCCATACAAGTTTCCCAGACACGATTTCGCTTGAATCCAAAGCGACGATCCTCAGTGCTTTCAATTCCGGGAACGTTTTTCAACGTCGACACATACTCGAGGCACCAAAAAGTACATTTGCAGCAGTCTGCTCCGGTTGCAAGACCAATCTTGCGATAAAGCGCTTCTGATGATTTTCCCATACAGATCAGTTTTCACGACCGACGAACCAGCCATGGATTCTCGAAACCGCACGGGTTGAGTCGTCGCCCGAGAGCCTCGAGACACCGGAAATCTCGTTTTTCTACAGTTTTCTAAACAAACGAAAGCAATTATCGGAGCGGAAACATTCGGTCATTTTCCCATACAAGTTTCCCAGACACGATTTCTCTTGAATCCAAAGCGACGATCCTCGGTGCTTTCAATTGCGCGAACGTTCTTCAACGTCAACGCGTAATCTACGCACCAAAAAGTACAATTCTTCCAGTCGGCTCCGTTTGCAAGACCAATCTTGCGGTAAAGCGCTTCTGATGATTTTCCCATACAGATCAGTTTTCGCGACCGACGAACCAGCCATGGATTCTCGAAACCGCACGGGTTGAGTCGTCGCCCGAGAGCCCCGAGACACCGGAAATCTCGTTTTGCTACAGTTTTCTAAACATACGAAAGCAATTATCGGAGCGGAAACATTCGGTCATTTTCCCATACAAGTTTCCCAGACACGATTTCGCTTGAATCCAAAGCGACAATCCTCGGTGCATTCAATTGCGCGATCGTTTTTCAACGTCGACGCGTAATCTAGGCACCAAAAAGTACAATTCCTCCAGTCGGCTCCGTTTGCAAGACCAATCTTGTGATAAAGCGCTTTTGATGATTTTCCCATACAGATTAGTTTTCACGACCGACGAACCAGCCATGGATTCTCGACACCGCACGGGTTGAGTCGTCGCCCGAGAGCCCCGAGACACCGGAAATCTCGTTTTGCTACAGTTTTCTAAACATACGAAAGCAATTATCGGAGCGGAAACATTCGGTCATTTTCCCATAGAAGATTCCCAGACACGATTTTGCTTGCATCCAAAGCGACGATCCTCGGTGCTTTCAAATCCGGGAACGTTTTTCAACGTCGACACATACTCGAGGCACCAAAAAGTACATTTGCAGCAGTCTGCTCCGGTTGCAAGACCAGTTTTAAGATAAAGCGTTTTTTCCCATACAGATCATTTTTCCCGACCAACGAACCAGCCATGGATTCTCGAAACCGCACGGGTTGAGTCGTCGCCCGAGAGCCCCGAGACACCGGAAATCTCGTTTTTCTACAGTTTTCTAAACATACGAAAGCAATTATCGGAGCGGAAACATTCGGTCATTTTCCCATACAAGTTTCCCAGACACGATTTCGCTTGAATCCAAAGCGACGATCCTCAGTGCTTTCAATTCCGGGAACGTTTTTCAACGTCGACACATACTCGAGGCACCAAAAAGTACATTTGCAGCAGTCTGCTCCGGTTGCAAGACCAGTTTTAAGATAAAGCGTTTTTTCCCATACAGATCATTTTTCCCGACCAACGAACCAGCCATGGATTCTCGAAACCGCACGGGTTGAGTCGTCGCCCGAGAGCCCCGAGACACCGGAAATCTCGTTTTTCTACAGTTTTCTAAACATACGAAAGCAATTATCGGAGCGGAAACATTCGGTCATTTTCCCATACAAGTTTCCCAGACACGATTTCGCTTGAATCGAAAGCGACAATCCTCGGTGCTTTCAATTGTGCGATCGTTTTTCAACGTCAACGCGTAATCTAGGCACCAAAAAGTACAATTCTTGAAGTCGGCTCCGTTTGCAAGACCAATTTTGCGGTAAAGCGCTTCTGATGATTTTCCCATACAGATCAGTTTTCACGACCGACGAACCAGCCATGGATTCTCGAAACCGCACGGGTTGAGTCGTCGCCCGAGAGCCCTGAGACACCGGAAATCTCGTTTTTCTACAGTTTTCTAAACATACGAAAGCAATTATCGGAGCGGAAACATTCGGTCATTTTCCCATACAAGTTTCCCAGACACGATTTCGCTTGAATCCAAAGCGACGATCCTCAGTGCTTTCAATTCCGGGAACGTTTTTCAACGTCGACACATACTCGAGGCACCAAAAAGTACATTTGCAGCAGTCTGCTCCGGTTGCAAGACCAATCTTGCGATAAAGCGCTTCTGATGATTTTCCCATACAGATCAGTTTTCACGACCGACGAACCAGCCATGGATTCTCGAAACCGCACGGGTTGAGTCGTCGCCCGAGAGCCTCGAGACACCGGAAATCTCGTTTTTCTACAGTTTTCTAAACATACGAAAGCAATTATCGGAGCGGAAACATTCGGTCATTTTCCCATACAAGTTTCCCAGACACGATTTCTCTTGAATCCAAAGCGACGATCCTCGGTGCTTTCAATTGCGCGAACGTTCTTCAACGTCAACGCGTAATCTACGCACCAAAAAGTACAATTCTTCCAGTCGGCTCCGTTTGCAAGACCAATCTTGCGGTAAAGCGCTTCTGATGATTTTCCCATACAGATCAGTTTTCACGACCGACGAACCAGCCATGGATTCTCGAAACCGCACGGGTTGAGTCGTCGCCCGAGAGCCCCGAGACACCGGAAATCTCGTTTTGCTACAGTTTTCTAAACATACGAAAGCAATTATCGGAGCGGAAACATTCGGTCATTTTCCCATACAAGTTTCCCAGACACGATTTCGCTTGAATCCAAAGCGACAATCCTCGGTGCATTCAATTGCGCGATCGTTTTTCAACGTCGACGCGTAATCTAGGCACCAAAAAGTACAATTCCTCCAGTCGGCTCCGTTTGCAAGACCAATCTTGCGATAAAGCGCTTTTGATGATTTTCCCATACAGATCATTTTTCCCGACCAACGAACCAGCCATGAATTCTCGAAACCGCACGGGTTGAGTCGTCGCCCGAGAGCCCCGAGACACCGGAAATCTCGTTTTTCTACAGTTTTCTAAACATACGAAAGCAATTATCGGAGCGGAAACATTCGGTCATTTTCCCATACAAGTTTCCCAGACACGATTTCGCTTGAATCCAAAGCGACAATCCTCGGTGCTTTCAATTGTGCGATCGTTTTTCAACGTCAACGCGTAATCTAGGCACCAAAAAGTACAATTCTTCCAGTCGGCTCCGTTTGCAAGACCAATTTTGCGGTAAAGCGCTTCTGATGATTTTCCCATACAGATCAGTTTTCACGACCGACGAACCAGCCATGGATTCTCGAAACCGCACGGGTTGAGTCGTCGCCCGAGAGCCCCGAGACACCGGAAATCTCGTTTTTGTACAGTTTTCTAAACATACGAAAGCAATTATCGGAGCGGAAACATTCGGTCATTTTCCCATACAAGTTTCCCAGACACGATTTCGCTTGAATCCAAAGCGACGATCCTCAGTGCTTTCAATTCCGGGAACGTTTTTCAACGTCGACACATACTCGAGGCACCAAAAAGTACATTTGCAGCAGTCTGCTCCGGTTGCAAGACCAATCTTGCGATAAAGCGCTTCTGATGATTTTCCCATACAGATCAGTTTTCACGACCTACGAACCAGCCATGGATTCTCGAAACCGCACGGGTTGAGTCGTCGCCCGAGAGCCCCGAGACACCGGAAATCTCGTTTTGCTACAGTTTTCTAAACATACGAAAGCAATTATCGGAGCGGAAACATTCGGTCATTTTCCCATACAAGTTTCCCAGACACGATTTCGCTTGAATCCAAAACGACAATCCTCGGTGCTTTCAATTGTGCGATCGTTTTTCAACGTCAACGCGTAATCTAGGCACCAAAAAGTACAATTCCTCCAGTCGGCTCCGTTTGCAAGACCAATCTTGCGATAAAGCGCTTCTGATGATTTTCCCATACAGATTAGTTTTCACGACCGACGAACCAGCCATGGATTCTCGACACCGCACGGGTTGAGTCTTCGCCCGAGAGCCCCGAGACACCGGAAATCTCATTTTGCTACAGTTTTCTAAACATACGAAAGCAATTATCGGAGCGGAAACATTCGGTCATTTTCCCATAGAAGATTCCCAGACACGATTTTGCTTGAATCCAAAGCGACGATCCTCGGTGCTTTCAATTCCGGGAACGTTTTTCAACGTCGACACATACTCGAGGCACCAAAAAGTACATTTGCAGCAGTCTGCTCCGTTTGCAAGACCAATCTTGCGATAAAGCGCTTCTGATGATTTTTGCATACAGATAAGTTTTCCCGTCCATACGGTTTCAGACATTTATAAGAACGCCATACGGTTTCAGACATTTCGTTCTTTTTTATCGATAATTCGATTTGATTTCATATTCTTAGAAGTTGTGTTATGATGATCACTATTATGGTGACATCTCTTCTATGAGAACATAGAATGTGATCGAAAAATTGCAGCAGAACTAAGGTCAAGGTATATCCAAAGTAATTTTTTCAGATACTTTGTTCGTCTTTATCGATAATTCAATTTGATTTGACTTTCTTCGAAGTTACCTTTCGACGACCTAACTTCTAAGAAAATAAAATTAAATCGAATTATCGATAAAGAAGAACAAAATATCTCAAAAAATTATTTTGGATATAGTGACCTTCGTTCTGCTGCAAGTTTTCGATAGCGTTCCATGTTCTCATAGAGGAGATGTCACCGTAACAGTGATCATCATAACATTACTTCTATGAAAATAAAATTAAATCGAATTATCGATGGAGAAGAATGAAATATCTGAAAACATTACTTCGGATAATTATCGTCACGTTAATATCTAACTGATTCTAAAAAAAGTAGTCGTTGTAGTGATTCTACATTTTCCTTGTAAACAAATCATTATTTCTCGTGTGCAATGAAAGAAGTCTTTCGTCACGGGGAAAATAATTTATTCCATTGAAAAATTGGAAAACGACAGTAACACGTGAATTTCCGCCACGGTAGCGTCTAAATTCTCTATTAACCAAAACATGGACAATCGAAGTCAAGGTTCGAGATAATCGTGAAGCCATTCGATTCGTCTCCTGATTGGCTATGGTTTGCCACCTAACTATTATGAGGAATTTCCCTGACGGGGACTCACAACCCCATTGCTCGTCTCACCACCGCTCGTTTCCGACCGTCAATTACCATACGCAAACCAAAACATAATTAGACCGAATTTACCTTGACTTCAACGGGGCTCTGACGACCGGGCGGTTGGGCGCCAGGCTCCGAGGTACCATCGGTGGGACACCGATTTATAATTGTCGCCGGTACGTCAGAGCCCATGGACGGAACGAGCACCGATGCGGTCGAGAGAGCCGAACGAGGCACCGGCGAACTCAGGCTCCGCGAGCTGACTTTGGTAGAGGGGCGTTTCGAAAAATTGAGCGAACACAATGCGAAGCTTCGGGAAAATATTGTGGTTTATTTGCACTTCCCGGGCTGCACTCGGGGTTTAGCCGAGGTGCCAGGTTGGTCATGACATACATTGACAGGAGGTAGCGAAGACTCGATATAATATAAAAGATAAAATAAAGATACTAATTCTTATAACAACGAGAAGAAGGTAATCATAATAATAATAATCGTCGGAACGGAGACTCAAATGTAACAATAATGATGGTAACAACAATTATAATAATAATAATAACGATAATAATAACACTAATAATAATGTCAGGATTGATAAATCAAAACCTGAGGGAACGGAATAAGAATACGATTGTCCGGGGAAATTAAACAAAGGAGAGTCTCAAGTCGTAGGCAACCGCAAGGAAAATGTGCATCTGACGATTCTTAGATCCGATCGTAGGTATTCGCAGATATTAACGAGAAATAACTAAATCGCAGGTAACGATATAACGAGAGGGAACGAGTGACACGGAAATACGAGCCATAACATACGCGAGAAATGATAATTTACACGAAATACCCGGATGCACGAAAATGACTCAAAAGTGAAATAATACTCGAGGAAAATAACGCCAAATAATAATATTAGAACGTACGGCGTGAATTGTCTTGTTCGTAGTCACGAAGGGAACGATTCGGATTCTCCGAATTGACGCAGAGAACGACGGGGGAGAGAGAGATAACGCGAGTTCGGACTCGCACGACAACAACAAAGGCTCGCCTCGTGACCTCGAGCGCGTCGTCGGCCGGCAGGCCAAAACCAAAACAAAGGGGGCTTCTTGAAGAAATTAAAATTATCCCGACTAAGCGGGGAAAATATGACGGGAATAAAACTCGACATTTTAACGAAGGTAACACCGGGCCAAATCAGAATGCGGCACGAGACACCGGGATCGGCAAGCACGCGCGAGGGCCGACAAAATACATCGCAAAAACCTAGTACTTGACACTAAAATGCCACTCGCGCGGACCGCCGAGACCCCGGGCTCGCGCCGATAGCCACAATGAATTTACGTCGCCGGATTCGCGGCGTCGCAGGTAACGGGAACACTAAAATCGCAGGGAACGTCGACCATTATTCATGGTCGAGCGTCGTTCGTGCCCGGCACGCCGCCAGGTGGTCGCGCGGCCGGCCGTCCCCGCGCATTAACCAAAAACTCGAATTATCGTAATTAATCACTTAAACACTTACGCGGGGAAGGCCAACACACGCGGCCGAACGACACTCGGCCTCACAGGATTACAAAAACGGATATGGGCTCACCGGGATCTCCGTCGTCCGTTCGTCGTCGCGATGTCCGTGGCTCGGGTCGATGTACGTCCGTCGCGATCGAAGGTCCGGCAGAAAAAGGTCGATGTGGATCGCTCGCGCGGCATCGGTCGATGTCTCCCCACTCCGCCCACTCGCCGGCCGGCTCGCGCGCCCGTCCGCGCCTGCGCGTCGTCGCGCGCGCGCGGTGGCGCGCGATTCAATTCGAATCGCGCACCTTAGTTCTTCGACCCAGGTAACGTTGGTCGTAGGTAGCGATGTTTTGTGCGCGCGTCCACCGTTCCGCGGGTCCTCGTCCGACCTCCTGCTGCAGCTAATTTCGCAGGAGCACGTTTGTCTTCCCCTTGGACCCAGCTGCCCAAGCCGAGAGAGCGTGGGAGGCCCTCACGCCGGAAGTCGTGGCCTGCGACGCGTCAGCGGTTTTGGCCCCCACAACTATTTGTGCAGCGCTGCAATTCATCTCTCCCGACTGGACCACTGGGCCCGTCCTTGGTGGGGCGCCGGGGTGTCCGGACTGCGACAATCCGTGCTCCGGCAGAGATGGTCCAGCGCCAGGCTGGGAAGTCGTGGGGAGGCGGGTGGCACGGTAATATATCGGCCCTTCTCCAGCGCGCTCCCCTGGCATCCACGTCCGCGGCCACGGATGTTCAGTGGCCGCCTGCGACTCCGGTGAACGGGGTCTCGTAGCCGAAAGTCGGAGATTCGTCAAGTCTCTCACTCCCTCTCAATATAACCGAAACCAAAACCAAATTGACGATGTCCCTCTCGTAGGGAACTAGATACACGTAGTGAACGGAAACGGCGGACACGCGCGAGCGAAGAGAGCGGCGGCGGCGAGCGGTGGTCCGTGAGCGAAGCGAAACTGGTGGTGATGGTCGATGGGGCGAGATCCCGATATAACCGCAGAGAACAATAGGCCGAAACTAGCTTTACCTTAATACTACTAAAATAAAATCCCGCAAATAGTTCGATCGTAGGGAATAAAAAAAAACTATAGTTAGTTACGCCCGAAATTACGAAGATAACGTCGTAGAAAGTACGAGGATTCGGCTGGCCTGCCGGTTAGGTAGCGAACGGCACCGACCCGAGTGGCGTAAATCCGGCACTCCTCGCCGTTTACCCTTCGCGCAGGTGGCGTGGCGAAAAATCACGTCACACTACATACCAGTCCTAAGCGCGCGCGTTGAAACACGCCGTGACGTGCTCAATCCGTTTGGAAAAATATGTAGTTGAAATCACAAAATACTTCTGTTTCCCGGTTTTCTTATTTTCGTCGCCTTCATCACAGAATAAAGGCTTGATTGACATTACAATTTTTTGATTGCTTAGACCCCTATTTGTTGTCGTAACCGATGAGTTCATCGCGGGAACCTCGACCGGTTGGTTTCCTCGATAATTCCAAATTGTTTAGAATGCATTTTTTTTTATTTCGACAGCAGTACATTTTGTTGTTTAAATAATAACATTTTGTTAAATCAATCATTCTTGTTGTTGGAAGAACAAATCTTTTTTACTGAGTACGCAGGAGCGCGCGCAAAGCGAGCGCGTTCTTGCTAGTTATTCTAAAAATGTCGAATATTGAACTCTAAAAAACTCTAAAAATAAGAATGTCTTTCTTTAAACTTTATTTCAATTTCATCTGCATTTATTGCGGAAGTCACGTCCTCTTTTATACAGAATTTGTAATGATACAAAATTTACTTCTGAACGCGGATCTCCATCTCTCGGATCTTTCATCCTTCAGCATTCTTTTTTGCAGCGATGTTTTCCCATTTTGCGATTAATGCCCTAAACTCCTATTCGGCTTCTCTTTCTTTCCTGGACGTTTCGTCGGCCCAACGCTGCTTCTGCTTTTCTTGTCGCCTTACCATTTCAGCTTTCTAGAAAATAAAAAGTAATTTTAAATCAAAGGACGGGGAAACGAATAATTGTTATGCGTAATTGCCGATCACTACATTTTTTCCAACTTTTCATACGAAGTTCTTTTTTTCGTAGATTATCGAATTATCGAGAATACTATATCAATGTCAAAACTTACCCACGCTTCATTACGGGCAACCAACAACTCGAACTCGGCCATTGCGCAATCTTGATCAACATCGGAAAGACTGATGTTGCTGCCCATCTTCTGCTTAAAGGAAATAGAACATTTAATCGTGAAACGGTACGCTAAATATTTACGACATTCAAAAATATATTTACTCACAATTTATTCAGTAGCTTTGTACGTTCGTTGCCGACGAATGTCAGTTAGCTTGACGTTTGAAACAATTGAACGTTAGTCTACCACGAACACAGCACAATTTCGAAGACTGGCTTATACGAATCAGAAGTTATTTTTTTCAATTTTTTCTATTTTGAAGGAAAAGGTAAAGTCACAACGGAGACTTGAATTGTCCGTGTTAGTTTCGTGCTACTGTGATGGAAATGCAAGTGTTGCCGTCGTTTTCCATTTTTTCAATGAAAGAAATAAGATTCTCCCATAACGAACGTATTCTTTCGATGTTTTGGACCATTCTGAGGGCACTGACATGAAAATCTCGAAAAAAAAATATTCACGAAAACCAGGCTTTCTCTATGAGAAAGCAAAAGAACGAAATGTCTAAAAAAAATTACTTTGGATGTAGTGACCTTAGTTCTGCTGCAATTTTTCGATCACTTTCAATGTTCTCGTAGAGTAGGTGTCAGAATAATAGTGATCATCATAAAATAACTTCTAAGAAAATAAAATAAATCCAATTATCGATGAAGAAGAATGAAATGTCCGAAAAAACAATTATCGGAGCGGGAACATTTAGTCATTTTACCAGACAAGTTTTGCAGACAAGATTCCCAGATACTATTCCATTTGCATCATAAGCGACAATTCTCGGTGCTTTTAATGACGCGAACGTTTTTCCACATCAACGCGTAATCCAGGCACCAAAAAGTACGATTCCTCCAGTCTGCTCCGTTTGCAAGACCAGTTTTGAGATAAAGCGCTTCTGATGATTTTCCCATATAGATGATTTTTCACGTCCAACGAACCAGCCATGGATTGTCGGAACTGCACGCGTGGTCACTGATCTGTCGGATCAGCTGACAATGCGAGCTTACACTACGTACGCGTCGTGTCCCGGTTATTGACCACGAACCGGGCGATTTCAATTATCTATGGATTCGAAAGCCGTGAGACAGGAAGGCGGATAGACAGAAACCTGAGGAGAATTTGTGGAAATTCGGCGAGCGAATGAAATATCCCATTGACACTCACATAGTATTTATTATAAATAAAATACATAACTTTACGGGCTCATTAATAAATGTTACTAATACAGTCGCAAACACCATCGTCACGGGGTACCGAGCAGATCATTATCCGATCGATTAGGTGATAAATTTCTCTCGCGAAGAAAAGAACAGTCCGACAGCTCGATCCTCGGCCGGCAGAAATACGGCGTACATACCGCCCTTTGGAGGAAAAAGATAATTAGCAAAATAAGAGATAAGAAAACTCAACTCAATAGCCAAAATCATAGTAGCCCTTTAATCATTCCCACTGGAAACCTTGAATACTTACAGAAATTTCACGAATGACACCCTGTTGACCGACGAGCGCAGAATAACGTTGGAACCGACGCCGGTGTTCAGTCCCGAGCCGGGAGTTGGACTGTAGTCTTGTGTCATTGGGCTGCGGCCCATCGGCGATGGCGTGGCGAACGCGCCGTGCGGGCTGGTCGCATATCCCTTGCCCGAGGTAGACGGTGTCGGGACGTGACCAGCTGGGCTGGGACTTGCGGTCGCGCTGGCGGCCGCTCGGACTCGGCTGATAGGGATTGCAGTTCTCTTCGCTGCCGTACCGATATACGGCACGATTGCCCGGCGTCTGAGGCGTGAACGGACGGCCGGACGACCGATAACTCGCGGCGTAACTTGACGAGCCGGACTCCTCCATGGTGGGATCCCACGCTCCGGATTGTCCGGGTATGCATGAGCCGTCGGTAGCCGATCGCCTGCGACACATTTCTTCCTCGACTGCTCTCCGCTGCCATGTTCACTCTTGGCCGACAGTCTTGCGCATCGAATCCATCGAATCGCGAATGCTGCGACGTCCGCCAATGGTGAACGTGGCAGCCGCGACGGCCTCGCGAACTTCACCGAACGCTCGTCGAACTTGGAGTGCGGCTGTCGTCGTGCTCCCAAGAGCAAGTGCTCGATGTGGCCGCCCCCAACCTCGATGCATTTCTGCACGCGTACGATGAAATTTGCTCGGCATCGCACGAGCATATCGGGAGTCACGCTATTAGTAGCCGCGACGATTCGATCGCACAGATCCTCGTCGTCGTCGGGCAAATCCCGGCCGTAGACATGGGCCTTGTAGTGGCCCCACAAAAAAAAATCCAGTGGATTTAGATCCGGTGACCTTGGAGGCCACGCGATCTCTCCACCGCGTCCAATCCACCTCGCGGGAAACACCTCGTCAAGGTGCTCGCGAACTATCACGGCCGAATGTGCGGGCACGCCGTCGTGTTCCTCCGTTTCCTCCGTTCAACCTCGGAGGAAGGACATGCGGTCCGATCTGAAAGAGAAAGTAAAACCATTTTATTTTTATTATTTTGGGGGGTCCAGGCATGTTGATAATTCGAAATCGAAAAAACATCGATCCTCGGAGAAATTTCTCTGAACATATCCTGGACTCTCATACCCTGTTTTAATTATTATTAAAAAATAGTGTACTCACCAACAGATTGCCGACAATTCCCGCCGACACGTTTATACTGAAACGACTTTGGCGAGAGCGGATTCGGAATGCGCGCGGATTTTCTTCCGAATAAAAATGCTCGTTTCGGGTGTTACGGACCCCCGATTCCGTAAATGGAGATTCGTCCGCGAACAAAATGTTGCGGATGAAGTCGTCGTCGGCGAGTTTTCACAAAACTCGAGTCGACGTACTTCATCGCCGACGATGAGCTGTTGTACGGGGTTTAGATGGAACGGTCTCAAATTATTTGCTCGCGTTACCCGGTTCACTGTTGCATGCGATATTCCCAATTGGCGACCAATGATGCGGGAACTCGATCTCGGATCACGGTCAAATGCCTCCAAAACTTCTTCTTCGTGCTTCTTCCCGCGATGTTGCACCGGAGCGCCTCCTTCTGCGCCCAGTCGCGGCATGACGGTTCCCGACTCGCTGAGTCGCCGATACACGGCGACGATCGTGTTCGGCGTCGGAAAACGGTCGCGGCCGGGTAGCGCTCCCGATATAAAGCGGCAGCCCGCAATCCGTTTTGATTTTCGCAACCGTAACACAATACCATTTCCGCATATTCCTGTGATGTATAATTCGCCATGACTGCTCAATTAATACTGCGTTGTCGAGCTCCGATCTTAGCGACTTGTTAAAAACAAAAGAAAAGCGAGTCGCTAAGGACGTAGTCGATAAAACTCGGGCGCCGTCTTTTCTTTTTCTAAGAATGATAAAAAAAAGACAGCGCCCGAGCTTCATCGACTCCGTCATCAGCGACTTTAACAAGTCGCTAAGATCGGAGCTCCAGACCGCAGTGTGAATCGAGCAGCATGGCGAATTATACATCACGCGAATATGCGGAAATGTCATTATGTTACAGGTGTGAAAATGAAAACGCGTTGCGCGCAGCCGCGTTATATCGGGAGCAATATTCCGATCGGGACCGTTTCCCGACGCCCAACACGATAGTCGCCGTGTATCGACGACTCTGCGCATCGGGAAGCGTAATGCCGCGACCGGCCGCAGAAGATGGAGCTCCGGTGCGATATCGCGGGCATGAACACAAAGAGGAAGTCTTGGAGGCCTTTGATCGTGACCCAAGGTCTAGTTCCCCCACCGTTCCTCGGCAATAGGGAATGTCACACATGACAGTAAACCGGATCACACGAGGAATTAATGTACATCATTTACGGCCATACCATCTGAACCCCGTGCAACAGTTGATCGTCGGCGATGAAGTTCGTCGACTGAACTTCTGTGAAGAGATTGTGCGACGGCACAACGCGGACGAGGACTTCATGTGCAACATTCTGTTCACAGACGAATCTCCATTCACGGAATCAAGGGTTCCTAACTCGAGAGACGCATATGCAGAGGAGAATCCGCACGAATGTCGAATCCGCAACATTTCCAAACGCTCGAAGAAACTTTTGGCACTCTGCTCCAAAGAAAATTCGAACGACTCGTGCGCTTTGGCCATATGTATTGGATTTTTCAAACTGAATTGTCGCGAATCATCTGACGTAGTGTCACTTTCACTGTAAAAAGCCCGCTGATCTTGAGACGCTGTGGCGTAAGAAAATAAAATCACATCGAATTATCGATAAAAAAAACGAAATGTCTGAAAAAATTACTTTGGATATAGTGACCTTAGTTCTGCTGCAAGTTTTCGATCGCATTCGATGTTCTCATAGAGGAGATGTCACCATAACAGTGATCATCATAACATTATTTGTAAGAAAATAAAATTAAATCGAATTATCGATAAAGAAGAACAAAATATCTGAAAAAATTACTTTGGATATAGTGACCTTAGTTCTGCTGCAAGTTCTCGATCGCATTCGATGTTCTCCTAGAGAAGATGTCACCATAACAGTGATCATCATAACATAACTTTGAAGAAAATCAAATCAAATCGAATTGTCGATAAAGAAGAGTCGTACTTTTTGTACGTACTTTTTGGTGACTAAAAAGACGCGATTAGAGGCTCTCTCACTAATATACTCAGTAGAAATAATAACAACAATTTGAAAAAACTTACTAACAAAGTAGTTTCAGACACAAAAAAATTTGTAAATTCGAATTCTGATTTAATAATAACAAGAGCAGACAAAGGCAATAGTACTGTAGTAATGAACGCAACAGACTATATTAACAAAACACTTAGTTTATTAAACGATGAAACAACATATAAGTTGGTAACGAGAGATCCAGTAAAAAGCACGCAGAAATTGATCACGAAGATTTTGGAAAAATGGAAGAGAATCAAATATATAAAGGACAGTGTGTTCGATTACCTCAAACCGGATAATACGAATTTAGCAAGAATGTATACATTACCTAAGATACATAAAAACAATTTTCCGATGAGGCCGATTGTTTCGTCCATTAACAGTCCTACACACAGAATCGCAGATTTTATCCACAGAGAAATAAATAAATATGTCAAGATCGCCACATCAAATTCATACATAAAGGATAGTTTTTCATTGAAAACAATAGTATCAGCGTTAGATCTGCCAGACTCACATGTTCTCATGTCGCTGGATGTCACCTCCCTCTATACCAACGTTCCCATCGATTTGGTAATGAGTAGTTTGGAAAGCAGGAGGGCCTTATTCCCACGGGGTTCCTTGTTGGATGAGCTGAAAAAAGCAATCGAAATTGTAATGTCGTCCACGTATTTTAGTTTCAATAACGACATCTATAAGCAAGTGTCAGGTCTCCCCGAGTAAAAAAAACAAGTGCATCCCGGATCCATGCGGGATCCGCGAGATGTTCGCGAAAAAGTCCCGCCAATGAGACAATCCTTGACTTTTCGCGTACTTCGAGTTTCACGCGAAAAGTACGTGAAAAGTTCGTGAGAAGTCCATATTTGAAATGTTTGCGTATAAAGTTCGGGTCGAGAAGTACAGGATATGTACGTGAAAAGTCCGTATTGAAAATTTTCGCGTATAAAGTCCGTGCCGAAAAGTACAGGATATGTACGTGAAAAGTCCATATTTGTTTTTTTCCGTACAAAATCCGTGACGAAAAGTACAGGAGATGTACGTGAAAAGTCCATATTTGCCTTTTTTCCGTACAAAGTCCGTGCTGAAAAGTACAGGAGATGTACGTGAAAAGTCCGTATTGAAAATTTTCGCGTATAAAGTCCGTGCTGAAAAGTACAGGAGATGTACGTGAAAAGTCCGTATTGAAAATTTTCGCGTATAAAGTCCGTGCCGAAAAGTACAGGATATGTACGTGAGAAGTCCATATTTGACATTTTTCCACAGAAAGTCCGTACCGAAAAGTACAGGAGATGTACGTGAAAAGTTCATATTTGCCTCTTTTCCGTACAAAGTCCGTGCTCAAAAGTACAGGAGATGTACGTGAAAAGTCCATATTTGACATTTTTGCGTATTAAGTCCATGACGAAAAGTCCAGGATATGTACGTGAAAAGTTCATATTTGAAATTTTCGCGTATAAAATCCGTGCCTAAAAGTACAGGATATGTACGTAAAAAGTCCATATTTGACATCTTTCCGTAGAATCTCCGTATCGAAAAGTTCAGGCGATGTACGTCAAAAGTCCATATGTCTTTTTTCCGTACAAAGTCCGTGACGAAAAGTACAGGAGATGTACGTGAAAAGTCCATATTTGACATTTTTGCGTACAAAGTCCGTGACGAAAAGTACAGGAAATGTACGTGAAAAGTCCGTATTGAAAATTTTCGCGTATAAAGTCCGTGACGCAAGGTACAGGATATGTACGTGAAAAGTCCATATTTGCCTTTTTTCCGTTGTAAGTCCGTGCTGACAAGTACAGGAGATGTACGTGAAAAGTCAATATTTTATATTTTTGCGTACAACGTCCATGCCGACAAGTACAGGAAATGTACGTGAAAAGTCCATATTGTATATTTTTGCCTACAAAGTCCGTGCCGACAAGTACAGAAAATGTACGTGAAAAGTCCATATTTTATATGTTTGCCTACAAAGACCGTGTCGACAAGTACAGGAGATGTCGGCGAAAAGTGCATATTAGAAATGTTTGCGTAAAAATGTTGTGCCGAAAAGTAAAAATGTCGGTGAAATAAAAACACAGTTATACATCGGTTACACAGTTTCCCAGCGTAATCAGTATGTTTTATTCAATTACATAAAACAGGCTTACACAAGAACAGCACCTTATACCACATCCCACATCTTCTAGCACCTTCGATAACAAAACTATCAGGGACAAATCTCAGAATCGATTCCAAGTCATTCGCGTTCTACTGAATTTAACTGAATCTTACTGAATCAGAAATATTAAGTATAGGAAGGATTTACAGATCGGCAACTTATCCCTCGATTAGAATTCGTCATATATTTATTAAATTTCCTGTCAATCTACGTGGACGCGTGAGGATTACGTAAGAGGAATCATTTTTAAATATGCTCTGAGCTTCTTTTTCTTTTTTTTCGATTTGCTGTATGTCGTGCGCCCTCGTCTCCGTCGCCCGCTTGGAAATGATGCTGCTTGGTCCTGGTTTGGCAGAATCGTGGGTGGTCGCATCTTTGGTTATTTTTTTACTTGTCTTCTTATTGTTGGAATTCTTGTCATAATTATGTTTGCATTTGTCTTCATACCGTATGGTGTTGCACATCACCGTTAAGCATCGCAAATAGGCAGTGGAGTCGAGTTGGCAGGATCGTTTGACATTTTTCATCACGAAACCTAAATAAATGTTGACGAATCTAATTTAGCGAACAACGAATGGATATTGGTCAACCTGTTCATGAGTTTTGATGAAATTATTACGGTGAAGTGCTACATGTTTCTGGTTATTTTGCTCTGCCAAAATCGTCAATTGTAGGTATCATCTCCCGCACTTTCGGCGACTCAATTCGTGTAGCACTGTACTTTAAGGGGTTATGCCACTGTAGAGGCCGAAAAATAGGCTGTGTTCGCGATTTTTTTTTTTTTTCAGGAAAACTACAACGTATATCGAGATTAAAAAAAGGGTGTTTATCATACATGTCAGTGACTGTATACGATGATTTTTTTAAGCGATTCGTATCAAAGTGGCGGTTGTGCAGCGTTTTTGCGATGACGTCTCCGTTTTTCGAAGTTCCACGGCCGAACTGCCGAACCGATTCCTCGAATAATTATGTTCCGACTCACTTGATTTTTCGCATATATCTTTAAAAATACATTGTTTTCGACACTTCGAAAATTTTACACTGTCATAACCCCTTAATAGTATATTTATTACAATATTGTCACGCAAAGTTAATAAATTTTCCAGTAGATTGAAGAAATAGTGATTATTACTTTTCACTGCGTCATAAGCTCTCTTCGGAATTTGAATACTGTTGCCCTTGCCTGTTGGCGTCATCATTGATAGGTTCTCCTTACCAATTATCGTTTTCATGAGCCTTCGAATTAATTCTTTCGGCTTTTTCTTATACAAAGTCTTTAAGTCTTCCAGGTCACTAGTTTCCATCCATATTCCGGAATTAGGAGCGATTTGAGTCTGAAATCGTAAAAAGTAAAAGAAATGGTTTTTAATAATTTGATGAAATGTGAGTAATGTTATGTGTTAATTATAAAGAATTTGAGTAATCATATACCTTCTCTTTGCCTGGAATAAGTGCACAGGGGAGAATAAACCGCGTTTCCGTGTCACTATGTCCCTGGGAAATGTAAAGATTACTATTGAATTGTCACCAATTAATAAAGGAATGTTATGCCCACATTTATTTATTGGAAAACAAAAAGCTCTATCTGATTGTATGAAGTTACAAACTGGAGGAATGCACAATCAGAATTTTGTGTAATGATAGAAAGTGTTTTTTTAGCATAATATTGAAAATGAGGAAAATTCTGAAAAAATTCATTCGTATTCAGAAAAATAAACGAATTATTTTCATAGCAAAAAAAAATTAGGTTGTTCGGTAATTTGTTGCACCATCATTCTAAATTTTGTATAATTCTCCCTCGAACTTTTGCGACATCAAACAAAACGAGAGGACTACCTTCGTAGATGCTTACTTGTGGTGCGTCGATTTTCTTCCCTTGCTGGATAGCATAGATTCGGTTGTAGAACTCCACAACGTTATCTAGCATCGTCAGTAGCTCGGGCGTAACTGTAGGCAGATTAGCACAGACTCTACAAGTGCAGTCTTCGTTCTTCTCAACCTCATCAACGCCAATAGATGTCTGTAGAGATTCGCTCACACTTGGCGATTTAGATCGCGCTCTTTCATCGCAGATAGATCCGTGTCGACTGTCATCTGAGCTTTGCATATCTGTATAGAAATTCACATTTAAAAAACATTGAATTATATTGAGAAAACTCACACTTAGTAGTGATAAAGTTACCATGACTCCTCTCTTGTTCAAATATCGACGGTAGATCATCGCCAAAAATCGAATGGACATCGGAAAACGAGTTGTCAATCCCAGTAGTCCCAGAAATCGTTTTGGCCGGTTCATTATTGCCGTTAGAAATTCCAACTCCTTCAGGAATCGTTTTGGCCGGTTCATTATTGCCGTTAGAAATTCCAACTCCTTCAGGAATCGTTTCGGCCGGATTCTTATTATTACCCTCGTCCATTCTAACTGCTTTAGGAATCGTTTCGGTTGGCTCCTCATTATTATCGTTGTCAATTCCAGCAGCTTTAAAAATAGTTTTGACCGAGTCGTCGGTATTATCGATGTCGATTCCAGCTGCCGTAGAAATCGTTGCGACCGAATCATCATTATCACCGTTATCAATCTCAGTATTTTTAGGAATCGTTCCGTCTTCTTCTTCCTGCGTCTCTCGGTTGCCGCTTCTCGGGGTGGCCATTTTCGGCATTTCTCGGGGTGGATTTTCGCCATTTTTTTCGAACGGTGCTTCGTCAAATCGGTCATGTGGAATGTCATTTCTAGAAGTTGAGCTCGTCTCTTCAAAAGTTCCGTCTTCATTTACTTTCAGTGACTTTAAGTAATCCTTATCCACTAGAAGGTTAAAGAGGTTATGTTAACCGGTCTAGGTGGCTGGATATCAGGAAAAATGTCCGAAGCAAAAATGTCCGGTTAAAATAATGGTCGGGGAAAAAATTGCCAAGGAAAAAAGAGTCTTGTCCCCCACACAATCATGCAATTTAAACGCGGCCGTTTTTTACTCGGCCTTTTTCCCTGGCCATTATTTCAACCGGCCATTTTTCCAGCCATTTTTTCCTTGGCCCTTTTTTACTAGATTCAGGTGACTCAAGCACGATTATTATACGACAAACTATATATTATTTCTCTTTATTGCCAATTAGTAGTGTAAGCTGCGTACTAAAATGAGTAGACAAGGGCTCGATACCAGACTGAAAGACATTCTAGAAATACGGATGATACAATCTCACCATGTTTGTGAATCAGTTTCGCCTTGAAGAACCGTTTCCCCTGCTTAATTTTGAATATATTGCCGTCTTCTTTTATCTCATCACTCGAAACGATACGCAACGTAGTCGTTCGCCCCTTCACTTGCACGAGGTAATACATCGACTCGTATTTTTGTTACTCTTTCGATCGTAACACAACGGCTATCGGTATAATTACGTGCAGTTTACTGTGAAAAAGACTCGCTGCCCTTGGAGACAGCACATGAATGCATTCACAAATGTTTTATCTGTGATTGTTTCGGCAACGATCGAATTGCTGCATGCTTCATGTGAAGGAAATGTCTCACAATTTCACGTCAGCATCCAGCACCGAGATTCAAAATAATTATTGATCAAAACGTAATGCCTCATTATTATTACCTAATCTTGTGGATGCAAGGACGTAAGCGATCATCAAGTATTGTCTCCGAAAATAATTTGAGGGTTCGAGATGATGGGAACATTGAAGCTAAATGGGGAGACCGGTTTTATTCTGCCAAAGTTTGTCGTAAAAGTCGTAAGTATATTGGATGGCATCAATTAATATATTTATTACCAATTGACTTTATAATAATTATGGCACATACGTATTGAGATACAGTTGAAAAAAAATCTCCGACACAACTAAATATACTATTTTTATCTGCAGTTGATACTAATTTTTTATTACGTGTAGTGGACATACGATATTTGGAATCACTCGAGTTACGAACGGATGGCACAATCTTTAATACTGTTCCAAATCCATCTTCGAAAAAGAAGAGACGTGAACAAAAATCCAAAGCAAGAATCTCGCCAAAGGAAGTACAGCGTATTGCTGACGCAGCGATCATGAGAAAGCGAGACATTTTTCACACGAATCAGGACGGCAGAAATATTCAAATTGGGAGTGATAAAAAGCCAAAATTTATTCAAAGAAAAAGGCTGTTCGAAAATATTCATCGAACGAAAAGAAGTTCCCTTCAGTTCCCTTCAGTGAGCTGCAAAACAGGAATTTGCGATAAAATTGGTCTGATGGTCTAATATTCCATACAATTTTCTTTTTTTTCAATTTTGCCTATATAAATTTATTTGGAATATTTATTCGTTCTAGTTACACTCAAGAGCCTGACCATTTTGAACCGTATTGCAGCCGACTATCAGAGAATGGCAAATCGTAGATCGTCGAATGACTTCTCGTAAATGAGAAAGTCGATTATTTCGATATAATGAGTCAATGCTTTAATTGGGTTTACTCTCATTTGGAACTAAGTGTATCTTATTTTATACACGTAAACAAATCAACATGTACTCTAATTTTTAAATAACTTATACTTTAAAAACTTTTACAGCAACAAATCTATTTATTTATATCTGTGTGTTTCTTGGACGAACATTTTAACAGTCGGTCGCTGATCGGGGAAAATTTCAGGCCGGGAAAGTTCCTTAAAACCCACACGATTCCCTTGTTCTCGGAGATCGTCACGGTACAGGTCGAATAAACGAGGACACCCCCGACTTTCAGAAGTTTCGCAGCCTATACCAGACTCCGAAATTCCACAAATTTTTCTTTCTCCAAACCGATTGAAAATAAGAAAAAATGTCGATAAAAGTTTTCTCTGCAGCGGGACGTAAGATCGCAACTTCTTCGGGCTAATGTGAATTAGTCTCTGACCAAGGGCAGTGCAAGGACCGTCGAGCAAAACGGGATTGAACCTTTCGGCGAAAAACGGCAGTTCATTCATCGTCGCGACCTCTCGATCGCGTTCATCGCGATCGCAAGCGGCTCGTCGCGTCGAAGCAGTAAGCTTCCGCGTTCTCGTGGGCAAAGATTTCGCAGTTCGATCGCAGTCGCTCGATCTCCGATTTGATTTTCATGAGAGCGACGAGCGTTCCGTCGCCCCTCATGAGCGCCAAAATGTGGGTCGTCCTATTCTCGGGCGCCGCGCACATGAATTTTGGACGATTCTGGAGAATCGCGAGACCTCGAGGCATCGACTAATCGTCCACGCGGGGTAATTTGGACGCTGCGTCGTTTACGTGCACTGCGAGTTTACTAAAAATTATAAAATTTCGTTACAGAAACCGCGAGTAAGGTTTCTCGATTTAAAAAAAAGAATTATTTTGTATATAACAAATAAAATTTGAGAAAAAATTATTAACTAATTTTTTTTTTCTTTAACTTCTACTTCGCGTACGAACCTTCGTCGAAAAGATCCCGTCGCATTTTTTTAATCTCGCCGTTACCCACGAATATTTTCCTCGGGCCTTCGTAAGTTTTTGCACCCTTTCGGCTATTTCCCGGCATCCGCGAAGACGCTCATGCGGTCGCCAATCCACAGCCCTAGTGAGGATGGCTTTTTTTTTTCAATTTAATGTAACTGTCGTTTTGGAATAAACCGTGAGCCATGGTTAGAACACGGGCAAAAACGTAAGTCCTTCTGAGCACAGCGGCTCCGCAAGTAGCGTCGATCACCACTTCACACTCGCGAATTTCAGGATATTATTCTATTATATATTATATTTTGTTATTTGTATGGTTTCTGCCATAGTATATTTGTATTGTGATTGAATTGTATATAAGCGTGAGCTGATAAAGCCCAGCTTTATTTTATACCCGCATTAAAAAGAGAGGTCCTGCGCTGAACATTCGAAACACGAACTTAAATAAAATCATATGCATACTATTTGCAACAAGTATATCTCTTCGCCGTTACATTAACTTAAACAAAAGATACGCGAAACATTAAAGGCTCGTATTAATGTTACCGACTTCAGTGACTAAGTAAAAATACATCCTCCGGAAATTCTACGGTCGGCCGCCAATCATATTATGCGGCCGATAAAATTTACAAAATACTCTCGTTCAAGCCAGTATCGAATTAGAAAGTTACGGAAAGCTGCACCGAGTTCTAGCAGTGACGAAGATGAAATAAATCGAAACCACGGTCAGTTCAACGAATAAGACATTTTAACCATGTCATGATGACATATATACATAGTATATTGGTGACGAAATATTTTATTCGATAAATGAAGGTACTACGAGGAATGACTTTGTGTTGTAATAATGTCGAATGAAAAAAAAAATCATATTAAAAAAATTGTTAATTTGTTAATAATTCTTTATATAAAGGAAATTCTCAGTATCTGCAAGTACGTTGATTCTTAAGAGATTTTTGTTGCACGAGGTACTTAAATTCTAATTGAATTTAATTATAGGTTGGGTATTTTAGATAGGACATTTGATTTAGAAAGTTCATGATTTTACTCCTGTAATCGTAGATCCAGATCAGCTTCCCGAACACGGCGTGACGGGGATACCGACGTGACCCGACGGGCAGCGGGAGATTGCTGATGACGATCAATTGAGTACCGCTGAAAATTCAGCTGATAACGAGGAAAACCCCACTAGCGCTGAACATTCAACTGATAACGAGGAGCAACTCAATGGAGCTGGAAATTGTGCTGATAATGAGGAGAATCACACAGAATACTCAACGCAGACAGATAGGAGTGAAGATTCTACGGAGACTGGATACTGATTCATCTCTATGTGATGTGACGTATTTTTTTGCGAGCGGAAGCGCGAACGCGAATATCGTAAACATCACGAACGGTAACGTCACCTTCGGCCGTCCACTCACGCTCGCGCATCCGCAAACCCGGTGGCGCCAGTTAATTTTTGTGTCACCGGAATTAACAAACCGGTGTGCCCCGCGCGTCGAGTTCAGCAGGCTCGACGCGACCAAAAAAAACTCGGAAGTTGGGAGCACAACTACCGATCGGGAACAACATTAACGGAAACGGTAGCTTAGTTAACTTTTGGGGTCGCGTGAAGTTAACAAACGCAACTGGATGCACTAGCGAGGGCGGACGGTTGCGGAAATGTCCGGCCGCTCAGGCTGCTAGGTCGTGGTAGAGAGGGTCGAGGTAATGGCCCAATAAATAGCCAATCGCGAAAACATAATCAAACGCGAACTCTAATCATTGATTGAAATTCCGAAAACCGGAAAAATAAAAATCTTCAATTATAATTATCGTGTCGAAAACTCACGGAAAACGCGAAAAATCGTGATCGATATCACGAGGGTCGAACACCTAGCGAGAACGGCGATCAAAAATAGTTCGATCGCCGAAGAAAACAATCGAGAACGACTCACCAACTGTCCCCGGGCGGCGACAACGACACGAGCGATATCCAAGGGCGGAGCGGCGGGTGCACGGAACTCGGCGCATGGCTGCGCCGCACGGCATCACTGCGCGCGAACACTGCTCCTTCGAGACCGGGCTCGAACGGGAAAATCACTTGCTAATTTTCGAATTTTTCGAAATTGCGGGAACTGCATCTTCAAGATGCACGGAACCCGATGCACCGAACTGCATTTTGTTTGCCGTAGAGACGGCGCGAGAACACCACGATTTCTCGTGAGAAATCGAGCACGAGATCGCGAACGCAAAATCACACGCGAGAACGGGCGTACGAGCGAGCGCGTGGCCCGAGTACCGCACGCGAGCGAGCGAGACAGACAGAAAAACTGTCAACACGGGAGCGCGCGTTAATACCGCGAGGCACCTCGGCGGTGGCCCGCGATCGACTGCCTAATATACGCGATCGCCTTGACCGCGCAATTATCATTATTTCCAGATTCCCTTGCCCGGGAGCTACTGCCCTCACTCTTATCGCCGAATAATCGTACGAGAGCGCATTTCTGCCGGTAACTCGTGACGTATCCGCGCGAGCGTTTCCCTCAACGCTTAGCGTGAGAGCGGGCGATTACGCAACTCTCAACGAAGGGCACGAGGGCTGCTCCGCCCTCTGCCCAAACACAAAAACTACCCGCTCTCCAGCGCAGTGCATTTTTCGCCTCTCAGGGCGCCGGATTTACACCGGACTCTCGCTGCACCGCGCGAACAGTCGTCGGTACGCTCTTCTCTGTTGGGATGCTCGGTTCGTTGAGCTCTCGTCCCCGCAACAGAGTCGAGCGACCGACCCGCAACTCCAACATATCGCGAAACTGACGGGATCGACAAACGAAGGGAACGTGGCGATGCGAGGAGCGACAGCCACGGAACTTAAACAATACGATAAAAATGCTCGAATCCACCGGTAACTAAATCTTGTGACCGTGATTCCGAAAAATCACGTCACAGTGATAACTGCGGGACGAATAACGGCGTTAGCTACTTTATAGAGATACCTATAATAGGGCAACTTGCAACTCTTTTCAAGAGACCAGGATTTTTTGCTAAGTTGAGTCATCGATTCACACGTGAGAAAAAAGAGGTAACAAATTTCGAAGACATACGACGGCGAGATCTATCAATCTTTAAGCACTGAAGGTGGTATTCTTTCTGAACCCTCCAATATCTTCTTCACTTGGGACACTGATGGCGTACCTTTGTATAACTCATCGAAATTTTCTATTTGGCCTTTTTTCCTTATGATTAACGAATTGCCGTACACGCTTCGTACAAAGAAAGATAATATCTTACTAGCAGGATTATGGTTCGGCCCAAAAAAACCACAGGCAAATATTTTCTTGGATTCATTTCGGGATAGCTTAGCAGATTTGTATCGAGGTGTCGAATTTGAAATTTATGGATCCAATGTGCTTAAAAAAATAAGAGCCATTATCATGTGTGGTACGTGCGATTTACAAGCCAAGGCTTTATTTCTAAATATCAAGCAGTATAACGGAGATTAT
This sequence comes from Pimpla rufipes, assembly GCA_963932165.1. Taxonomy (NCBI): domain Eukaryota; kingdom Metazoa; phylum Arthropoda; class Insecta; order Hymenoptera; family Ichneumonidae; genus Pimpla; species Pimpla rufipes. Next base: position 7,925,997 of record OZ010642.1, on the reverse strand, counting down.
GGCTGTCCCAAATGCAAGCAACGTTCCGAAAAGTCGAGAAACGTCACCGTTTATCCGTATCGAGAGAATGTCCCCTTGCGGACAACAGCGGAAGCGAAAAGACAAGCTAGGGAAGCTCACAACACCGGCGCGGCGGTTTTCGGTGTTAAAGGTCACACAACACTATCCCAAATCGTCCACGATTTTATTATTACCACGGCAATTGATATAATGCACTGCGTCTATCTGGGTGTTGTAAAAAAACTGATGCAACTGTGGTTTGATGCTTCTTATCACGACCATCCGTCATCACTCTCGGCGTTTCGCAATCTTCTGGACAGCCGTATGCTGAATCTATCTCCACCCTCATTCCTTCCGAGATACCCGCGTAAAATTAGCGATTTTTTACACTGGAAAGCTTCGGAGCTGAAAGTCTGGCTTTTGTATTACTCCGTGCCACTCTTGAATGCAATTATGGACCCTCGTTATTTTGAACATCACAAACTGCTGGTGCACGGTATAACGTTATTAAATCTAGATAGTATCTCACAAGAAATGATTGACGAAGCATCACAATGTTTAACAGAGTATGTGGCACGATTCGAAGAATTATACGGTCTGAGGCACATGACTTGAAACTTACACTCACTACTCCATCTTCCTGATGTAGTGAAAAAATTTGGTCCTCTTTTCGTAACGTCTTGCTTTCCATTCGAAAACTTAAATGGAATATTAAAAGGGTTAGTTCATGGCACAAGATACGCTCAATTGCAGGTCACCTCCGCAGTAATGACTTTTCAATACTTATCAAGACTAAAGCACGATTTTTTTACTCCGGGAACGGACGCACATAACTTTTGTTTAAAGATGGAGTTGTCGAATGCGCGAAAGCGACGTGCCCACCACATTGTGGACAGCACTTTTATCGTTGGGATAGAAAAAGAAATTTGTCTTCCACCAGACGTAATAGAAGCATTTGCAAGTCAGGACATTCTGTGTGATGATTCTCAGACTTTCTATGAATTTAAAAGGCTGTACAAACGCGGTATGCTCTTCGATTCCTCTTCATACTTGCGGGCAAGGCGAACAAACTCCGCGTTTGTGGAATATAATTCTCGAGTAGCATCACATATCGGTGTTATTAATACATTTATTCGAAAGTGTCATTGTGATTGCGGAGCGCTTTGTGACAACTGTTTTGAAAACTCGGATTTTTACGCAATCCTTACGCGATCTATAGCGATTAATCCATATACGGGCTTGTTGCCTGGAACAACGCTTTCATCCATTTTCCGCTGCGCAATGCTAGAAAACGAAACGAAGATCGCCGTGAAAATAGAAGACTTGAAATGTATACGTTTTAATGTTAATATTCCTGATTCACCGCACGTGTTTGTTATAAAACCAGTAAATTCAGTAGAATCAGAATGACGTGGTTTCGATTCTGAGATTTGTCACTATTAATTAATTTGTTATTGAGCTACGGAAGTCTCTAAAAATATTATCTGCAATATGGTAGAGGGTGCTGTAACAATGTATTATGTGCGGTTCTTGTGTAAGCCTGTTTTATGTTATTGAATAAAACATACTGATTACGCTGGGAAACTGTGTAACCGATGTATAACTGAGTTTTTATTTTACCAAGACTTGTACTTTTCGGCACAACATTTTTACGCAAATATTTCAAATATGCACTTTTCGCGTACATCTTATGTACTTGTCGGCACGGACTTTGTAGGCAAAAATATAAAATATGGACTTTTCTCGTACATTTCCTGTACTTGTTGGCATGGACGTTGTGTGCAAAAATATAAAATATTGACTATTCACGTACTTCTCCTGTACTTGTCGGCACGGACTTTGTACGCAAAAATGTCAAATATGGACTTTTCACGTACGTATCCTGTACTTTTCGTCACGCACTTTGTACGAAAAAATGTCAAATATGGACTTTTTACGTACGTATCCTGTACTTTTCGTCACGGACTTTGTACGCAAAAATGTCAGATATGGACTTTTTACGTACATATCCTGTACTTTTCGGCACGGACTTTATACGCGAAAATTTTCAATACGGACTTTTCACGTACATCTCCTGTACTTTTCAGCACGGACTTTGTACAGAAAAAAGACAAATATGGACTTTTCACGTACATCTCCTGTACTTTTCAGCACGGATTTTATACGCGAAAATTTCAAATATGGACTTTTCACGTACATCTCCTGTACTTTTCGGCACGGACTTTGTAGGGAAAAATGTCAAATATGGACTTTTTACGTACGTATCCTGTACTTTTCGTCACGGACTTTGTACGCAAAAATGTCAAATATGGACTTTTCACGTACATATCCTGTACTTTTCAGCACGGACTTTGTACGGAAAAAGACAAATATGGACTTTTCACGTACATCTCCTGTACTTTTCGGCACGCGCTTTATACGCGAAAATTTTCAATACGGACTTTTCACGTACATATCCTGTACTTTTCGATACGGAGTTTCTATGGAAAAATGTCAAATACTGACTTCTCACGTACATATCCCGTACTTTTCGGCACGGATTTTATACGCGAAAATTTCAAATATGGACTTTTCACGTACATCTCCTGTACTTTTCGTCACGGACTTTGTGTGGAAAAAAGATAAATATGGACTTTTCACGTACATATCCTGTACTTTTCGGCACAGACTTTACATGCGAAAATTTTCAATACGGACTTTTCACGTACATCTCCTGTACTTTTCAGCACGGACTCTTCACGTACATCTCCTGTACTTTTCAGCACGGACTCTTCACGTACATCTCCTGTACTTTTCAGCACGGACTCTTCACGTACATCTCCTGTACTTTTCAGCACGGACTTTGTACGGAAAAAAGGCAAATATGGACTTTTCACGTACATCTCCTGTACTTTTCGTCACGGACTTTGTACGGAAAAAAGACAAATATGGACTTTTCACGTACATATCCTGTACTTTTCGGCACGGACGTTATACGCGAAAATTTTCAATACGGACTTTTCACGTACATATCGTGTACTTTTCGGCACGGATTTTATACGCGAAAATTTCAAATATGGACTTTTCACGTACATCTCCTGTACTTTTCGGCACGGACTTTATACGCGAAAATGTTCAATACGGACTTTTCACGTACATCTCCTGTATTTTTCAGCACGGACTTTGTACGGAAAAAAGGCAAATATGGACTTTTCACGTACATCTCCTGTACTTTTCGTCACGGACTCTGTACGGAAAAAAGACAAATATGGACTTTTCACGTACATATCCTGTACTTTTCGGCACGGACTTTATACGCGAAAATTTCAAATATGGACTTTTCACGTACATGTCCTGTACTTTTCGTCACGGACTTTGTACGGAAAAAAGACATATGAACTTTTGACGTACATCGCCTGAACTTTTCGATACGGAGTTTCTACGGAAAGATATCAAATATGGACTTTTTACGTACATATCCTGTACTTTTAGGCACGGATTTTATACGCGAAAATTTCAAATATGGACTTTTCACGTACATATCCTGGACTTTTCGTCATGGACTTAATACGCAAAAATTTCAAATATGGACTTTTCACGTACATCTCCTGTATTTTCGGTACGGACGTTCTATGGAAAAATGTCAAATATGGACTTCTCACGTACATATCCTGTACTTTTCGGCACGGACTTTATACGCGAAAATTTTCAATACGGACTTTTCACGTACATCTCCTCTACTTTTCAGCACGGACTTTATACGCAAACATTTTAAATATGGACTTCTCACGAACTTTTCACGTACTTTTCGCGTGAAACTCGAAGTACGCGAAAAGTTAAGGATTGTCTCATTGACGGGACTTTTTCACGTACATCTCGCGGATCCCGCATGGATCCGGGATGCACTTGTTTTTTTACTCGGGTCCCCATGGGTTCGCCTTTAGCACCAATACTGTCTAACATCGTGATGATTGATTTGGAGGAGAGCTGTTTGGCAAAGCTTGAATTTACACCATCTTTATATAAGCGTTACGTAGATGACATTATTATCGCGTTGCCCGCGGATCAGATCGCGACAATATTAACAGTTTTTAATTCATATCATCCTAAGCTCCAGTTCACTATAGAGAACGAGGTGGATTGCAGGATTCCGTTCTATTGATACGAGAGGGAAACAGAATTGTCACAAATTGGTATAGGAAACCGACATGGTCAGGCAGATTCATAAATTTCTTTTCGAGCCATCCCGTAAGCAAAAAAATTGGTATTATTTTTATGTTGATGGATCGGGCATTAAAGTTATCTCACAATAAATTTTGGCAGGAGAATTTGACATTGATTCGGGACACTCTAACACGGAATTGTTATCCACCAAATTTCATTAATATATATATTAGAGTTAGACAGGAACTAATTGTTAAAAGTGGGTCAGCAGTGGAAAAACCTGAATTCGACACGAAGAGAATTATGAATTTCCCCTTTATCGAACACATACTTTATCCGCTGATTAGAATGCTGAGAGAATTTGATATTAATTTAGTAACAAACAATAGTCATAATATTTTTTCTATAATCGGCTCAACGAAGGACAAAATTCCGAAATTATTGCAATCCCGGGTAGTGTATAGCATTCCGTGCGATAATTGTTCGGCGACGTACATAGGACAGACACAGAGGTATTTGAAAACGAGATTGCAAGAACATAAAAGTAGGTTGAACCATGTATCTCAAGAACATTCAGCACTGTCTGCGCACGCGAGAGCGAATAAGCATACTTTCAAGTTCGACGATGTTAAGATTTTAGCAATAGAACCGGCGTTGAGCAAGAGACTACTGTTGGAGATGATTTGGATTAAAAAAGATCATAATTCGGTAAATTATAGAACAGACATTGAAAAATTAAGTATTATTTATAACTCGGTATTATAAGTTTAAGTCGCTCTTAAATTAACGATAGTTGAAAATTGTAGATTAAAATGAAAACAAGAAAAATTTTCGATGTGCCGGTAAAGTCAATTCCTACTTTAATATATCGCATAAGTGTAATTTAAGCTATCTATTATTAAGTTGAAATAATTATATTAGAAGATTTGTGCATGCAAAATTAGTAATAAGGGTATTACCGTCAGAATTGATATAATTAGGATGCGCCTTAACGTTGATGTGGGTTCGCGCTCACGGCGGTGACGGAGCCGATCGATCGTTACTGCGTGGATCTTTGCCGGCTGATCAGCGGCGAGACAACACGTGCAACCGGCTTCTCCGGTTGAAACTTTTCTAAAAATGTAGTTGCACCTGTAAAAAAATCAAATAGTGTTAGTAGGTAAGAGGATTTTGTTGCGAGTTGCTTTACTGGATTTTTTATAAATATATTTGACATTTTTCTATATTTTTCTCCGCCGACAGTTCACTTAACCTATACTCGACGCTCCACCAATATCAAGGACGCGAAAAGTTTCAATCGGGGGATCCGGTTGATAAATCGAGACGGTTGGGTTTCTTTCCCCTTAAGGGCTTAAAATTTGTAACAGATTTCTATCAACAATAATTATCAACAATCCAAAGTCTCATTTATCCTGTAAAATAAATGGGTACAGCGGCCGGTGTCGAAGGACACTATTGATTGATATATATTGGTGAGTCGCTTGTTGTTAAACTATAATTGATTGTTACTTAAAAACCTATTGTTATTATTAGTTTGTAAATTGAGGGAAATATATATTGTAACGCTCATTTTTGCGAGCGTTACAAACAAGCCCGTATTGCGCTCTGTCTCGGCGTGGCAGTCGGCCGCCGTGCGTAGGGTTTGCGCGGGCGATTCCGGGGAGCACTCTCGCGCGAGGGGAAAACCGGGGCATACGGCGCTAATGCCGAACGGCTTTATTTTGTTTTTTTTTTCGGGATATTCCATCGCCGTGGGCTCGTCGTCGCCGACGTAACATCGTTGCCGCGAGCGCCGAGTCGCCGAAACCGCGTCATCGGGAGCCCAAGCGTCGACGCACGAGTCGGAGAGGGGAGGCCGCCGGTCCGCTGCGGCCGCGACACACGGGCGCTCGGGAAGCTCGGGCGACGGGAGGAGAGGCCGCCGTCGACGCGCCGGAGAGGGAAGAAGTAGCAGCAACGGTCGCGCGCGAGCCGATCCGCCGCCGCGCTCGCTCGGGCTACGTCGGCGCCGCTCGAGTCCGAGCGCCGCATCACCGCACGATCGCGCGCGCGGAATATTTTGACGTTTCCAGGTTGCGTTTTCTGCAGCAAGCCGGGGAAAATAGCGTCCACTGGTCTGTGGAGTCCCCGGGAAACGCACAAGCTGCGTGTCTCGCCATCGTTACTAATTGTGCGCGAAAATTCTATCGCACGGGCGGGGACGACCGGAGACGGTCAAATCTCCCGGGCGCGTTCCCCCCGCCCGCGCGCCGCGCGCGCCCTACGCGGCGCTAGACTAGCGAGACCGCGGTCCGCGACGTGCGGAACGCGGAAGTAGGGGAAGCGGCGAATTTCGGCGAGACGAGCGTTACAGCCGCGTGCGACCGGCATTGTTCGTTGGCGCGGTGCTGTGAGCGGTGAGCGATTGCTGCGTGTTGGGGCAGAGCCGGAACGTTCCCGCCGATCTTGTGGATTCTTGTGACTGCCGGGGCTGTAAGGTAGGATTCCTCCGGGCATATTTTGGGTTTTTGGACGACGATCGTGCGGGTGGGCCTGCGTGAAGGTCTTCACGATCGTCCGAGGGCCGGGTCGGCACTTCCCGGGTGCGGGGGACCATTTTGGGTCGCGTGTATTCGTTGACGGGCAGGCCCTTCGGCCCCCGAGAACGCGGCGAGGGTTCTCCGGGTGCGCGGGCGATCGGCCTCTGTACACGGCGGGAGTCGCCAATTTTCGGGTAGGGCGCCGTGTCAACGCAATCCCCGGGGAAAAGTGCGCGTGAGCTACCGACGGCTCGTTGGAGAGCGCGTGGGCGGCCTTCTGCCTCCCACCTCGTGAGACGGTCGTCGATCGGTCCCGCGTGTTCGGCCGCCGGACTTGGCGCGGCCTGTCCCCGGGCGCGTGCGAGTGTTTTGTTGTTTTTTTTTGTTTTTCTGTTGTGCCCGTCGCGTATCGCCCTTCTGGCGTATTGCGAATTTTGCGTGGCGATTCGTCGTTTTTTTTTTTTGGTAATTTTGTCGCGTCATCTATATTTTCCGTCGGCCGCAGCGTGCGGCGTAGTAGGGCCTCCGTGCGCGGGAAATAATTTCCCGGTCTGTTTGTAGCTCGTGGTCGCGACTCCTTGTTTTTTTTTTGTATTATCTTTTTGCTCGAAACGGCGTAGGAAATCGGGAACGGCGAACTGAGTAACCGTTCCCCGATTTTAGTAGGGTGAACGCTTGTTGTTAAAATCGTAGCAATAAACTAAATTGGTTTTTTTGACGGCCTAAAGTTTCGTTGGTTGTTTTTTTATTGTTTTTTTTTTTAAATCGAGCCCGAGCGAAGTTCCCGGCCAGCGTCCCCGAACCGCCCCTCTACCCATCGCGAAGGCTGACGCTAGTCGGACGTCTACCTTCCCGCCTGTTCTTTTTCATCTTTTCAGCTGGGCCGCGCGACGAACGCGTGGCTGGCGCCCTTCGGAAAAATACTAAACTGCAGGTGGGTTTTGCGGCTTCCCGGGTACGGCTCGTGACCCGGGCGGTAACAATATATACATTTTTGGTTGGTTTTTTTTTGCTGGAATTTTCAGAAACAAATGTATATCTAAATGTATTAGCACACTTGTATCGCACTGTCTATTTGAATTGTTAATTCTTTTATAGATTGTGGAAATAAATTTCTGATGAGGGCTCGGAGCAGAGTCGAAACGTAAAACTGGATTACCTTTCTTGGACCGTACCAGTGCCGAAACTGTCACCATCATACGATAAAGAAGAGTGTTTAAATGGCTGCCAATTCGATCTCTCATTGAAGTTCCACTGATGTCTGTTTATACTTGTGTACCGGTTAATTAACGACACCACAGCTAAAGCACAAACCATTTTTATTCACGAAATTCGTACATTTATGGCAAGGTCCCGCGGTGAAATAAAGTTAAACATAATAAATCGCGTCATGGTGACAATGGTGGGATTAGTGCCGCAGTGATATTAGAGTTTTTTTATTTTTTCTGTATGGCTTCGGGTTCCTCATGGTGTTGCACATGAGAGTGAGGACTCTCATGTACTCAGCTTGCGTCAGTTTCTCCGTGACCACTGTATTGATGAATGCTGTAATTAAATAGTAAAATATTATAATCATTGCAGTAAGTTTGGAAAGCATTCGGGGAAAACAACTGCGTAATCCGCACTTTCGATGTCCTCGACGACTGAGAGAGGAATCGCCTGAAAAATCCCGGTTCCTTTTGGCGTCATGTTGATAAGGCGCTCCTTCCCGACGATCGCTTTCATTAACCGGCGCACCATTTCACGCGCATTATCAGACCATCGTCGTGATATCGTGGTTAATTCCTCCTTCGATATTTTTGTCCGCGAATGTGGGAACAACTCCATCTGTTTTCATAAACATGACAGATTGAGCGAGGCCGTCGAAGAGATAGGTAAAAACGTGAAAACTTGCACATGTCTTCCACATTATTTTTCGCTTACTTCGTCTTCGTACTCCGGCGTCACTTCCTTCTTGTCAATCGACTCCTCCTTGTCCTTGTCCTCATTCTTATCTTTTTTGTCGCGAGGCCAACCGCGCCATTCCCCGATCGGCTCCTCCAGATTCATCGCATTGCTTGGCCAACCAAACCATCCGGCGACGAGAATACCATCGACGATCATAAAGTCCATAATTCACCAACGAACAAGAATAAAATTACGAGACAATGACGCGTGTTGACTGAACGGAAGTGCACAGGACTAATCGCAGAACGAGGCAATGACGCGTGCTGACTGGAGGGATGTGCAGGGCTGACAGCTCGTAAGAGTTGTGGAAACAACCTGAAGATGCCCGCGAGAAAACAATTGACATCGTGTCTGGGAAAATGACCGATAATTGCTTTCGTACATTCCGAAAACTGTAGAAAAACGGGATTTTCGATGTCTCGGGGCTCTCCAGCGACTACTAAACCCGTGCCGTTCAGACAATCCATGGCTGGTTCGTTGGTCGGGAAAAATGATCTGTATGGAAAAATCGTCACAAGTGCTTTATCTGAAAACTGGTCTTGCAAACACAGCGGACCGGAGGAATCGTACTTTTTGGTGACTAAAAAAAGTATCACGAAAACAAAGCTGCCTGTATGTGGAAGCTAAAATTAGACAAAATTCTGAAAAAATACATTACTTATTCAGAAAAATGACTGAATATTTGTATCAGAAAAAAAAGTTGGGATGCCGTGTAAGTTGTTGAACAATGTATTTGTTGTATTTGAATTATTATTATGCAAAATCAATCTTTTCAGCACATTCTGCATGCTTAATTTTTTTAGATTATTATCTCATCGAGAAGTGTTTGTAATTTCCCCCGAAAATTACATTTGACTGGTCTGTACCGATACTACCACCTTAAAATATCGCAACCGGCGAAACGCCAGCGGGTTGTTATAAATTTCCGTGGTTATTTTCCTCAGATTCTTGGCCGATATAATGTTATTCTTTGCGAAATATACCCCGACGAGCGCTGCTATTAACCGCTCGAAGATCTCTGGTTATTTGAATACATTTTCGTCATATTTGGCGCCGAATGTCGGAATCTACCGCTGCCTTCTTCCCTCCATTTTTGTTTTCACTACGCTGAACGAATTACGCATTAAATTGCGCATAAAAATGAACGAAACATCTGAAAAAATTACTTTGGATATAGTCACCTTAGATTTGCTGCAATTTTTCGATCACATTCAATGTTCTCATAGTTCAATAGTTCTCATAGTAGGAGATGTCACCATAATGGTAATCATCATAACAGAACTTTTAAGAAAATCAAATCAAATCGAATTATCGATCAAAAAGAACGAAATATCTAAAAAAATTACTTTGGATATAGTGACCTTAGTTCTGCTGCAAGTTTTCGATCGCATTCGATGTTCTCATAGAGGAGATGTCACCATAACAGTGATTATCATAACATAACTTGGACGAAAATAAAATTAAATCGAATTATCGATAAAAAAGAACGAAATATCTGAAAAAATTACTTTCGATATAGTGACCTCAGTTCTGCTGCAATTTTTCGATCACATTCGATGTTCTCATGCAGGAGATGTCATCATAATAGTGATCATCATAACAGAACTTCGAAGAAAATCAAATCAAATCGAATTATCGATAAAAAAGAACGAAATATCTGAAAAAATTACTTTCGATATAGTGTCCTCAGTTCTGCTGTCGTCGCCTACTCTAGGAACTACGTAGTCACTACTACTACTCTAGTGACTACGTAGTCCCTACAATAGGCGGCAATCTCGCTCGCGGTGTTCGCTGTTCGGTCAGTATCAACAACGACAATGGAGGGAAGACGGCTTCCGTGGATCAGCACGTTCGGCGTTAAATACGACAAAAATATACGAGATTCACCGGAGATTTTTGGCCGGTTATTGGTGGCTCTCGTCGGAGTGTATGACGAGTTTTCGCAGAGCCCCAATATATCGGCCAAAAATCTCCGAGAAATAACCTCGCAAATATATAATAATCCGGTGCCGGTTCGCCGGCTAAGATATTTCAAGTCATTCCTCCGGGAAAACCGCGAATTTTTGCTGGAGGCTGTGAAATATTTCAAGGTAGAGAAGGAAACGGCGGAGGATGCCCAGCTAAGTATTCATAATTATTTAATTCTATTATTTATTACATTATAGGTTATTTATCTATTCATTTTTTTACAGGCGAACATTTATGCAGCTCGGGACGTTGGGAATCAACGCCTGGAAGGCGACGACCACGGCGGCGAAAATGTAAGTGTTATTTTTATGTACAATGTAAATAATGCATTTATGGTAAAACTTTGAGCTACGCAGCTCAAACATTTTTAAATCTGGGGTTACGTGCTCTTCTAAATGTTTCAGCTGCGCAGGTGAAACTTTGAGCTACGCAACTCAAACTTTTTAAAAGCTGGGGTTACGTGCTCTTCAAAAAGTTTCAGCTGCGCAGATGAAACTTTTTGAATAGCACGTAACCACAAATTTTAAAAATCTTGAGCTGCGCAGCTCAAATTTTTATAATAGCACGTAACCTCAGATTTTATTCCTTTTTCACTGATCGGTACGCAGGGGATATTTTCAGTGAGGGATATAGTGTGTATTTTTTATGTGGAAAATATGTACAAATTTCAAAGATTATTTAAAAATCAGAAAAAATTCATACGTGTTAAAAAAAAACAAACAACCATTTTCATGTAAAAAAAAACTTGGGTCAACGAAATATTTGTTAAACAATTTTTTTTTCATCAATTTGTTAATAACATTTTGGAATTATTATTATGCCAAATTAATCTTCTCAATACCTTTAGTGTGGATGAATTTGTTCAGATTTTTATTTCAGATTTTTATCTAATCTTTGAAATTTGTGTTATTTTACATGGAAAATAACACAAATTTCAAAGATTAGATAAAAATCTGAAAAAATTCATACGTATTCAGAAAGATGAATGAATCATTTTCATCCACAAAAAAGCTTGGGTCACCGAAATATTTGTTAAACAATTATTTTTTTTATCAATTTGTTAATATCATTTTAGAATTATTATTATGCAAAATTAATCTTTTCAGTACCTTTAATGTGCATGCATTTTTTCAGATTTTTATAGCATCGAGAAGTGTTTGCAATTCTCTCTAACTTTTCTAACAGCGAGACTACCTCCTTAAATGCATTAATCTTTTGTTTAAACAGAATGTGTTCCGTCGCATAGGACGTTTTCAGTAAAAATTCGTAGTTAATAATTTAGTTAAGAATGCTCACAGTCAAATCGTACGGTACATTCGGAACGACGACTGCTTTACCCCGAGGACCAATAAAAAAGAGGAATTCCCGAATTATTGTCGGGTCCGCGCGACGCGGCGTACGTGCCAGTTCGCTGGAACCGAACCGCGACATTTGGCGAGCAGATACAATCATGTCTAAATCTCTTTACAGTTTAAGCCGTATTGTTATCACTACCGTAAAGAAATCTGTGAATAATAAAACACACGTGCAGAGCAGCTTGGGCTGTCCTCGACGACAATCTGACCAGTAGAACCGTACACCCTAATAAAAGGATTAACCGCCGCGCTCACTCGACGCTCGAGTCAAGCGCGGAAAACTTTTTATTATGGTGACTAGTGCGTCACGGGAATTTCCCTATGGTCATGATTGGGTCCGACAGCGATGTCCACGTTGCACCCTTCTTTCCCACCTAATTCTCCTTCGTGATTGGTGATGAGAAAATTCCTCTCACTCTTAATTTTGCACCAATAATGTTTTCGTGGAACGTAGAATTTTACCCCTCTCAAATTTTGAGGACTTCTCGTCACCAACTACGAATCATTAGTCTAGAACTTCACCTCGACCGAGACACATCGAGAACTACTGGGCAACAGTTGAGATTGTCTCGTGTCGAAGCAACAAAGTATTTTGTGCCTTGAAATTACTTTCAAGGATAAACAAAGACTCGTTACCATAACTTCAATTAAATCTTAAGTGATTAGTGTAAAGTGTTGAATTTTTAAATAAATCATATTTATCTGTTCTTCGGTTTCAAGACATTAATCTCACTTCTGAATAAAAATCAAGTCGCTGGTGATTAATTTCCCTGACGACGATACCTAGGGACTACGTCACCACCAGAGTGTAAATCGGGCCTTACAACCCCGACAGGTCGTAGTAACACCGCGCGGTCCCGACGTATCGCACAGAATGGAAGTCCACGGCGACGGGATCGGGAACAGCGACGTCGTCGGCTACGGTGGCAACGGCAGCGGCGACGACGGAAGCGGCAGTGACGGTGGCGGTGACGGTAACGGCGACGGCGGCGGGCACGGTAGCGGCGACTGCAACGGCAGCGGAGTCGACGTTAGCGGCGAAGTCAACGGCAACGGCGACGTTAACGGTGACGGCGACCACAACGGCGACGTTAACGGTGACGGCGACCACAACGGCGACGCCGAAGACAACGCCGTCGGTTGCAGCAGCGGCGACGTCGACGACGACGTCAGCGGCGACGGTAACGGCGACGGTAACGGCGGCGGCGACGGCGACGGCGACGGGAACGGCAGTGGTGACGACGGCAGCGGCGGCGACGTCAACGGCGAAATCGACGGCGACGGCGAAGACAACGCCGCCAGCTGCAGCAGTGGCGACGTCGATGACGACGGCAGCGGCAAGGACGTCGACGACGACGGCAGCGGCGAGGACGTCGGCAGCGGCAGTGGCAGCGGCGACATTGGCGCCTGCGGCGGCCACGACGGTGACGGGGGCAAAGGCGACGGTGCCGTTGAGCCGTCACCAAACGTAGAAAAAAAAAAAAAGAAAAACGGAGGCAGAGGTCCTATTAGAATCCTCGAACTTTAAGTATCTGAAATGGTATTCGAATGACTAGTAATTCGAATTCCATTTCAGATACTTTTTAAAATATATAAATAAAAACTATTTTTTTCATGAGCAACAGCGAATTATTATTTCTCTGCACATTCCCTCACTAGTAAGAGGCAGTGATACTCACTTCGAAATTTTGAATGTTATTTTTATCCTTGTAGCCATTTGTTCAGGAGAATTGAGAAAATTGGTGCGAGAGAGACAGCCCTATAGACGTTTAACATTGGGCGACGAAGTTCCGAGCGAAGTACCACTGCCTTTTAAGGTAGTTCTCCCGCCATGTCTGATGTCGCATAAGTTCGAGGGAGAATTACACAGAATTTCCGGATAGTTATCAATGAGATAAAAATCTGAAAAAAATCAAGCATTTGGAAGATGCCGAAATGATTATTTTGGCACAATAATAATTGAAAAAAGTTAATAATAAATTACTTAACTAAATAATAGTGCAACAAATTATCCGATAACCTAATTTTTTTTTGTTATGAAAGACATTTGTTTGTTTTTCCGAATACGCATGAATTTTTTCAGAATTTTGTCTGATATTTAATTTTATACTTGAAAAAAAAACGTCATTATCAAACATTAGACAAAATTCTGAAAAAGTTCATACGTATTCAGAAAAATAAACAAAAGTTTTTCATTAAAAAAAAATTAGGTTACCGGATAATTTGTTGCGCTATTATTTATTTGAGTAATTAATTATTAACTTTTTTCAATTATTATTTCGCCAAAATAATATTTTTATTTCAGTTCTTTTCTTTTCTTCGAAGTTCTGTTACGATGATCACTATTATGGTGACATCTCCTGCATGAGAACATCGAATGTGATCGAAAAGTTGGAGCAGAACTGAGGTCACTATATCGAAAGTAATTTTTTCAGATATTTCATTCTTTTTTTATCGATAATCCGATTTGATTTTATTTTCGTCGAAGTTCTGTTATGATGATCACTATTATGGTGACATCTCCTGCATGAGAACATCGAATGTGATCGAAAAATTGCAGCAGAACTGAGGTCACTATATCGAAAGTGATTTTTTCAGATATTTCGTTCTTTTTATCGATAATTCGATTTGATTTGATTTTCTTACAAGTTAGGTCGTCGAAAGATAACTTCGAAGAAAATCAAATCAAATCGAATTATCGATAAAGACGAACAAAATATCTGAAAATATTACTTTGGATATAGTTATGGCAACTATTTTGGAATATGGATTGAATAAATGAAACACAGATTGATTAATTATCGATGGATTTTCTTTTACTTCACGTTACGGTTACATTTTGCTCGCGTGGTCACTACGGAAGTGTCTCCTCGAAGGGTCTGGGCTGACCACCGCGGTCCCGATTAGGCTCCGCCCCCTTACTTCCGTCGCCTTACACCTAATTTCCACGTGTAGTCAGTCAGGCGCGTTTACAAATTACTACAGTTTCGGCCATCCTGCATTTAAATGACGACCGCGTCATTTTTTTTTTCTCACATATAAATCTCTCTTTTTTTTTATTTCGACGTACATTCTTAAAATCTATTCGCTTAAACATTCTTTCTTTTCTTTAAATTAACTTATTTTATTTTAATGACGTTCGGACACGTGCTTCAGTCTGTCAACAGCAACGATGGCTTTATAAAATTTATTACTCTGACGTTCTCCTTCTATATCCTGCACTAGATATCTATCCTTATCTAACGCCTTCACTATTTCGTACGGTCCCTTGTATTTCGCTTCGAGCTTTCGACTTTGACCAGTGGCAGGCGCATCTCGTTGAACCAACACTAAATCCCCCGGATTATACTCTCGCGCCTCTCGTCTTCGTTTATCGTATTGTTCTTTGATTATTTTTTTGATTTTCCTTTAACAATTTTTCCACAGGTTCACGCTCATCTGGTACATTCATCTTTTCGTTCAACTCTAAAATTTCCCTAGTCAACGGATTCGTACTCGGACCTACCCCCTTTCGATGGAATATCATTTCATACGGCGTTCGTTTCGTCACGCGATGTACCGCATTATTTACAGCCCACTGAACTTCGAACAATCTTCTATCCCAATCATCGCCTTCTTCGTTACACGTAGTCGACAAACTAGTCAAAATTACCCTATTAAGCCGTTCCACTTGCCCATTCGCACGAGGTGTCGCAGTTGCCACTTTCACATGTTGGATCTCTAGCTGTTCACAAGTTTTCTCGAAATGTTGCGAAGTAAAAGCGGTGCCACGATCAGAGATAAGTTTCTTTGGCTTTCCAGTAATTTGTCACAAATTCGTGCAGAAAATCTGCGGTCTCTTACGCGTTCGTCGTTTGTACCGCTTTCAGCATACAATATTTACTGTAGCCGTCAATAATCGCTATTACGTAACTGTTATCATTTTCAGTTTTGACAAACGGACCTAAATGATCGATATGTACCACCTCGAAGGGCTGACTACCCTTGTCTAACGGATGTAAAAATCCTGGCGGTTTCCCCGTTGGTTTCTTGAAGTACAAGCAATTTATGCATCGATTAACATACGTCGCGACGAATTCTCTCATCTTAGGGAAGTAATACGCTTCCTGCAACGCGCTGACAGTTTTATCGACGCCCATGTGACACAACACTTTGTGCGTGTCCGCGACTAACTCGTGACGCAAATCCTCAGGTACGTACAAACGCCAACGTCCTTTTGTAACTCGGTAAACTCGAGCATGACTCATAGTAAATTTCTGATGAGTTTCCGCGTCTCCTTCTTCTAGTTTCTCTCGTACACCCAAAATTTCATCGCTCGATCGTTGCATCGCGGCAATCCAATCTGTACTGATCTGTATACTCATTATTGGTAAGCCCACCAACTCAGTTTCGACTGCGTCTTCAACCGGGTTTCGACTAAGCGCGTCTGCAACGGAATTTAGTTCTCCTTTCTGATATTGAATCTCATAATTGAATTCCGACAATCGCACGAACCAACGACCTATTCGCGGACTCAAATCCCGTTTTGACGCCAACATTTTTAAGCTATTGCAATCCGTCTTAATTACAAACGGTATTCCGATCAAATACGGTCTGAACCGCTCCAGCGTACAAACAACCGCCAACGCTTCGAGCTCGTACGAGTGATATTTTGCTTCATCATTAGTCGTTTTTCTACTAAAATAAGAGACCGCATTCAATCTTCCATTTTCGTCTTCTTGCAACAATACTCCCCCGATGCCCTTCGAACACGCGTCTGTATGCACCTCAGTTTTTGACTTAGGATCGTAGACCTTCAACACGACATTTCCGAGTAATTGATTCTTTAACTCTTCAAAAGCGTCTCTCTGATCCTGGCCCCACTCAAACTTCGCGTTTTTACACAACAATTCCGTCAATGGTCGGGCAATAACCGCAAACCGTCTCACGAATCGTCTGAAAAAGCTACACAACCCAATGAAACTACGTACGGATCTCACATCAGCAGGTACCGGAAATTCGCGAATACAACGAAGTTTGCGTTTTCCTGGTTCAATTCCATCTTTACTTATTTCGAAACCGAGATACTCAATTCGTTCCTTAAAAAAATGACATTTGTCCAGTCTCAAAGTGAGGTTTGCGGATCGTAATGCATCTAGCACTACCTTGAGTTTACTAATACCTTCTTCACAAGTTTCCGAAGGAATTATAATGTCATCCAAATAAGCCATCGCTGTCGTATATCGCATACTACCTAACACCTTGTTGATCAATCGTTGAAACACTGCTGGCGCGTTGCTTAGCCCAAATGGCATCCGCTTGAACTGGTAATGTCCATCCGTAGTACTGAACGCCGTGACGTGTTTGGAGTCGTTCGCCATTGGTACTTGGTAGTACCCACTGCTGAGATCCAACGTTGTGTAGTATTTCATCCCTCGTAAACGATCCAATTGGTCATCGATCAGCGGAATCGGAAATTGTTGTTTGACTGTCTTGCTGTTTACTCCTCGATAGTCGACACACATCCGTACGTCTCCAGTCTTTTTTCTGACTAGTAGTACTGGGCTTGAAAACGGCGAGTCACTGTCCTCGATTATATCCGCATCCTTCAGATCTGCAACGATGTTTTGGATTTGTTCTCGTTCATGTTGCGAAACTCGATATGGCCGATAATAAATCGGAGAAGCAGTAGTCAACGTAATTTTCATTTCAGCTTGATCGGTACGGCCTACCTGATTCATATTTTTCGCCACGAGATCCTTGTAATCATTCAGTGTCTGCAAGAGGCGCTCGGCTTCTTCTCGTGGCACGTCCGTATCAATTTCTTTCATGTCGATCAGCTCCGTGTTCACCTCGCGACGTTTATTCTCTTCTTGCAGCTCAACGGACTCCCCTCTCGCGATCGTTGCTCCTTGTTTGACGACGATATCCTTTCCGGTCATATTTAGAATAGGAAGCACCGACTCGCCTGTTTTATCCGTTGCGATAATGCAGCGTGGAACTACTCGACCGTTTTCTCGAAGACCACCCTCGATGCAAATGTCTCTGTCCTGCAAGTTACTGTTCACTACAACGCAACCGAGATAGTTATTAGGTATTACTGTTGCTTCTTTTGCCCATACCACAGTTTTCTTTTGTTCATCCGGAATTATTTTGTCGAGATCTCCATTATTTGTGCGGATAATCAGCTCGTTCACTCTACTGATAATTTCTACATGGTCTTGTTCAGTAAATGGATGCCCCACTATCATCGGTATCACCTGTTTTTCCTTTGGGACGACGTGGATTTTTACCTTGGCCGGAACACCGTCAATTGTCAAGGTAGCTGAGAACATTCCCCGTGGATAAACAGCGCCATCTCCATAACCGGTGATACATTCAAAACTCTCTTCCAAATAGGTGAATCCCAGTTCGTCGGCCACATCATCGCGCATTGCGACGCACGCGCTGCCAAGATCCACGTAGCACTTGACGTATTTCTCGTTGACATATGCGTCCTTGAAGTATTTTAAATTCGATTGTCCCGCGTCAATGTGCATCACTTCTGTTTTTCCGACACCTTCGGCCCCGCGCACACGATCTGATGCTCTACCCGACGCATCTTCCCGTTTCACCGGACAATCTCGCGCAAAATGTCCCGATTGATCACACTTGAAGCACTTCAAACTTCTCGGCTTCGTACACGTTCGTGATGCGTGACCTTCTTCCTTGCAGTTGAAACACACAATCTTGTCAATCTACGTTGTTTTTCTCGGTCGATTAGCATCCGATCTTGGAGCACTCAACCGTTCGCGATCAGCAAAACTTTTCAAATCCGGTAGCAGCTTACTCGGTCTACTGTATCGCGTGAGTGGCCCCAAATAATCGAAAACGCGTTCATTGTTTACGCCAGTCACTATCCACTCGATCGCTTCTCTGTCGGTCATATTAGCTCCATTGCACTTCGCGAGTTTCTCGTAGTAATTCGTAGTATTCGACCATGTCCTGACCGATTTTCCGTCTATAATTTTGAGCTTCGATTCGACGTTTCACTTCACTATCGTCACATGGAAACGCTTCCTCCAACAACTCCTTCCACGATTCCCACGTACGAACCGTCTCAGCCGCCGGGAGACTATCACGCCATTTACGAGCAACACCTGTCAATTTCGACAACGCGTAGTGTCTCGTAGATGTCTCGTCCCACTCGTACAATTCGGCGTATTCGTCGATTTTGCTCATCCACTCCGTCACCGACAGGTCATCGTTTACCGGGTCGAACGTTGGCAACACTTCGGTGAACTCGCGAAAATGTCTCGGCGCCATCGGCGCCCGCAGAATACCGCCCGTCTGCAGAGTATCGCCCGTCTGCGAAGTACCGTCCATCTCGAACGCGAAATTTCGTACACGTAAATAATTTCCGACCGTCGGTTTATCGCTTTCGCCAATTTCCGAATGTACGATTATAGTTTTTTCCAACTCACTGTCCGAGTCCGAATTTCCGTCACTCAAGTCAACAACTTTTTCTTTTATTGCTTTACTACGCGTATTTCTCGCCGGAGTATCACTCATAATAATATTGTCCTCGTTACGACCGTCACGAATATTCTCGACGCAGTCATTTTACACGCGCTCGCCAACTACACGTTTCGTCACTATTAATTACGCTCAATCCACGTAATTTTCACACTGTCCACGCAAAATATATATATTATATATATTTTTACCGTCATGTACGCACCATCCGCGTTTTCACCGTCTTGTACGCACCATCCGCGTTTTTACCATCTCGTACGCTCCATCCGCGTATTTTTACCGTCTTGTACGCACCATCCGCGTTTTTACCATCTCGTACGCTCCATCCGCGTATTTTACCGTCTCGTACGCTCCATCCGCGTATTTCGCTATCACTAACGTACTGTCCACGTTTTTATTCACTCTATCGACCACGCGCAATTTATTTTAATTTTTACTACTTTTATTTTCATTGTTAATTAAAAAATATGTTGTTATCCCGCTTCTGAATTTCTATGGCAACTATTTTGGAATATGGATTGAATAAATGAAACACAGATTGATTAATTATCGATGGATTTTCTTTTACTTCTCGTTACGGTTACATTTTGCTCGCGTGGTCACTACGGAAGTGTCTCCTCGAAGGGTCTGGGCTGACCACCGCGGTCCCGATTAGGCTCCGCCCCCTTACTTCCGTCGCCTTACACCTAATTTCCACGTGTAGTCAGTCAGGCGCGTTTACAAATTACTACTGTAACGTGGTGGGGGTAAATTTCCCCGTTACAATTGGCTGTCGCGATTAACGTCAAGTTTTAAAACCTCCCGTCCGCTGTCGAACCTCCCCGGGACCGTTAATTTTAGGTTAGAATTAAGCTAGGTGATCGATTGTTATTGATTAAGATTTATTGTTTCTTTTTTGTTGTCGTTTCCGGATAGAATTGTATCTTTTTTTTTGTAATTATTCCCCCCCTCACTGGCCCACTGAAAAATTTAGCTTTCGTCTCCGGGAAAATTGAGTCGCCCCTCGAGACCTCCAGTTAGGGTGACGTCACGCCACCGTGACGGGCACCGGCCTCTCGGACTTGAGGAATCCGGGAGGTCTTGGTCAGCGCCTCA
Source organism: Pimpla rufipes (assembly GCA_963932165.1). Classification (NCBI taxonomy): domain Eukaryota; kingdom Metazoa; phylum Arthropoda; class Insecta; order Hymenoptera; family Ichneumonidae; genus Pimpla; species Pimpla rufipes. Next base: position 7,905,476 of record OZ010642.1, on the reverse strand, counting down.
CCGGTCGGAGGGAGTGGATGCCCACGACCGGGTAACCTCACGGCGAGATCATCCACCTCGTCGTGGGAGTGAGCTGAGGCGGGGAGCCATGGATGCCCGCATCTGACGGGCCTCATCGGTTGCCCCGTCCACCAGTAGGGCACAGTTCCGAGCACGTTAGATGTCCGGACTGTTGCCTGGTTTCGGTGGCAAAATTAAACGCCCCGGAGCAGCCCCGAGACGCCAACGGAATCGTCGCCGACCACCGGGCGACCGCGCGAGAAAAATTGGGGGCAATCTTTGGAGTGGCCCAAGGTCTTTCTCCGGTCCACTCCGAGAAGCGGCGCCTCCAACACCCTGGCCACTCACGGGACCCCGCGACGGCGAGAGCGAGCTCTGACAGCGGAGTTGTCGTCAGCACGGGCTGAGGCGGGGCCTCAATTTAGCTGTCGGCGGTACACTGTTCTCCAGTTCGGAGTCCCAGCTGTCCGAACGACCCGGTAGTGCGTACTGTCAAGAGCACTCGGGTCACGTTGTCGAGAACGCGGCACCGCGGACACATTTTCGGAGAGAAGAGGAGTAAGGAGTTCGGGAGGTTCGAGAGGGGAGCGACGACAGCGAGGTACCGACAGCGACGATCGGCACGCACCGGAAAAATTCGGCAATTGACCCCGGGGAGGGGATTAGTCTGGGAGCTGGACAGTTCGAGAGCGATCGACAGCACTCTTCGTGACGAGCAGTGATCGGCAGCGGACGTGGAATCGTGATTGTGAGAATTCAGCGCTTTCGGACCCGATTGATATTCAGCCGCCACTTCCCGGAGAGAGAGAGAGAGACTTGAACTGAGGAATGAGCCAGTGCCAGTGAGGGTAGTAAGTACCCGTCAGTCGGGAGAATTTGTAACCCCTTCTTGTAACCGGAAATTTGTAATTGTAAAATTAATAAGAAATAATTGAAAGTCGTTAAGGCCCCGGGAGAGAGGCTGCTCTCGCGAAGGGTCCACTCTCTAGCGTTAAGTTGTAGGATCTTAGTTGTAGTAATTGAATTGTTTTTTTTGTCGGTTGTAGTACGCGCTGTCGACCCCGGTAGGACAATAGTTATACCGAAAATCAGTCGACCCCTATTTACGCCATAACCCCGACAGCACAGTATGACTCGTTTCGTCGTTTGTAAAATTTGAGCTAAATAATTACGATTCGTGTCCAGATCGAGTCGACCCCCACCTCCCCTCAACTCGCAATAATCCGGATCGTTTTTCTCCCCTCTGGGCTGATTATAACCGGGGTAGACGAAGCGCGTTCTTCGTAATTAATGTGTTATTTTTATGATAATTGCGTAGTTTCCGTTCGTTATTTATTTGATTGAATTTCTTGTTATCGTTATCATTGGAAGCGTACGCTCCTTAGTTAGTCGTTCACGATAGCGCTGGTAATCGTACGAACCACCTTAGGGTGGTTGAGGTAATCGTTAAGTCCGGGTAGAGCGGCCGGTAACAATCGGTGGACGTAGCCGAGTCCGCTGGAATTTCGCGCTGTCGTGCCGGGGATAGATTTCCCAGGGAACGCCCGGTCTATTTAGTATCGCCACCCAAAGCCGAGTCCAGAGGGAGAAATACGTTGCGCCGTCGCCCATCCCCGTGTTAACGTTATCCGTGTTTATTGGTATGATTCGAGAGTTATAGATGGTGAAGAAATTTAGTTCAGCTAGCCGTTATCAAGTTCAATTGGTAAATAATGTCGAAATAATAGTAGTCGGAGTCGTCCGTACGACGGAACGTTGACTTGAAAATCTAAAGGCCCGCGCTTAAGTCGTTGCCGTGGCTAATAATTATCATCGTTGTCTTTTGTTTGTTTTCTCTTGTTTTTCTTTTCCCTCGGGAAATTATGTTCTCGCGGTAATTCCGTTCCGTTACCCCGATTTAATAAACCAGCTTTATATTTTAATTGAGACTGTTTTTTTTTTATTTAGCGTAAATTACTTCTGTTTGGTTGTCGTGATTACTCCCCTCCCCAGAAATTAGGAACCCTGAGCTAGCGGGTTATTGCCGCCACCCCTACTCCGTCGTTTCCCTAAAACGAGCTAGAGCCGAGTCGCATCGGTGTAAAATTTTGTAAGGGTCACCCGCGTGGTGTCTGGCGCCCCGGGAAGTCCGCGGGGAGTAGGGGGCGAAGGCAACCGGAGGGATTAGGTAAGCCCTCGGTTACACTACATAGTGACCTTAGTTCTGCTGCAATTTTTCGATTATATTCGATGTTGTCGTAAAGGAGTTGTCGGCATAATAGTGATCATCATAACATAACTTCTAAGAAAATCAAATCAAATCGACTTATCGATAAAGAAGAATGAAATGTCTGAAACCGTATGGCGTTCTATGAAACCGTATGGACGGGAAAACTGATCTGTATGGGAAAATCACCAGAAGCGCTTTATCGCAAGATTGGTCTTGCAAACGGAGCCGACTGGAGGAATTGTACTTTTTAGTGCCTAGATTACGCGTCGACGTTGAAAAACGATCGCGCAATTGAAAGCACCGAGGATCGTCGCTTTGGATTCAAGCGAAATCGTGTCTGGGAAACTTGTATGGGAAAATGACCGAATGTTTCCGCTCCGATAATTGCTTTCGTATGTTTAGAAAACTGTAGAAAAACGAGATTTCCGGTGTCTCGGGGCTCTCGGGCGACGACTCAACCCGTGCGGTTTCGAGAATCCATGGCTGGTTCGTTGGTCGGGAAAAATGATCTGTATGGGAAAAAACGCTTTATCTTAAAACTGGTCTTGCAACCGGAGCAGACTGCTGCAAATGTACTTTTTGGTGCCTCGAGTATGTGTCGACGTTGAAAAACGTTCCCGGAATTGAAAGCACCGAGGATCGTCGCTTTGGATTCAAGCGAAATCGTGTCTGGGAAACTTGTATGGGAAAATGACCGAATGTTTCCGCTCCGATAATTGCTTTCGTATGTTTAGAAAACTGTAGAAAAACGAGATTTCCGGTGTCTCGGGGCTCTCGGGCGACGACTCAACCCGTGCGGTTTCGAGAATCCATGGCTGGTTCGTCGGTCGTGAAAACTGATCTGTATGGGAAAATCATCAGCAGCGCTTTGTCGCAGGATTGGACTTGCAAACGGAGCCGACTGGAGGTATCGTACTTCGATTGAAAGCACCTTTCGTACATTGCGAAAACGGTAGAAAACGAGATTTCTGATGTCTCGGCCTCCAAACTACGACGATTCACGCGGAGTTTCTCCCCGTGTACCTGCGAGCAAGGCGATAGGAAGGTGAGAGTAAGAAGAGAGCAAGGTGAGAGTAAGGGGAGAATAGGGTGAGAGCAAAGTGATAGGAAGGTGAGAGCAAGGTGAGAGTAAGAGGAGAATAGGGTGAGAGCAAGGTGATAGGAAGGTGAGAGCAAGGTGAGAGTAAGGGGAGAATAGGGTGAGAGCAAGGTGATAGGAAGGTGAGAGTCTACCTAAGCCAATTCAGAAGCTTCTGAAATGGATTTTCGTGATTTCACGCGGAATGGCTGATTTTTAATTTTTCACGTCATGTTTTAATTAAAAAATCGCAATTTTTCCAAGGGGCGCACCTTGCGAAAACTCGATTTCGAAATACACCGTCGATTGCCCGAAAATTCGACGAGAAAAACGCCGCCAAAAACGTCGCCACGTTCACACGTTGGTGTTACACACGCCAACAGAAGCATTTCACGTAGCTGACAGTCGCGCGTGAGCCGCGCCGCTGTCAGTCGTCGTGCGAAATTCGATCGACCGCTCACACGCGCTGGTGACTGCGTTACACACGCCAACCCATACACGTAGCTGACAGCCCCGCGTGAATCGCGCTGCTATAGCGGCGCGCCTATAGCTATAGCTATAGCTTCGAACCGACGGCTATCTTTTGTCGCCTATGCGTGTGACTCGACTGTAGTAGTAAGTCGCCGCGGCGCCTTTCCGCTAAAGCTGCGCTGTGATTGGTCACCTTTAAACGTTAATACCGACGCCAATTTTCGATGCAGCTCATTGTCCGTAGCACCAAAATTTTTGTTACGGTGAGCTCTACACGCCCATACTTTATTATCAATAGGTTACGATACACCCTGTATAGAAGACAACCCGAAATTTACCGTCCCAATAGCCCATCTCGGAAGAAGCAAAATGGAACAATTACGTGGTCAGGAACGAAAAGAAGTTCAAAAGAAATTACAACATCAATATCCACAGGCTTACTACGACGAAGAATTACGTAAAATCAACAAACATGTTGCTCAGGAAGGAAATTTCCAAAGTTTGCGGCACACATCCACATATAAAGAAGCAGCGAACGAAATGGTCATACAGGCTAGAAGAAGCATTACGTCTAGCGATGTTGCCGATTTTGTTCAACTGTGTAATCATTACAAGTTAAGAGACCCGTATGTAAGACTAGCAGGAGAACCATATCGAGTTCATATGTATTCTCGTCAGCAACTTAACACTGTAAGAACCGAAGATGTAGTTGCACACTTCGATGCCACCGGAAGCATTGTCCGCAAGCCAGAAATGCGAGTGAATGGAAATCAATGTGACCCGGTCGTACATAAAGTTATACTTTATTATGCATTGGTGATCCGAAAAACCGAGAAAAAATATAAAAAAAGGAGAAAATGGAATTACCATTCCTGTAATGGAGATGGTGACATGCGAGCATGATATTACTTCAATAGGATATGTAATCGATCGGTACAAAGCTTTCAGCGAAGCCGAACACGTGAAGTGGCCTCTTTTTCGTGTCATTGTCATAGACTGGTCGTGGCCCAGACAACACGAAGATGGAAACTCTTAGCGTAGCGGTCATGTAGAAGCCTAGAAGTAGGTCCCAAATGGGCGCATTTTACAAAGGTTCAACTGTAGCGTAGAAATGCTTCCTAAAAGGACGCATGGAAATGGGACTCAAGAAATATCTACTATATACGATATTCTTGTTATCTAGGTGTAGAATGATTCAGTACCATCCTCATTATAGATGAACAAATGCACGCTTTCCATTAGTAAGCTAGAATTAGAGCGAATTAGTAAGCGTGAAGTAAGCGTAGAATTAGTAAGCGTGAATTAGTTCACTATTAGCTGTCTACAACCAGTGCTGCATATGCGCGTAGGTTCCATTATGCAATCTTTCCGTGAACTCCTAAAAGTTGTCTAGAATTAGGTTACTTGTAGATCACTACAACGAGTTGCGAAATTTTCGTTTCTCTGGAGAGGTTCCAACAACAACTCATTTTACCACTAGAAAATCAGACCCACTGCTAGAACACTAATGATTTCTAGTGTTTGTCGACATGTTTGTTCCTGCTATTATAGTGAGGCAAGCTTTTGCTATCATTTACATAGATATTTTTCCTCTAAAACTCATTTTTTGCATTTTGATTTTTTTCCATTTTGTTTTTTTAAGTTTATAAATCTATTTCGTAACCAGCGACCTCGAAAAACCCTAAAGAATACATTTGATCTAAATCATGTCCGTTTTTGCTTTTTCACCCGGTATATTAAATTTGCCATTTTTATTTTACGAGTTTTGAGTTCAAGTCCCTTGATCAAACATATTTCTTATATGCTTGGCCATTTTCAATACGAAATTTTCGGCAGAATCGCCATGGAATATTGGTTCCATATATCACCCTCTCGCATCATTCAATTATACTGTTATCGTAAAATGAACTATTGCGGAAATACGGTATGAGATATCCACATAGTCGGTTAGTCGGTTTGGTCTAGTGGTAGCGTACTCGGTTAGGTAGTTAGGTAAATATTTAGGTCCCGTAGGTCTTCGGTTCAAATCCCGCGTGCGTCACTTCTCGAATAGTGTTAGGAAAAACTGTCTCCGAAGACGATTCGTTTTTTTTTGCAATATGAATAGAATATTATTGTTAATATTACTATATAATGTCCTGAAATTAATAATTAATTGTCATATTATTTAGAATGAACTGGTTGTTATTAGGCATTCTCAGCGCAGCCTTAACGTAAGTTCACATAATGCGATATTAATGTATACACATAATGCTCCCTAGTACTGACTCGCTTATAGGTGACTAACGCTTGACAAATTCGAGTACTCTAGTATATTGTTCTACTATTGATCTAAAACTAGCATTCAACAACGAATGCTTTTTTGGACATCATAAGCTTAAAAATGGAGAGTCAAGAGTAGGGCGATAATTTTCTACAAATGGGCCCTTTCGTGTTGTCTGGGTGGGCAACCATACACGCTATGATTAAAGAACTGATGGAAATGAATATCGTTGAGTATTTGCAAATGATTTATGACATCTTGCAACAGGTCAGAAATTTGAAAGACAACTTTATTTTGTTGTACTACTGCACAGCCCACAATCAGCATCGTATATCAAATGCAGTGAAACAAAATTTTCCGTTGTATAAGGGAAAGTACATCGTTCTAGAGTGTACGGCAATTATGATAGAATGTACAACTATGAAGGATCTGGATGATGTCTTCGTTAACGTGATGACCATTCTGAAGTCAAAGTCTTCTGAAACTGCAAGTGCCGCAATGGGCCGTTTATACATCAAAGGACAAAAAAAAGACGAGGAAGATATCGATAAGGAAGCGGAGGGAGAGAATGATGAGTTATCCACAATCGTTTTTCCCGATGACGAAAAATCGAAAACAATATACTTGCAATCGCCCTTCTATAAGCGTTACAAAGAACTAGAAACCAAAGTTGATGAACATTTATCTGCTACTGAAACATCAAACCAGGAAAACAATAATGATTTCTACTCCCCCGATCTTGCCGCATATATAATTGAGAACTACATGTCATATGTGCCAATGTGGACAGCAGTGATATTGAATAGAATCCTACCTTAAGTTACGAGATTAAGTAACGCCCCAGCAGAAGGCTTCTTCAACATAGTAAAATACAGACTTTTGAAATCCAGAAAGAATTTCGGTGCCGGCGACTTGATACGTCTGATGCACGAGTACATCAACGATCTTTGTTCACGTTCCGAAATGAAAGAACTTCTGAAATTCCAAGAAACTGTGAAAACAACACAGGAAAAAAAAATTGAAGACCCAGATGATGCTGAAGTTGCGGTCAAAGTAAATGTTACCGAGGGATGGAGGAAATCGGATGTAAAACAAAAAGGTACTAGTAAGAGGAAATCGTACTTTGAAAGGTCCAATCTGCATTTGCAAATAAAGAAAAGTAAATCCTCCTTGAACGAAATCTGTCAACCAAATATCGACTTCAAACCGAGCTGTGTTTCAGAAAACACGGTAGCCAGGAATAATTCGAATGAAACAGGATCGACCGAACCGATTAACGACAATGCACTGCCGACTGCTTTATTCCAAGATCCACAGTATTATATGACAGAAATACGACTGGGCAAATAAATACTATATTACCACATGGGACTGTATGCCTGTGATCTGGATATTCCGGCAATACACAATGTGTGTATGTCATTAACGGCGAATGATTATAGAACTCTGAGACCGAGGACGTATATCTCCAGCAACGTTGTCGATTGCTACGCGATAGGAAAAATCGGGTCCTCCACTTGGAATAACATTAATTACATTCCAGTGTCTGAAACGTACTTCATGATAGGCGATGGTTATCAGAGAGAGAAAAACAAAGATTGGTCGATGTATAAAATGAAATGCGATTTCAAGGGCGTAGTTCTATTGCCTTATGTCTTCAAAAAACACTGGATGCTTCTAGTGTTGGACGTAAACAAAAAAACAGCAATGCATATCGACCCACTAACACAACATTCTAACGACAAAAAAAAAGAGTTATGAAAGCGCTACCATCGCATTTCGATGTGTGCAAAGCCAACGGTTGTTCACATAATTTATGCCACACAGAATGGAAAATTATTGATGACGACGAGGATAGGCCCACCCAGAAAGACAATAGCAATTGTGGTGCATACTTAATGTATTACCTAGATTGTATTGGAACAGGAAAGGCACTAAAAGATCCTAGCTTCAAACCAGCCCAGGTGCGAACTCGGGTATCAAAAGAACTACTTGAACTTTCAGAGTCAATGAAATACATTTGTTACATCTGCAGTCAAAATTCAGACTCATGGTCGGTTAAGTGCGAAACATGCAAGCACTGGGTGCATACAAAATGTGTGAAACACTTGGATAACGATGATACAGATTACTACGAAGAAAAAGATGCAGTGTACAATTGTAAACCCTGCTCTGTGCAAAAACGGCCTTGGATGGCGAACAAAGACACATAAAATTTGTATTACAATGGAGAACTGAATTCCTTGAGTTTGCCTAACACAGTGCAGCTCTGCAGGCGGTCTTCACACGTACATCTGTGATCTGTCGAAAGAAAATTTAAAAAATATTGGGCGCATTGATCCGTATAAGGACACAATTGTTCCGAAAAAGCCCATAATGCATTGTAATATAAAAAAACTGCTTGTCCGCAGAGCGATAAAGATGCATTGTGATATAAATCAAATGCGTGTCTGCAGCGCGACAGAGGTGCATTGTAATATAAATTAACTGTTTGTCCGCACAGCGACAAAGATGCAATGTGATATAAAGAAACTGCTTGTCCGCAGAGCGACAACAGTACATTACTCCACGAGGGTGAAATAACTATTTGTAAGGCATGCACGTAAAGTTCTAGGTTCTGTATAGGCCAGCCTTGACCGAAGCTTGTCGAAAATACTGGAAGCGTGTAGAAAATACGAGAAGCGTGTCAAAAATACTGCTTGCGCATGCGCACATCGATTCGTTGTACCTTCGTGTCACCGTCGTGCTACCTCGTTCTATTGAACGTTAATGAAAAGTTGTTTCGTCCTCATAGAGTAATGTACTATTTTACACAGTTCAGACACTTGAGTACACCATCTCGTATTTTGCATCCATCCCTGGTGCGAATACTTCTTTGACAATTTGTCTGAAAAACTTTAACCGGGCTGTTTCAATGACTTTCAAATATTTTCCTACATTTTTTAAAGTTCTTCTGCTATTTGCTGGAAATGTGTGCAATGTTCTCCACACAATCGCCTGATCTCAAAATTATCCATAAAAATTCAGTATTCTGAACAATTGTAGAAAATTCTGTTTTTTTTTCGGATAAAGTATGTGCTGAGAAAATACGCGTAGACTCTCACAGAAACTATGAATTTTGTAATGAAAAGCTCTGCTTCTCTTAGATAACGTGAGTTGAGAAAATTTCAAAACACTTATGAGTATTCTCTAAGATCTGCTCTATCTGTAATTCGTACGGAGAGTAGACTTTCTCAGAGGATATACGAGTTATTCAACCAAACATGCGGTGGATTTCAAAGAAAACTCGGACTTTCACGGAATTTTTGTAGAAAAACTTAATACAAGTTTAATGAAGGTAACCGTTTTTCAGATAATTTGGCACGGAAATCGGAGATTTTTATAACAGACAGGAATATTTTAGTAACAGAGAAAACAATGACTTTCTCTGCAAATTACGAAATGTGATATAAATTCAGAGATAGGTTCAGAAATTATCAGTAGTAATATCCCGAGAGCTCAAAAATTATCGGAATATTTCTGGATTCTTTTGTTGCTGAGCACCGAGAGGGAGAGGTTTCGCATATTAAAATCCCGAGCACGCAGCGCAAGGGATTTTTCTGCGAAATTTGTCCAATTAATATAGCATCCAATTAAATCTAGTATTTATCTAGGATCCAATTGAACTCATAGTTTTATTACAAAATAATCGGAATTTTTGACAAACTGTGTTCTCCGGCAGACGCTGTTGCTCACTGTGGCTTACGGCTCACTGTACTTCACTCTCCCCTACTTGAAATTGGATCAGTTTTGTTGAATACTACAGCCTTATTACTGAGATTTAGTCATAAAACCTAGTACTGGTTATACATAAACATTTTGTAATGGCCAATAAAATATGATGTAAAACCATGGCATTTTCTCATTCATGATGATAAAATTTCAAGTACATAATATAAATCTGCTACTAATCAGTGCATTTGACTATTTTAGTTCGCGTAATACTGAATTTATTCATTTCAATCGAACCTTGACATTTCCAATCAAGTCTCAAAAATGGTGTAATGTCTCACAGCATTTTTACACTTTTTTGTTTTTTTTTAAGTGGCGAACTGGCTGAAAACGGATCTTTTGTCTTTAACGTCAAATAAAACAACTTTAGGCTGCTCAGAATAATTTGACAAATCTATATTTTTCATCTATACTTTTCATCTTTTTAAATTTAATTGAAAAGTGTAATTGAAAATTGAGAACAGAGAAGGGGAAAATCCATATGTGCGGCAATTTATATGTATTTGAGTCGATGTGATATAGGAGAAATATGTAGCGAAAGGAAGAACTGATGATATAATGTACATAAAAATCGCTAGTTCGATGATTTATTTTTGTATACCTACTTGTTGTTTATTTGCGCCATTATTCTTAATTCGAAGCCATGATTGTACTGATATCCCAAGGTAAATGTGGATAATGTTATAACACCTTTGGTCATATAGCTCAACACCAGCAATCTACAGTTGCAATATAAAATATCGAAATTGACAAATATGAATTGCGCGAATATAAATGATTATATATATCGAGATACAAAACGAATCGAATTCGCATGACTTTTAGTCACGAGCACTAGATAAATTTAACTTAAGAAAATAATAAATAATGATAAGACTATATGATCAAAAGCTTGTAATGAATAAACAAAATATTATGTGTATCGCGTGTGTGTGTTTGTGTGTGTGAACGAACGAATGGAATGTATGCTGTAGCTTCATAGTGTGCAAGCGTAAGACAAGACCCTTAATGGGGTGGCGTCATGTAAATGGAGACTAGACCCTTAGTGGGGTGGTGTCCAGCGAATTCAGAACATACGAACAGCGAACAATCAGTTCAAGGGAACAACCCCAGAGAACGAGCAGATGTCGAAGAGCGTGACGGAAATAAAGAGAGTCCGATCAGATCGACGAAGAAGAGGGATTCCTGGACATGAAGAGGTTCATACTTTATCCGACGCCGATGAGGTACGCATCAAGATCGACATCGCCTAGTGTACACTCTACAAGCTCGGCCGCGGCTCTACCGACATTCCCAAGATGCAAAGAATCGTCGAGATGACCCGTCGAAAGTTACAGAAGTTCAAGCATTTCCTTCCCGTGCTGCAAACGACTTGCTGTTCTGGACTGCAAGATCGTCACTGGGAGAAGTAAGCGCAATCGTCAGTAATCCCCCATGAAAAAGAAATTTATCAGAAAATATATCTGATATACGCAACTTTTCAGATAATGTCAAAAAGTACATTATACATATATTTATGTCACTCGGTGCGAGAAGTGCCTACTTCTCACACGCTCCACTTCGCTTCGCGTGCGAGAAGTCGCACTTGCCGCACACGTGAAATAAAATTGTATACGAAACTCTTGCGAAAAACTTTTTCTCACATTTTACTCGTGTTGCAAACTCACAGTCGTCACAAAAAAGATTTATTGCACTAGTATCGTAATGGACTATTCGAATATATATCTCAGATATATCTCAGTTATATTTCTTATCGGCATATATTCAGAAATATATTCGACATACGCAAGTTATCGCACAAAAGGATATAATTTAAATATGAGCCATTTCACCATCATTTCGCCACCCAAAAAAAATGTGTGAAAACTTTCCAAAAATCGGGTTCAATCGTATCTATAGATGCAACAAATTACAGATAAAAACATTTATTTGGCCGGAATATGCCAATTTTGTCATTTTTCATGCAACCGGTTTAATCTCGCGACAGATTCATCGTACATATATTTCTAAACCAAAACCAAAATGTGTATAATTTTATGGCCTACAAAGAAAAATCAATATCGATTTATATTAGACAGTTTAGCTCAATTTAACAGAAATATTACGAAGAAAGTATAGAAAATATTTGTTTCTTCACCGACGGTACCGCTACTTTATACCCGCATAAATGTCCTTACATTACGCAGATGAGTAACGAATTAAGATTATTTTCGAGTGGGACACGGAGTTCCTGGCCATTGTTTTAATTGTTTATTTTTTCAAGGCCAAATCATTAACTTTTTTTTCAAAATCCTTGCTATATTAGAGCCGAATTGATTTACATAATTATGTATATTCATTCTGTAATTCGATGCGAACCGCGAGGAGTAGGTACTTCCGCGTCCGGGTGAGATAGTACTCTGCGGCAATCACATTTGCTGGTCAAGTGATGTCTGCAAGAGTCAAGAATGCGACGACCCCCGGATTATCTGCGGAAATGCAACACCCAGATAGACGGAACGATCGTGCTGGTTCGTAGAAAACCCGAGCGGGACGTTACCAAGATGTTTATCGAGAAAGGTGTCAACAACGTCATGAAGTCCAGCTGAATATCGCAGCTGCGTTACTAGTAGTTTGTTGGTAGCATAACTGCGTCGATAATAACCGCACACATAGTGTATGGATTCAAATATCTCGGTAATATCTTGCGTTTGGTCATCATGCCATTGACTGATCGATGCAACAGAACTTGACAGGAACGCTGAAGCTCAATCTTGGCGGGGCATCCAATGGACCAGTGGGAACCGGAAACACGGAGACCTCAAATGATCTCGCCAAGACCGTGGCGAAGTAGTGCGTGATGTTCTGCTCTGACGATATCAACTACAAAGAAATGGGCCACTTATTGAAGGGTCTCACGTAATCGGGACTCTGGGCCTGTTTTGACGAGTTCAACAGAATTGAGATCGAGATCCTGTCCGTGAAAGCAGAGCACATGATACAAATGAACATAGGAATCAGTATTATAAGTGCCCAGTACTTTAAGAATTAAAGTTTACACAACAGTTTATTTTCTAGTTACGATTTTAGAACGATGACTTGTAGCGATTATAAAATGATATGTGAACTTTTGAGTAGCCGAAAGAAACATCACATTTTTAATTAAATTTTGGGAGAAATTGTGCGAAACATTAACGGTATTTCTCCGTTTTTTCAATAACATTACCTTCTAGTTTTATGGGAGATTAATATTTCTTGCCTCTATTTAAAAGTTTACACATAATATTATAATAATTACGAGTTATTATTATGAAAACATGATTACGAAGCCAATCGTAATATCAATTTTATTATTTTATTTCTATAAAAATTATGAATTTACAACTCTGATAGGAATCAAAGTCGAGGCAGTCATCCCCCATGGAAAAAAGTATACTTGAAAGTATAGTTTTTAAATATCCATTATATATCTCGGATATATAAAAAATTCATATTATATATGTATGTATGTAAGCTTTATTGACTCCCCGAAGGGTTGCAAGTTTTTTTTACAAGGGTAACTCCTTGGTACATACTCCTTTACAACCTTTTTCTCTTCACTCCCACACTCATACCTCTCCTTCTTAACTGCTCCTTTACATTTTCGTTCCGTTCACTCTCTCATACCTCATCCCTCCATACCACCACACCACTTTTTCACGTTCTCCCCTCTTCACCCTGCTCTCTCTCTCTTTCTCCATTGACTTCACTTTCTACTCCCCCTTCACTTTTTCCGTCTTCTTCTCTCTTCTCTCTTCTCCTGCCTTTCCGCTGCTTCTTCTGCTTCCTCTGTTCTGTCTTCTGCTGTTCGACCCGTCACGGCTTCTATTCCGCTGCCGCCCTTCTCTCTGTCGCGCCCCTTCACCTCTTCTCCTCGCTCCCGTTGTCTCTTCGCTCTCCGCCTCGTTGTTTCTCTCTCTCTCCGCTATCTTCTCCCTTTTCCCTCGTCGTTCACTTCCCGCCTCTCGCTTCTCTTTGCTTCATCTCACGTTGTCCCGTTCTTCCCTGTCCTCTTTCTTTTCACTCCCCCCTCACTCTACCGATATCTCGCTGTCCCTCTCTTCTTGCCCTCGTCTCTTCCCCTTCTTGTCCCCTCTTCGCTCGGTGCTCCGTCGTTGCTTCCCTTCTCCTCTTCGTCGCCTTTCGTGCCCGTGCCCGTCGCCTCTCTGCCCATCACCACCTCTCTCCGTCTTACCGCGCTTCGCTCCCTTTCCCCTCTTCTCCACGCCGCTGCCGCTTTCGTTGCCTCTCTCCTCATATCCCGCTTGCGCTCTCTTCATTTTTCGTCCGGGTCTCGCTGCCACACTCGTCTCTCTCGCTCCTCTCGTTGTCCATATCTCTGTCACCTCTCCTCTTTCGCTCGCTGTTCCGTCGTTGCTCCCCTTCTCCACTTCTCCGCCTTTCGTACTCTCGCCCGTCGTCTCTCTGACCAGCTCTCTCTCTCCATCATACCTCATTCCCTCTCTCTCCCCTCTTCGCCTTGCCGCTGCCACTACCGTCTCCGCTCTCCTCGTGTCCTGCTAGCACTCTTTTCGTTTCTCGTTCGGGTCTCGCTGCCGTCCTCTTCTCTCTCGCTCTCCCACTGTCCATATCTCGCTCTGCTTCTACCTCTTCTTCTCTCCGCCGTCTCCACCGTTGCCTCTCTACCATTCCCGCTTGCGTTCTCTTCTCTCTCCCTCGTTTTGTGTCCTCTTCTCTCTCTCCGTGCCATTCTCCTCCCCGTCTTCCCGCTGCTCGTCGCTGCCATCTCCACCAAATCCGCCTTTACTTTCTTTACTTTCCCAACAAAAACAAAACAGAATGTCCCTTTTTTCAAATCCTCTTCTCCACTTCTACCAACCTTCTCCCTGCTTCCAATCCTTTTTTCTCCACACACCATCCACTTTCTGCTTCTCCAAAATTCCCTTCACCTCCTCCAACAAATTTCGTGCAAAAAAAAACAAAAAAACAGAAACTCCTCCACGTTCTCAAACTTCCTCCAAAATCCTCTTCCCTATCTCACAATTTTGACCAAAACCTCTTCTCTTTCTCACACCTTTTCCATTAACCTCTTCCCTTTCTCACACTTTCTCAAAATGTTGTCCAAAAACTCCTCCACTTTATCAAAACTTCGTCCACAAAACTCTCCTCCACTTTCTCAAACTCCGTCCACAAAACTCTCTTCCATGTCCAGCTGCATTCCGCCTCTCCTTTATCCAAAACTCCACGCCAAGTTTACTGTTTTTCACAAACACCTCCTTCCGCCAAACACCTTTCCTCACTTTCCACAACCTGTCTTTTCTCTCTCCACCCTTCCACCAAAAAACTCTTTCAAAACCGTCCGTCACTCGCTTGTTACTCCTACCGGCTTCTCCATTCCCTCGTTCCACGCTCGTTCCACGCTCGTTCCACGTCGCACGTGCTCGCCGCCTGTTGCCCTATTCGCTGCTCTCGCGTGCCGCTTCGCCGTCTTCCTTCTCCTTCTTCCTCACTTCTCCCGTCTATCTCCGACTCGCTTCTCTGCCTTTTCTCCCGGCGTCTTCCTTCACGTCTTCGGCTCCGCACGCGCTTCTCTTCTTCCCCCACTCTTCTCTCTACGCCTGCGCCGTCTTCTTCTTCCACTCGTCTCTCACTCGCGCGGAGGCTAGTGAGGTGGGTGAAGGTGCGGAAAAACTAAGAGTCTTTCGGTTGTTGCGGAACCGCGTGAAGTTGGTGGTGCGTGATGCCAAGCGTAGGTTCTACGGTGACGCCCTATCTGGTGTTAAGGACTCGAGGGCGGCTTGGGGTAGATTGCGGCAGCTGGGCCTTCTCAGGGAGAGGGGGGGGGGGGTGGTCAGGAGCTGGCTGTGCCGGTGCAGGAGCTTAATAACTTCTCCGCCGCGTCCGGCTCTGCTGGTGGCTATCTGCCCGCTTCCTGGCGGCCTAGGGAATTTGATGACACGAGATTTTTCTTCAAGCTCGTGACGGAGAAGGTTTTGGTCAAGGCATTAGGGTCTGCGTCGTGTTGTTCGCCTGGAGCTGATGAGCTGCCGATGCGTCTGATTAAGGTGGCGCTCCCAGTTTTGTTCCGCCCTCTGCTTCACCTGTTTAATTTTTCGCTGCAATCCTCTACGTTCCCGCAGGTGTGGAAACAGGTTCTTGTGAGGCCTATACCTAAAGTCAAGTCTCCGTTGAAGTCCGCGGATTACAGGCCAATATCTCTGTTATGTGCTCTCTCTAAAGTTCTCGAAAGAATTGTGGCGGATCAGGTTGGGGAGTTTCTTGAGGCCAATGGCGGCCTTGACCCGTTTCAATCGGCCTACAGGAGGGATTACAGTACGCAGACGGCGTTATTGAGGATTTTAGATTACGCGAGACGGGGTGTTGATGATCGTCAGATTACGGGTACGGTCTTGTTTGATTTTTCAAAAGCCTTCGATCGGGTGCGGCACGATCGTCTGTTGGTCAAGCTGGCTGACCTTCAGCTGTCGGACTCGGTTGTTCGATGGTTCTCGGCCTACCTTTCGGGGCGCGTTCAGGCGGTGTTGGGGTCGGGGCGTGTGCGGTCGCAGTTTTTGGCAACTTCAGTTGGTGTTCCTCAGGGCTCTGTGCTTGGGCCGCTACTTTTCTCGCTCTATATGTCGGACATTGGATGCGCTCTTAGCTCATGTGACTATAATTTGTACGCGGATGATCTGCAGATATTTTGCAGGGGTGCGGTTGAGGAAATTCATTTGGTGGGCGCTAGGCTGAATAAGGATATCTTGTTAATTCGCATTTGGGCTGGTATCAATGGTTTATTGCTTAATAGTGATAAGACTCATGCCATCATTTTGGGGAGTGGGGCGTACGTGCGGAGGCTCGATGGTGGCCCCTTGCCGTGGCTGGTTAACGGGGGGTCGACCGTCCCCTTTGAGGAGTCCGTGAAAATACTGGGTGTATTGTAACGAATGATCTTCAGTGGCGCGCTCAGGCGATTGCGGTAGCGAAATCAGTCAACTCTTGCCTCCATAGGCTGAAGGTTTGTCGGGCAGTGTTGCCGCGGTGTGCGAGGGTCTCTCTTGTCAGGGCGCTCGTTTTACCTATAGTGGATTACTGTAGTGCGGTATTCTACGGTATCTCGGTCGAGCATAGCAAGTTTATTGATGTGGCTTTCAATTCGTGCATTCGGTTTATTTTTTATGTGGGCAGACGAGAACACATCTCCGCGTATTACCGGCAGCTTGGGTGGTTGAAGGTGGCGGAGAGGAGGGAGCTGTCACTAATGTGTGCAGTACACTCTGTACTCTCGTCGGGCAGGCCTTCGTATCTTCGGAGTTTGTTTAGGTGGGCGGACGTCCGTGCGGTGAGGACTCGCGAAGGGGATAGGCGTAGGCTCGAGGTAGCTCGGTTTAGAACTGAAATGAGGAGGTACTCGTTTAGTATAATTGCGGCGTACGGGTGGAATGCCCTCTCTCCGGAAGCGTTGGGGTTGACGGGTGGCGAGTTCAGGGCTATGATGTTTAGGCGGTTGCTTATGGGCGGGTCCTTATTGCCCGCGTGAGACTCCCTTTCTGCGGCCTCTTAGTTATTTTTTAGTTATTTTTTCGGTCTCTGTAGCTCTTAGTTTTTGCGTTAGGTATAGTTAGTTATAGTCAGCTAGGGTTAGGTGTAGCGAAGTATAGGCTTTTTGTATTTTAGTTGTAAGTTTATTATTGTATCATTATTGTGTTATTATTAATTAAGGAAGTGTTGGGTGGGCACCGGGTTGTGGTGTCTCACCGTTTGTGTGGCTCTCTTCCCCCGTTCAGGGGTTGCCTGAAAGGACCTTTAGGTCCTAGTGCAATAAACGATCTATCTATCTATCTATCTATCACTCGGTCCTCTCCGGCTGCTTTCGGTTCCTGGTCGCGCCTGCGCCGTTCATCCGCCATCCCCCTCCTCTCCTCCCCGGCTACCTTGTTATCAATTAATAACTGACGCACAAGTTATGGTTTTAACGATTTTTAATAATACTCCTCATCTATCACATTTGGCCCTTTTTCTTTTGGAGGGGAACGCTCGCTGGCCGATCAGTCTGTCTCGATATAAAGAAAATAATATACGTGGTCCCTTTCACTTCTTCCTCAGACGCGCCTTGGTTTGGGTTGGAGGGGAAGGTGGACGGTAGTTCGGACGGTGGCCGGTGGATGGCGATCCTTGGCACGCCTGGACGTCCGAGGGGTCGCTTTCTTCTTTTTCCCGGGCGATTTTTTGGGCGGACTCTGAATGAGTTCGAGTCGGTGGCGCGGGTTGGTTACCGGCCGGATGGGACGGGTAGCCTTTCGGGTAGGGACGTACTCCTCGGGAGGCTTAGGCCGGGTGGTGCGGAATAGATTTTCATCAATCTCTGCGTAGAGGGCTTCGAATTCGGCGTCTCGGTTTGGGGTCGTCACGCCGTAGAGGGGTTCGTAGACCGGTGAGTCCGGGTCGCCCTCGCCTGGTGACCCAAGGCTGCCCTGGACCGGAGGCTCCTTGATGTTGGGGATCGGGGAGAGCGGTACCCGGGGTGCTCCTTTCCTTTGCGGAGAATCTCTGTCCGGTGTGAGTTTGGTGGGAGAAAAGGTTAGTGGGGTGGGAGAACTTGGAGGAGGGAGGGGTTTACCAGGGGAAGCTGTATAGAGGGAGGAGGAAGGGGGAGCTAAATCAGGAGGAGGCGGAAGATAGCTAGGAAGATAAACGGGTTTTAGTGGGAGAGAGATAGGGATAAGGTGATAAGGATGTGTGAGGAAAAATGGATCCACGACAAATCGTCGGGGATCGGGTCTTCCGCGGGGTACGTAAGGTACCCCTGGAAATCGGGCTCGAAAACGACGCTCTTTACGTCTTAGACGGCTAGGGCATGTGTTTTTTGGCATCTATTGGAGAAAACAGAGAAGAGAGAAAGACGGGGGGAATTTTTTGGCGAGGAAAGTTTGCGGTATGTCGGCTTTGTTTCAGCGGAGAAAACGAGAATCTATAAGCAAGGAATTCCCGTTTGCTTTGCAGCTAACGGGATATGAGTTTGGCTAATTGAAACGGAGCGTAATAACTTGGTAATGAATGAAAATAAATGGAATAACGAAATATTTGAACAGGAGAGTGTGAAAAATAATTAGTTCGAGATTTTTACTCAAAGAAAAGAAAGAAGGAATTTGTTATTTTGGATTTTTTTACAAGCAAGAATTAATTGTGGAAAAATAAAATGGATTATCGGTGCGGCCACAAGAGTCTCGCGGCCGTGCTGTAATTTCTCTGCGTAGTCACGTCAGAGCGAAAATTATATTTGTCTCTGCGTACTTCAGCAGAGAGTTGTTTTTCGGAGACGCTCACCGTTGCGGCGAGTTCTCCTCGGGGTCCGTCATGCCAGAGTGGCGAAACAGTACTGCCTGAAATCTTTTTTCTCGACGTCTTATATACGCGTCGTGTCGCGGTTCGCTTGCGAGAAGCGCTTGGCTCGGTAGCCACCTGTCGGCCGAGTTCCGTACTCGCGGGGGAGCGCGCCGCTCCCGAGCTTCCAGGGCCGACGCATTAGAGCGGGGACCCGGGTTTCCGTGAGGACCGTATGGTAAAACTCCGGGGCCCGGGGTTTCGCAAATTTTTGGGTTTTTCTATAGGGAGGCTAGGGGAAATCCGTTAACTGGGGGGTTTAGTCGCCATCGGCGGATAACAACCTGTCCCCTCGTCGACCACGTTTTCGGACCACCTTTTTCCATTTTCCTACCTTCCTCCTGTATCCTTTTTTCCTCTGCTGTTTTCTTCCCCACTTTCCTCCTTTTCCTTTCTCCCTCCTCACCGCTCCTCGTTCACCACTTCTCTCTATTTCCACCTCTTTTTCCTCTTTTTCCGACGAGCACTTTCTCCCCGACCTTTACTGTCCGCCATCTTTTCCCCCCTCTCCAAATTCATATTATATATTGTTTATATATCTTATTATATATCCGAGATATAGAACTTTCTGCCGCTTTATATATTACGTATTTATATGAAAAATATATACACAATATATACCGCATATATATTTTTTAAATACCAAATATATAATAAAAATATGTTGAGCACATTTTTATATATAACCATATACATGATTTATACTCAGCATAAATATGAGATACATATTAGGTACTTAATTCATGTCTTCACAATATATAAATTATATATCTGGAATCCATAAAAAATGTATCTATATACATTTTTTATAGTAAATACTATTGTTACGTCCCGCGAATATTCGACTTCGCTGGAGGGAACGAACATGTCTCATTTAATGCTCCTTTTGGGTCCTGGATTTACAGGGCCGGGATAGGAGCCGCGGTCTGACGTTTTTTTTTGGCACTTACCTTTTTCGTTAATGTATCCAGAAACTTCGCTGCCGGTTGTCCATCTGGTGTTGTTCCGATTTCGACCCTCGGCGGAAACCCTCGATGAGAGATTTGGGAGTGAACGCCGGTCGGTTGAATATTCGAACAACACTCACAACACTTTTCGAAGTTTTTGATTTAAAATAAATTTATTCAAAAAAATTGAAATGGTGGTTTTCACATACACTCGACAAGTTGGTCGAAACGTTAAGAAACAATTAAAAATATAATTTTTACCCTCGAAAATTAAGGGTGACCGAGTATCGCGGTTTGATCGGAGTTCCCGAAATGTAATTACTCCCGAATCGCGATCGCGGCTTCACCTTTGTGCTTCGCCCTTTCGATTCGCGTTCTTCAGAGTCCCGTCGAATACTGAATATTAATTAGCTCGCCTGGAGTTGGACGCAATGTTCCCCCACTGCCAGCACCTCGTAGCAGTGCTGATAATAAAGAAAAATTGTCGCACGCTCCGCTTTGCGAGTTCGTTTGTTCAGGCGGGGTTTCGCCCGTGGTCAGCATTCTCACGAAGCGCGAGATGCTCAACCGTCGCGAGATCATCTCGCGAGCCTCGGTCACCGTATACCCTTAGCGATTATTTATTATCAGCGTGAGATATGCACACTCGGCTTCAAGGGACGAGTGCGCATTCGTTTTATGTTCGGAATATATTTTATTATTCGGCTTTATGCCTTGTGGATTATTTCCTGGGACTTTGTCTCACGAAATAATCCATATTTTAAAAATATGGAAATATGGTGAGTATTTAACTCTATTTGAAAAATCGAGAAAAAAAAAATATATATTATTAAATTCGCAATTAAAATTATTTGGGTTAAGTATTTCGTACAATGTAGGATATTGGTTTGTACGTCGAATACCCGGACGTAACACCTCCCCCGTTTTAGTCGAATGCGGAGCCATGGCTTTGCATTCGAGAGGCGTACAGCCGCGCTGATAGTTCGGGGTTGACACCATCCAGACTCGTAGTTGATTTTCCCAGGGGAAGTACGGGATACGCATTGCGTGGTGTTGCGGTTGGCTGTGATGATGTTCTTTCAGGTGGAGTTTCCTCTTCCAGTGGATGTCCAGTTTCGACGTCTCTGGTTGGTTCGTTGTTTTTCCGGTGGGCCATCGTAAGGAGAAGTCCGGTGACTGAATTCCAAATTGCGCCGAGTAGGTGTATGCTCCATCCGTATAGCGAGTGAAGAGCATACCCATGAATACATGTGTCGGTGACGAATTTGATCAGCACTAAAATCACGACGACTCCGACGACGGCTCCGCTGGCTGATCCGAATTTCATGACGCCGCTCCAGAATTTAGCAGAGGCGTTCTCGGCGATATGGTTGAGTGTGTCCTCGTCTAGTAGTGCGCGTATAGACACGCTACCAGGTGGAATTTTATACCCCTTTGTTCCTCGAGCGATGTTGTTGAGCAGAGCTGGTTTTTCCGCTGGAAACATTATTCAGTCCCGAAGTTTGTTGATGTCGGCTTCCGAATATATTCCACTACTCGCGAGGTTTTGACAATGGTTCCAGTGATTGTAGTGTCAGGACCTCGATTGGTCCAGGTGAGAATCGATACCATGTACCCTCGATTCGAAATTGTACAGGTACGACCGGGTCGCAATTGATTTGTGTTGCTGACTTAACCAGCATCCTCGATGTTGGTGAGAGGAAGTAAGTTTCGTTGCGGTACGTTACGGGAAGTTCTTGGTAGCACTCCTCCGTACGTCTCAGCTTACATTCCACTGGTACGCACTTGACAATGTGCGCGACCTCTCCTGCGATGACTGACATGTATCCGGACCCCTTCATGACTGCGTGAGCAAATCTCTCAGGTAGCAGCACTGCAGTAGAAAGAGCAGTTTGTAGAATTTGTTTTTCCAGGTTACAGCGTTGTATGACTACGTCCCTGTAGAGACTCTTCATTTGTTTCCTGACATGTTTCTCGACGTAAATGAATTTCGAGTTTATGTAGGAGAACATGTCCAGGTTGTTGACAGAAATTTTCTTTTGCGCCGCGAACGATTGCCCCTTTTGGGTTTCCAGTACGAATAATTTCGGATGCTCCGTCCTTATAAGTCTGTACCCGCAGACCAGATGCTCAGCGCGTTTGGCTAAAGCAAATGTTGTCTGTTCCGTTGTGAGTGAGTACACGTCGGGCATTCGTAGTTCGTCCTCGGTTATAGTGAATTTTGATGCGATGCCTTCGTACAGCACGTCGTACATACCGAAATTGCATGAATCGGACGGTGTTGTTTTCCAGAAAACGCTGTTTCCGTCGATGTCGATGCAATTTCCGTCTGCAAGTTGGCATTGCGTTCCGGATTGAAGAATTATTTTTCCTGATGGCAGGTTGACTACGGCTTGGTAGTTGAACAGCGAGATCTTCACTGAGGCTTGTACAACAACGTCACTCCTTGTTCCGAACGGATCGCTGTATTGTGTTCCTTGGCACTGTCCGCTCATGGTTGTTGACCCAGCTAGTGTGACACTTCTCGTTGTGGTATCGTTGCGACGAAGTCCATGAATTTCCACGGCGAATCCGAGACGAATGATTCCCGTCTCCTGTAGGCGTCGACAGGATGTCTCGTCAAGCTCGTGCAGATATTCTTGAAATCCACCTTGGACCACGGAACTATGAGAGTGCATTCCGCAATGGTTGATGATACGCGAGATCTCGATTTTGCACTGGAACACAGCGGTGTCCGAGAATCCGGATAGTTGAAGTAGTTGTATGTACGTTGGTGTTGGCTCTGGTTCTTTGGAAGGAATGCCGCAATCCTTTACGTCATTCAAAGACAATGTTGTGACATTCAGTGTTGATCCTCCACAGTCGTAACCAAAGGCCTTCAACTTGCGCGAACCTGGTCATCGTGATCAGGATGGCGATGAGGGCGAACATGGTTGCGAGTTTCTGATCTGGTCCAGGTTTCCTCGTTTTCCTAGAAAAGAAGGATCACTGTAGTTTGGTCATCCTCAGTTTGTTTGCATGGACAAGTTTGGGTTTTCCTTTGAATTTTATTTTAACGTTTCCGTCAGAAAGAATTTCAAGGACCTCGCAAGGGTCAGTGTATTGGTCATAGAACTTTCCGGTTTTTGGCTCCTTTAGCAGTAGGACTTTATCGCCGATTTTAAAATTTTGGAGGTTTAGCTTTTTATCGTAGTACGTTTTCGACTTTTCCTTCGCGGCTTGTAATTTTTCCGCTGCCATTTCTTGAAGCCCGTGAATTTTCGTGAACAGTCCTCGGAGATACTCCGCGTACGTAGGCTCTTGATGTTCTTCGATTCTGTCGTTTTTCGCTGGCTGTCTGGCTAGCTTCCCGAAGACCAGCTCGTGTGGAGTGAATCCGGTACCTTCGTG
This sequence comes from Pimpla rufipes, assembly GCA_963932165.1. NCBI lineage: Eukaryota > Metazoa > Arthropoda > Insecta > Hymenoptera > Ichneumonidae > Pimpla > Pimpla rufipes. The sequence continues at coordinate 7,881,984 of OZ010642.1, read as the reverse complement.
TTGGCTCGTGTTGTATGAAAACATGGCCATATCCAGGAATTCGTCCCAGTCGTTTTCCCGATCGACGTAGTGCTTCAGGTACTCCACGAGCACGTGGTGAGAGCGCTCGATCGACCCGTTGGACTGCGGATGGAATGACGTCGTTCTGTACTGTTTAATCCTGAATTTCTTCGCAAGACTTTGCATGAGACGTCCACAGAAGTTCGTACCCTGGTCGGTGAGCATCGCTTTTGGTGCCCCGAACCGAGCTACGAATTGTTTGACGAAGGCGTCGGCAATGTCCGCTGCTGTAGTATGCTGCATAGGAACTGCCAGAGCGTACTTAGTCAGAAGATCTTGAATTGTAAGAATGTGTGTAGTTCCCTTTCGAGTAGCCGGAAATGGTCCAACGATGTCCATCGCAATTTTGTCGAAGGCACTTCCAGGCGTATCCGTTATCATCATAGGTTGTCTCGTTTTAACTCGGACGAGTTTCTTCAATTGACAACTGCGGCAGTGTTGAATGTACTCCTGCACTTGAGCCTTTAAATTCGTCCAGAAATAGTTTTCGCGAATTCGTTTGTATGTTTTGGTGACACCTTTGTGGCCACCAACCAGAGAGTCATGACATTCTTCAATGATGCCTCTTCTGTCTTCCTCAGATGGTACGCGTACGAGTTGTTGACAAACGGTAAGTTGTAGCCCCAAATCGTTGAGGTTGTTGTGAAGCATCGTTTGCACGTCCGCCCAAGGGATATTGTCGAGCGTTTCGGTTTTCGCGATGCTTATCGAGTTTAACATTAGTTCGGTGACTACGTCGCGCAGCGACTCCATAGCTTCGTTCAAATCCCCTATCGCGACATTAGCACGTAGGTCGTTCTTAACAGGTATACCGATTAATATACGACTACCGACGCGTTCGACACCGGCCCGTAAGAGATTCAAACCCTGGTAAACCGGAAGAATTAGTCCAGCTGCCAGGTCTTTCGCTCCCTCGTCTACGGCTTGGTTTTTGGTCGTTATGAAGAATACCAGGTTGTCTTTGCGCATCGAGAGTCTGTCCCTAGTTTCGACGATGGTAAACGCGGCTGAAGGTACACGAGGCTCCGGTCCATCCGAGTCAGAGGAATCGGTAGAGCTGTCGGACATATCGTCGACCTCGATTGGGTCGTCGTTATCAGTTTCGTTTGTTGACGATTCATTGTCGTCACTTATTTCGATTATCGGAGGTTCGATTGCAGCTCGTTTTTGTTTACCCTTTTGATCGCGAGCTTCCGTTTCCCCTGCTTCGGGTTTTCGTTTTCTCCCTTGACCGTGAGTGTCCGATTTTGCTGCTTCAATTTTCCGTTTTTTGACCCTGGTAAACGTCATAACGTCCTCATCATCGGATACGTCCGGATGTTGCCGCGTACGGATTGGCGTTACGAGAAAAACAGATTTTTCGTTTACCGGAGGATTTCGAGAGAGTGCGTCGGCGTTACCGTTTGCCCTTCCCGGTTTGTATATTATTTTGTATTGGTAGTTTTCGAGTTTGAAGCGCCATGCGACTAGCCGATTTGCGGGATCCTTTACTGAGTGCAGCCAAACCAGCGGCTTGTGGTCTGTCACCAGTGAGAATTCCCTACCATAGATGTAAGGTCTAAAGAAATCTACGCAATAGACGATGGCCAGACATTCTCTCTCGATTACAGGGTATTTTACTTCCGCAGGTCGCAGGGTCCGTGACGCGTATGCTATCGGTCGATCGCTGCCTATCTTGCCCTGGCTGATTACTCCACCGGTCGCGGTCGCGGAAGCATCTGTCGTAATTATGAATGGGACTGTGAAGTCCGGATGCTGCAGCACAGGTTCTTTGCAAAGTGCATCCCTCAACGTTACGAACGCTTCTTCTTGAGCATTCGTCCAGTTAAAGATCGTGTTTTTCTTTAGGAGTTCTGTAAGTGGTTTCGCGATACCAGAAAAGTTATTGATGAACCGACGGTAGTAACCAGCCAGGCCTAGAAATTGCTTGATCTTTGTGGGGTTATCCGGTCGTGGGTAGTTCCTTAAAGCTTCAAGCTTCCTAGGGTCCGGTCGAACGCCGTCTTCGCTTATCACGTGGCCCAAGTACACTACTTCTTTGCGCAAAAACTCACATTTATCGGGTTGGAGTTTTAAACCGACTTGACGCAATCTGTCCGCTAGTCGTTTGAACTTAACCTCGTGTTCCCGTAGTGACCCCGCGTACAAGACTATGTCGTCGAGGTACACGAAGAGTTCGGTACCTTGCAAGCCACACAGCACACGATCCATCAATCTTTGGAAGGTGGCTGGGGCATTTTTCAGCCCGAAGGGCATTCGTGAAAATTGGTAATGTCCAAACGGCGTTGAAAATGCAGTCTTGTGGGCGTCTTTCGGGTCTACTTTGATTTGATGGAAACCGCTCGCCAAATCAAATACGGAGAAATACTTGGCGCGACCCAGTTGGTCGAGGATTTCAATTATGTTGGGGAGGGGGTAAGCGTCCCCTATCGTTTTTTCGTTTAACTTACGATAATCGATAAACATTCGCCACCTAGGTTTCCCCTGTGAATCCGCCTTTTTAGGCACGATCCACAACGGTGAGCTATATGGCGAATCTGAGGGCTCGATTATCTTTCCCTCAATCAAGTCACCGATTTGTTTCGTGATCTCGTCCTTATGGGCTGGAGGATGTCGATATTGACGCGTGAAAACCGGTTGATCGTCCGTCGTAGCGATTCTATGTTTCGTTGCGTCAGTTGCGCCTAAAAATTCTCCGGGAATATAGAAAAGATCGTGCGCGTATTCGATTGAACTTTCGACGCTTGCTAGCTCCTCACCGTTGAGATGTTCGAGTCTAAGCAGAGGCTTTATTTTCGAGATGTCCGCGTTCGCGTCGGTCGAGTCTGATTTTACTGTCTGGACCCTCTGGTCTCGCGTCTGTCGTTGAACACACAGTCGGTCTCGTGAATTCCCTTCTGAGTCTAACAAATTATTTGCGTTACCCGTTGGCTCATTGAGACTCTGACCTTTGTCCGAATCATGATTGAAAAGCTCAAATGGCTGTAACTTCACCGTAGAAACAGCGAGCTCTACATCTTCTTCAGTTGTATTGAACGCTCGAAGGTACGCGATACCGTTTGAGTTAGTCACCGTGGCTTCACCGACATAAACTCCGTCACGAACATTTATACGCGGTACATACCCTTCTTTTAAGTTGTTACGAACGCGCACGTAATATACACCACTCGATCGGCCGGGTATCATTATTTTTTTCTGTGATTTGAACGGCAGCACGCGGTCTTTCCAGCTTACGATTTCCGCGTCCCAATCTATGGCAGCACGATTCATCCCGTGAAATTCCGCGCCTAAAATAGCTCCTTGAGTTATTGGGAATGAATTTTCTACGACATGAAACTCGTTGAGTGTGCCTAAAATGTCGATTTCCGTCGAACCGATTGTGTGTACTGGTTCGTCCGAAATTCCCAATAATTTCAAAACGTCGCTGTTGTCGATTTTTGCGTTTTCGCGTAAGGCTTCGATCTTAATTAAATTCGGCTCCGATCCCGAATCTACTAAGAAATCAGTCCTTTTCGTTAGATATGGACTTTCGATTTCCACGCTTGGAACATACGAGCGTCGAGTTAGTCGGACTCTGACGGTTCGGACTCGTCTTTCGTTTGTGCTACACGTACAGGGCGCTCCGTCGCGTTGTCCTTGCGGCTCGCACCCTGGGTTGCCGAAGGTTGTTTCGCGTTTTCCGAATTCTTTTCGTCTCTTTTACGTTTATAGCATACGCTTTCGGTGTGACCGGTCAGACAGCAGTAAGTGCACGTTGACTTTCCCGACCCTCCTTCGCGCGTCGCGCTTTCGCCCGGCTGTGTCGACGACCCGCTTTTTGCATTTTTGTTTGACCTTTGCGGCCTCTTGTCGCGATTTTTAACCCAACAATCCGCGTCTGTATGGCCAGGTTTCTTGCAGTGGTCGCAAGTGACGTCTTTTGCCTTACCCGCGCCTGTTTTCGCTTGCGAATCCGAAGAACCCTTGGTGGATTTTGTCGTTACCTGGAAACGGGCCATGTCGCGTTCGATTTCCTTTTCGATTTTAATCGCGTTTTGGAAAGCTGAACTTAGATTGGTGTAACCCTCAAATTTTAACCGTAGTCGGAAATCCGGTGGTAGTCCCGCAACAAAACTCTCCATCGTCTCGTCGTCGAGGTTTTCCCGCTGGATTCACAAATTGCCGAATGCAAATCTTTAACGCGACTAATGTAGTCGAGAACGTGTTCGGTCTTTCCCTTCGTCAGGTTTCCCAACTCGCCCTTGTACTGGTTCACTGATCTCGACGCCCCGAATATTTCTTTAAGACGGTCAGTGAATGCGGCGACTGTACGAAAAGTGTCGTCCTCGACAGCCGTGTACGCGCGATCCTTCAATTTATTGCGCAAAAGGCGCGTGAAAGTTGACTCGAGTGACGGCGGGAGCATGTCTTTTGCTCTTTTGCAAGCGCGAGAAAATTTGAGAATTGGGATATTATCCCCACTGAACGTCGGAATTGACTCTAGAACGTCCTTGAACGAAAGTTGTGTGTTTAATCTCGTATCGGGTGCCGGCGCTGATAGAGTTCCACGCGGCGTTTCGCCGACACGAAGTCTTAGTTCTTGTAGATCGGCCTTGAGTGCACGTAGTTCTTCCACCAGCGTGGGTGCGCACTCCGCGATAGCTTGTTCACCGTCGTTTTTTTGGCGTTCATTGTCTTTTCCTAGTGCGTAATTGTCGGGTAAGCGCAGAGAGAATTCTCTTTCTTGAACCGAAATAAGGCGTTCGTCGAGTTCCATCTCGCGGTCTCTATTCTCCCGTTCGCGCTCTGACAATTCACGTTGTTTTTGTAGCAACTGGTTTTGTAAAATCATTAATTCTTCCTCCGATAGAAGTTGACATTGACGGCTCGTGTCAGGCTTACGTTCTTCATCGTTCATTTTTACGAGTTAGAAGAATAATGATTTACGAGATTTTCAAAAACAAAAATAAAAAAAAATAAAAAAAATTATTTTATCTCCCAAAAACAAAAAAAATATATATATATTTTTTGAAAAATGTAAAAAAAGTTTCAAAAATATTTGGAAATATTTTAGTTTTCGAAAATATTTGGAACTTTACGAAAATATTTATTATTATTTTTATTTATTTATTTATTGTTATTATTATCTTTTTTTATATTTGAGTTTTCAAAAAATGTGGATTTTTAAAAATATTTAAGAATTTAATTTTGTTTGAGAAAAAAAAATTCAAGTTTTCGAAAAAGAAAATTTTGGATTTTACGAAAATATTTTGAACTTTTATTTTATTTGAAAGAAAGGAAAAAATTAAGTTTCCGAAAAATTTGGATTTTTCGAAAATATATTTTTGAATTTTTTATTTTATTTGAAAAAACAAAAATTCAGAAAAAGGATAATTTAATAACCGTCAGACTGCACATCCCACCGCTGCCACCAAAAATAAGAACTTGTTACGTCCCGCGAATATTCGACTTCGCTGGAGGGAACGAACATGTCTCATTTAATGCTCCTTTTGGGTCCTGGATTTACAGGGCCGGGATAGGAGCCGCGGTCTGACGTTTTTTTTTTGGCACTTACCTTTTTCGTTGATGTATCCAGAAACTTCGCTGCCGGTTGTCCATCTGGTGTTGTTCCGATTTCGACCCTCGGCGGAAACCCTCGATGAGAGATTTGGGAGTGAACGCCGGTCGGTTGAATATTCGAACAACACTCACAACACTTTTCGAAGTTTTTGATTTAAAATAAATTTATTCAAAAAAATTGAAATGGTGGTTTTCACATACACTCGACAAGTTGGTCGAAACGTTAAGAAACAATTAAAAATATAATTTTTACCCTCGAAAATTAAGGGTGACCGAGTATCGCGGTTTGATCGGAGTTCCCGAAATGTAATTACTCCCGAATCGCGATCGCGGCTTCACCTTTGTGCTTCGCCCTTTCGATTCGCGTTCTTCAGAGTCCCGTCGAATACTGAATATTAATTAGCTCGCCTGGAGTTGGACGCAATGTTCCCCCACTGCCAGCACCTCTTAGCAGTGCTGATAATAAAGAAAAATTGTCGCACGCTCCGCTTTGCGAGTTCGTTTGTTCAGGCGGGGTTTCGCCCGTGGTCAGCATTCTCACGAAGCGCGAGATGCTCAACCGTCGCGAGATCATCTCGCGAGCCTCGGTCACCGTATACCCTTAGCGATTATTTATTATCAGCGTGAGATATGCACACTCGGCTTCAAGGGACGAGTGCGCATTCGTTTTATGTTCGGAATATATTTTATTATTCGGCTTTATGCCTTGTGGATTATTTCCTGGGACTTTGTCTCACGAAATAATCCATATTTTAAAAATAAGGAAATATGGTGAGTATTTAACTCTATTTGAAAAATCGAGAAAAAAAAAAATATATATATATTATTAAATTCGCAATTAAAATTATTTGGGTTAAGTATTTCGTATAATGTAGGATATTGGTTTGTACGTCGAATCCCCGGACGTAACACTATAGATAGTATATCCACAAAAATATACATTGTATATATACGAGGAGTATATGTTTAGAATAATTAGATGCGGCAGGGATACAATTGAACATCGGAATGCTACGAAAATGTTTTTAAGAAAATATATTTATTTAAGTTTATAAAAATCACAACTCGTGACCTGCGGAGAGTTTTTCTACCTTCTACGCTTCTTCGCTACCGGTGTTGACATCAGCCTAAAAATAATTCAACAGAAAATCGTATCAATAATTAGAGGCCATATGTTATCTATTATTAAGAGCATGTGAAATACCGCGATCGGTAACAAAAACTGTAATCAACTTTTTTCACGTATACTGGCATTTACTGCTTCAGAAAAAGTTTCATTGTATCCTCTCGTGATACTCGCATTCGATGAAACAGTTCTCGAATTTATAAGTGCCAGTATACGTAAAAAAAATTGATTACATTTTTTATACACCGAATAAGTCCGGACGAAGAGGAGGGGGTCGGGGGGGGGGAGGCTGGATTTCACACGCTCTTAAGAGAATATAAGGCTACAAGTGTGTTACGTTCCGCGATAATTTTTATTTTTATTTCATTTTTTCTTTCCCACACATTTTCTCACCGCGGAACGAGATCGTTCTTATCGCGTTCGTTTCAGCTAAGGTGTTGATTGCAGCCACGGCGAAAGAATGTGCCGTTGCTGCTGTCACACAAAGATCGTGGCATCATTTTTATCTCGCGAACAGGCTGACCACTATTGCACGTAGAATACCTAAGAGCGTGAGAGCAACTCCGACAACCGTTTCCCGCGGAATCAAAAACAATGCATACGCATCAAAAACCTCCTCCCCGGCTTGTCACCCGCCGGTCGAGAGATCGCCGGATGAGCACGCCGGGAGAGTCAGTTCCGTTTAGACACCGAAAGCGAAAGCTAGTCTCGGAGAAAACTCCTCGTATAGCTCCTGCATAGCGGACTTAAAATCTTCCTTCTGAAATCCGCGGTCTAAAAGAAATCGTCGAAAGTCGATAAGGCCAAAAGTGTCGAAGCTAGTGTTCTGCGTTGCAGTGATCAGCCTGTTCGAGTTAGATTAGTGTCTATTTACTTAAAGCCACGAACTTACGATAGAGTCGTGTAATTAATAAGACGGTATCGCGCGTGATGATGGTCGCGAGGAATGTGATCGTTGAGTGTGAGTGAATCGAGTGGAAGGGAGTGAGACGAGATAGAAGGGTGACCGCGATTTACGTCAAGCGTAGTAAGTAGCATAGATGTATGAGAGTGAGTGAGCGAGCCTTGTGGCAATTTATAATCATTTTTTGTATCGCCCGATATGCTCTTTTGAATTATTTTCTCATTAAACGCCAATATATAATAACAACATCCTGTCATTATTAATTGCATGTGGACCAGTCTCAGGAAACGTCCTGTATAGGACGAATCGGAACGAATCCCTAAAAATAAATAAATATAAACCGTTCGCACTTCATGCGAACGGGTTAACTAGTTACCCCGAGACCGCTCCGGGACGTAACAAGTGCGCACTGCGGTCGCGTTTTTTCGTTTCTTCATCTCCGCTCGCAGGTGTGTCAGTTTATTATTTATTGCTGTGCCAAGTCTTGTCTTATCGACGCGGCTCTTCCACCTCCTGCGGACCGTACCTAAAACAATACGAAGGCAAGTATGAATGCCTAAAATAGCTCTTGCAATAATAATGAGTAATGAGTTGAAGGCTTGTTTTTCATTGCAGTAGAAAAAATGTGTTTGAGAAGAAGATACATAGTAAATTTGATTTCAGGATTATTTACAGAAAATCACTTTGACAGTCGTTCTATCAAGCGCTTGAAAACGTCGTGCGTTCTCCGGTTTCCGAATTTCATTCCTTCCTCCTCTTAGGTTGCTTCGCAGTAAAACTTCCATCGGAAAAAGAGAGAGTAATAGACTCAAACCCATAGCCGTGAACGTTGGTGCTGCCTTCGCTGACAACCATTGGTCCTTGGTAATTTTAATATTACTTTCTTTCTTCCTAATTTCAATCTGTGAATGAATAAATATCAAAAGCAATTAAATACATTTAACTTCTGAATTGTTAAATTGGGTAACGCAACATTACATACTTCTAACCTATGCGTAATTAAGTATAACCATTTAAATTTGAAAAAAGTTTCGAAGTTTACGTATTGGCAAAAGTACTGGTTCATTACAAAGATTGTACAAGTTTGCGGTGTGAATGCAACCATAAACTCAGATATTTAATTCCTAGCGTCGTGGAAAATGAAGCAAAAAAAAAATTATGCTCGCATCCGCATTTATTCTCTTTGTATCTTAAAAAAAACCGTTCGATGAAATCAAATCCAGTTGAAAAAAAAGTGCATGCAACCATAAACTAGAGATTTGCAAATACTTTTCGAAATCAATTGGATATAATTATATAACCAGACGTTTGAATTGATTTGGATATTTGAATATTATAAAAATTTAGAACCAATTCAAATATTTCGCTATAAAATGTTCTACAGATATTTACTTTATATTTGGTTACCATTTCGTCGTCATCTGATGACTCGCTAGAGGTATCATCGCGAGTGTTCCTTTTTGAATGTTTTTTAAGTTTCTTTAACTGATTTTGGATGTCTTTCAATGTATTCTCCAATCGGCGTGTGTCTGAAATACGGATGTTTGTTACTCAGATGATCATATTGAATTAGTCAGACAGATATTACATTTCCATACTTTCAGGTGCCGCTGGATACAGCTTTTTCCGTCCACGCTTTGAACCGAGCGGAGTACAGCCAGACACGCGTGATTGCAGTGGACTTCCCTCGTTCGATGTTGAGCTGAAGCCGGCTTCATCTTCTTTCTGATGATTTACGTGATGTCGGATATTTTTTTTAGTGTTCTGGTTCTCCGGTGTGATACGAGAACCCGATGCACCGAAGTTGAGACGATTTTCGTCTTCCTTCGTCTTACTTTTACGTGCGTTATCGGCAACGGGTTTCGATTGCTGGTGGAAAAAAAAGTTACAATGTTTTTTTTAATTACATCAGTAGGCTTGTTAATAGCAAATAATAAATTACCTCGTCCAACGTCCTGATTACTTTTGTCGGAGACAAAAACCCATCGACAGCTATCATTTGTTTCTCCAAAACACTCTTGTTATCTGAAATGTAACTTGAAATTTTAAACATTACCAAAAAATGTAGTGATTGTGACGAGAAATCTTTCAGCAATGATATATCTTCTACAAAAAAATGGTTTTTACGCTTCACATCGAGTTTAGGTTGCACACCAAGAAAAAGAAAGATTTTATATCTGGATATATTGTCTACAACAGATATTGTCTACAACAGTTGCACATTCAAATGAAATTTCCATTCTCACACCGGACAGTACCTCGTACAATGAGAATTGAGCCTTGCGAATGTAATTTGGTAAAAACCAAATTTAGTGCGCAAGGTCTGGTAAAAACCAAATTTAGTGCGCAAGGTTTGGTAAAAACCAAATTGCAGTCACAAGGTTCAATTCTCATTGGACAAAGCACTGTCCGGTGTGAGAATTCTCACACCATACGCTGTGTACGGTGTGAGAACTCTCACATTGGTCAGTGCGTACGGTGTGAGAACTCACATTGGTCAGTGCGTACGGTGTGAGGACTCTCACATTGGTCACCTTGCGAATGTCATTTGGTTTTTACCAAACCTTGCGAATGCAATTTGGTTTCTACCAAACCTTGCGAATGCAATTTGGTTTTTACCAAACCTTGCGCATAAAATTTGGATTTTACCAAATTACATTGAACGACACACTGACCGATATGAGAATTCTCACACTGTACGACACTGACCGTTGTGAGAGAATGTAATTTGGTATAAACCTTGCGAATGCAATTTGGTTTTTACCAAATTACATTCGCAAGGTTCTATTCTTATTGCACGACACATCGAAACTAAGCAGACAATATTTGTATCGATGAATTGTTGTAGTTTTACTTACACGAAACTTCGATCACGTACGCATCGTACACGGGCCATCCGCCGGGTGGTGGTTTCGGTTTATCACGCCATTCCACGACGTAACTTTCCGAAGAATGGAACTCGCTCGATCGGAATTCTTCTTCGTTGAAGCCCATGATCCACTCAACGGGGATGCCGACGGTATATTTTTTGTCGTCAGTCCCTCCTATCCATTTGACTAAAGCCAGAAGCTTCGGTGCCATCCTGGGATATACATTTAAATCATCAATGTGACGAGAATGTTTTTGTTTTGTTTATGCGATAACAAAGTGTGCAAACACATGCACGGTATTAGTACTCTTACCTGGCTCATTTGAGGTTATATGTACCGCGGAGCAAATTGAGTTCACTATAGACGGAATAAAAAATAACACTACCGTATAATAATATCTTAAAAAAAATAATAGTGAAGCAAATGATATCGGTGCATTGGACTTAAATCCCACCCGGCCTGTTGAAACCACCAAACAGTACGACGCTAGTAAACGAACGAACGAGCTGCCTTTACGTGCTGATCGAGAATGTTCGCCTCACCAGGACCACTATAACCAATGCGGACTGGCGGAACCGGCTCAGCCAATGGCAGCTGCGTTCGTTTTCGCGCCTTGTAGCTTAGGTTTATATAGCCGTGCGAATACTTTTAATTGTCTGTTAACTTCAAAATCTGATTAAGCAGAAAAAAATTTTAATTCGTATTTGCTGGAAAATATTCTTAGGCTAGCAACACACGTTTGCGTTGTTGGCGCTCGTAACCATCGAGCATGTCACGGCGCGTCTGGAACGCACGAGCGCGAGGTGCGCGCGCACCTCGCGCGCGCAGGACCCTTGTGTGCATTACGTGTGCGTAACGCTCGACTGTGCTGAAAACATTACCAGCTTTTGCACGTTAATTCGTATGAACTCGACCAAACCTAAAATGTTTTAAAGCATCGTGATTCAAATGTGTGATTCTCCATTAAAGTGTCGACGTGGTGCTATCATGGAAGGTTCATCGAAAGACGGCGACGAAGTGCCGTGGACCAAAAAAAGATACGTCTATTATGACAGTAAATCTCCCGTGCCGGCCAGAACAAAGCGATACTGGAAGAATAAACGGGACAAATTACGGTAGTAGAAAAATACATTTTGTAAAAATGTTCATACTATATTTATTTGTAAAAACATTTTGCTTTTTGTGACATCTTTACAGAAATGAAGATTTTTTACCATCAACATATATATCACTCACGGACAAAACAAAGAGTGACAGCTCAACAAACGATGTAAGTACGACGCATCATATACATGGCGGTGGCGCCTTTTGTACATTTAAGTGTGTCGAGTCAGTAAAACAAAAATTATTTTTATTATAAGGGCTAAGTTTTCCTCGCAGATTTCCTCGAAATTTTTTTTTAAGAATTAAGAGAGGATTCTTTTCTTATAGTATCACAGCGAAGGATTTTTGCCACTGGACCCACCATGGCAATAATCCTTCACTGAGATACTATACTAACAGAATTATTTTTTATTTTTTCATCGGCGAGGAAAAATTCGTTTCTTATACTATTGCAGCAAAGGATTATTGCCATGATTGGTCCATTGGCGAAAAATTCTACGTTGCGATACTGTAAGAATAGAATTATTTTTAATTTTTTTATAAGTGAAAAAAATAGCCTTTATAATAAAAATAATTTTTTTACTGACTCGGCTTCCTTAAAGTAAAACGCCTGAAAAAGCTTAAAGTTGAAACAAAATACATTGCCATATAAGGACAGAAGAATATGTTAATTTAAAAATAATGCATTTTGCATTATTTGTTTACTAAAATCAGACAAATTTTATTTACTTCATATTGACGAATTAACGAATGCTTCTAGGATGCAGGGTTCGATTCGAAGGGGCGAAAGGACGATCTTCAAATCGAATCAGCTAATGAGATGTTTGATGCCGCTTCAACCAACAATAGTACGGAGGTCGTGCAGAATACCGACGCAGTCACGGATATAATTAATGACGTATGTAGAAAAGTATAAATTTACACATTGCTTGGTAATTAATTTCCATTTTTCACAAATCCACCACTACGCGAGCACACACACACAAGCACGCGTGTGCGCAATGGTCTTTCTTACAGATTCATACAATTTTATCTGCTACGGAGAATTCAATACTCACGAATGCTATTTTTTCAAGCGTTAACTGATGAATTTCCAGCATGCTCAGAGTCAGATACTGGCACCGACGAAAATTCTGCCGAAGAGACTTCTGCAGCATCAAATCCCGAAGAAAGCTACTCGATCGATTTTCTGGTTAAAACGCTCATGGTACTATCAACCAAATTGCGACACAACTTGTCTTACGAGGCAGCGCAGGACATGGTGAAGTTGTTGTGTATCATGAGCGATGTACCAATTACGCAGGCAACAAAATATCACTGGAAGAAAGTAATCAACGATTTTTCGAAGTGGTTGATCGTGCATTCGATTTTTGAGACATGCGGTTCATATGATGGAGTTCAACCTAACCACCAGATTCGCTGCAGTACGTGCGATAATGACGTTATTGCTCAAAATTCGACAATGTATTTTTTTACGCCTCTTTGTCGTTACAACTACGAGAGATATTCGAACTAACGAATTTTCACGAAACACTTCAAACTAAGCGACAAAAACAATGTGATGCTGCTTTCGAGGATATTTGCGACGGAAAGTTGTACGCGAAGGGCTTTCTGGACGAAATGATTAGTATCAACGTCAGCTTCGATGGGGTCCCTGTATTCTCAAGTTCGAATAGCTCCATGTATCCGGTATTATGTACGATTAACGAACTGACTCCGCAACTGCGCAAAAATCACATTCTTCTGTGCAGTATTTGGTTCGCAAAAGGAAAACCAAATGTTAACGAATTTTTAAAACCTTTTGTTGCTGAAGCTCAAACGCTGTATCACGAAGGTTTCGAATATGTGTACAAAGGGGTCCTATACAAAAAGAAATATCGTGTAATCGCTGGGATTAGTGACTCTGTAGCGCGACCTATGTTAAGAAATTCAACGCAATTCAACGGGCAGCCCTGGTGAAACGGTTGCTAAAGGTGGCGGGTCAGTACGCGTATATCCCATCGACTCAGAAGGAAATCCTTTCGGCGAAGGCTTGCGAACTCACGACAAAACATTGGAGCATGCTGACAGAAAAGAGAAAGGCATAAAGGGAAGATCTGTACTATGCGATATCTCCGGATTTAATATAGTTTCGTCGCTCGATCTCGACTGGATGCATTCTGCAGCTTGAGGAATTGCCCGGCAATTTTCTAAACTGTGGTTTGACAGCGATTATCACGGCCAAGAATTTTACATCGGTAACCGTATTAAAGAGATAGACATGATTCTTAAATCATATACTCCAAGCATGGAGATTTCTCGCATTTCTCGCGTGAAATATCGGATCGCGCTCATTGGAAGGCCCACGAATGGGTTATATTTTTGTGGTTCTATAGCCTTCCGACCTTACATGCTGTACTCCCGAGAAAATTTGTGAATCATTGGGCTTTACTCGTTGACGCATTACAAATATTATGTAAAACATCGATAATGAAGTCGGAAATTGTGTACGCACACAGGTCGCTCATAGAATTTATACGCGGTGTACACGAATTATACGGGAAAGAGCACGTTTCTTTCAACGTACACTTACTGGCGCACATTTCTGCAAGTGTAGAGAACTTGGGCCCACTCTGGGCTCACAGCGCGTTTGTGTTCGAAGATTTTAATCAAACGCTGTTAAATTATGTTAAGAGCTCTAATGGCGTTATCGTTCAAATTTGTGATACATTTCGCTCGAGGTGTGTCGTCGATCGGCTGATCTTTCTGTGTGCCCCTCACCTGAATGATGCACAAAAAAATGATTTGTATGTTGTAATGAATAAAAGAGTCGTGCACACACCGACTTACATATGTAAGAATGCAAGTATGTTAGGGGTTGCCACATTTCACGATAAATTGCCAAGAGATCAGTCCCTAGCTTTTATAAGAGCCAACGTGGATATTAACGAATCTACAACTATTGCGTCATACGAGCGGGCCATGATGGTTGATGGCGAAATAGTGCATAGCAAACAGTATACTCGCGTAAAAAAGCGAAGGAATTGCTACGTGCGTCTTTTTCCTGATGAAATATTTAAAATTCAAACATTTTACGTTTTGAAAGTAGGTGACAACGCGACGTGGTACGCTCTAGGAAAATACTTCCAAAAGGAAAACAAGCCGTTTATTCAAAATAGAAGGTTAAGTAATCTAATTGTATTGAACAAGCGCACAGAAAATTTGGCGGTCATAGATGTAGCCACGATTAAGGAGAAAGTCGCTATGCTGTACGTACGGCATTTGGAGGAGTGGATTGCTTGTATACATCCTAATAAATTTTAATTGTTAACATGATAATAATAAATAAATTGCAGTGCCCCTGTTGTACTTCTGTCACGTGCCGAGCGGTTTCGCAGCGCGACTTCTAACCCCCTGCGTGAAGCGCAGGAGTTTATATTTATTTTTGTCGGTGGGTTGACTATCCGTCGCCCTATACAGGGCGTTCCTCGAGCCTATAATCGAGAGGGGGAAATGGTCGTGAAATAAATTGATAAGAGGAAATCTGGTAAAAGGTGGGTATATTGACAACCGATAAATGATACAACAAAAAGAATATGGAGAATACCCAGAACACAAATAACCAGTAACGGCAGAATAATTGGATAAAAATATGAAATAACGAGATATGGATAAAATTATGTATGGTGCGATTCAGGAAACAATTCTTAATTCTAATTAAGCTTAGACTCACTCTCGCCCATTCGCTTACAATGATCGCGTCGCACACGTACAATTGGTGGGTTGCTTCTCAGCTTCACACACACACACGAACACTAAAAATACACGACTGATTGTTCGTGGCGGATTCGGAACGTCTTAATAACTAACGCTA
Organism: Pimpla rufipes; assembly: GCA_963932165.1. Lineage (NCBI taxonomy): Eukaryota > Metazoa > Arthropoda > Insecta > Hymenoptera > Ichneumonidae > Pimpla > Pimpla rufipes. The sequence continues at coordinate 7,866,508 of OZ010642.1, read as the reverse complement.
ACGAGACTGACCACCACGGCGCGAGCAACTCAAGAGATTCAAAGTAGACCGGTTCTACAAACGGTTCCGGACTTGAATTCTTCGTGAGAATTATTGCCGCTATGCAGGCGCTATTAGCGGAGCCGATTTCCAACTTCTCGGTTGAGATGATAGCAGGAGACTGTCTTCCGCTCGTCGTCCGACAGTCGAATTGCCGCCGACCGATGAGTGGGACAACTCGCGAATTCAGCATCTTCACACGGTCGCTCTTCGCTTGCAGTCCGACAGTCCAATTGCCGTCGGCCCACGAGCGGGGCGATCCGCGAAATCAGCTTTCTCACACGGCCGCTCTTTGTCTGCAGTCCGACAATTGAATTGCCGTCGGCCGATGAGCGGGCCGACGGCATCCGAACGCGATCCGCAGAATCAGCGTTCTCACATGACGACAGTATGCGCCGCGTGAATCAGTCTCGGATTAATTCGTTTTGTCACGTCCGCCGCATCCCGGTGTCCAGTTGCACTCTGGATGCGGCGGCCTGACTAAACCGAACTCGACGCCGGAACCTCGTACGCGAAAAACGATATCGTCGTGTAAGCGACGGAAAAAATGTAATTGAAACGCGGGACGTGACATCCCTCCTTCCTTAGGTGTCGATGCCCCCATCGACTCTTTCGCTTGTGCGTTTGAACCGACGGGGACCGTCGGCAGGAGTGGGAGACCTGTCACGTCCGCTTTTATGAAAGAAAATTTAAAAACAAAAAAAAACAAAAATTATATATAATATAAAACGTATTATAATAGGAATAATGATAATAACAAAAAGAAAATAAAAACTCATTTTCGCTCACCCACTCATGCTCCTTGAGGACTGTGTACCCTAACACTCACAATTAGCGTGCCTTAACACTCACAATTAAATGAATAGAACTAAAATAAATGATTAAAAATGGAACACTTGATGAAAGTCCGTGATATATATATGGAAAAACGGAGTCTATTTGCGCCGCACTAACGGGTCACTGGTTGCCTCTGGCCGGCAGTGCGGCACATGGTTCTCCCCGGGCCGTTTCACCAACCAGCGGCGTATGCGCTTAGCGTCTCCTGAACGCGCGCGCGTTCGACCTCGTCGAGGAGTTGGCGGACGTGGTTCAGCTCGTCTGCAGCTGGTTCGACGCCGGCCTCGTCTTCGGAGATCGGTTGGCCGTCGGCCGTCGGCTCTTCATCGATCACCATGGCATCGGAGTCCTCGGCATTTGTGCCGTTGGCCTCGGCTTCGGCGATCGATGGGTCGCCGGCCGTCGGCTCCTCTTCGTCCGCCAACAGCCGGGCCTCTTCTGCTGCGTCGATGTCGTCTGGTTCCGTCGGTCGGGATTCGGAAAAGTCCGGCGCCCGCTCCGACGGCCCTTCGCCGGGTTCTTCCATCCGCTCGCCTGGGGCGATTTCGGCTGGTTCCGTCGGCTGGGGTTTGGATGAATCCGGTTCCCGTTCCGACGGTTCCCCGGCGGTAATATCCATATCTTCCTCGACGGAGGACTCCAGTGTTATTGTCTGGATTGCCGAGTTGGTTTCGGCCGTCGGCTCCTTGGTTGCGGATAATACCGTTGCCCGGGCCAACGGCTCCTCGGCAGTTTCCTCGGCTTCGGCTTCCGACGGCTGCTTATTTCCTTTCCCGCTGATGGTCGCTCTCCGCTGCTCCTTGTTCGGTGGTGGCGAGCATTCCATTGCAGTTTCTGCTGGTTTGGCGGGATCCTTGGCTCGGCTCCAATTCCCTGTTGTTGACTTGGTTGCCGACGGTCGTCGCCGTCCGGTTCAGTTGCGGTGGCTTGGCCGTCGCCTCTGTGATGGTGACGGCTGCTTTGGTTGCTGGCGGGGCCGACGGTTGGCTGTCGGCTGCTGGGACCGACGGCCGCTGCCGCTGGAGGGGCCGTGGGGCAAGCGGCTGTCCGTCGGCTGATGTCGGGTTACCCCGTACGGCGGCTTCCAAGGCCCCCAGTCGGTTGACTGCTTCGCGGATGAGGTCCCGGATCAGGCTCATCTCCTCCGTGATTGTTGTCCCTGGAGTCCTGGCGGGGTCTGTTGCCAACGACGGGTCGCGCGCGTCGGGTTGGCCGAGGGTGGCCTCCAGCTCCCGCTGCATGGTGAAATGCCGGGCGTAGAGGGCTCGCTTTACGGCGGGCGCTATGCCCTCCCCCTCCGTGTAGTCGGCCAAGAAGTCACGGGCGTCACCGGGACGGAGGACGATGGGGGCGGTGTTGACGGACTTGTCCTTTGTCGTAATGAAGGAGACGCTACTGTCGCTCCCCTGGCTGTGATCGCGGCGGTCGAAGGAGATTCCGCGCGGTGTCTCCCCCTGTGCTGCACTCCTCGCACGGGGGCGGGATCTCGCTCGGCGATACGCGATCGTTCTGCTTATGCCAGCCCCGGCCTGGGTGGATTGCGGCCGCGGCGTCGGAGCCTCCTCAGCCGCTGCCGCCAGCACCATCCCGGCCGGGGGTGCTCGATACGTCGACGGTTTCGGCGGCGCAAATACCGAAGGCTGACTGGTCCCGGGCCGTCGATTAGTGGTCGGCGCTACCCGCAGACAGCTCTTCGGCGTTGCCGCGGCTGCGACCGCCGTTACCGTGTTGGCCGGGCTTCGAGATGTCGACGGAATCGGCGATGTTGGTCTCGGGAATTGGACGCTCCCAGACCGACGTTCGAATTTTGGCACCGCACGCAGGTAACGCTCGAACTCGGATATGCATTGACCTGCGTGCGGGGCAACGCGAATTGCCGGCACTAGTAGTCCGCATAGCGGGCAGACCTTGCTGCCTCGCCGGCCCGAGTTGTCCGACCACTTCTCATAGCAGCCGCCCCAGTCGCCGCAGTGCTGCGCGGTTTTGCCGCATACCGGGCAGCGCCCGAGCATCACCACCTGGTGTTTCGCGTCGTAGTATTTGCCGTCAGGGTTCATTTTGCCACTTAACTCTCGGCACGACGTGAACTCAGGGCAGCACGAGATTGCGGGTCGGGCGACACTAGCTCGCGGCACGGTCACAGCGCGAGATCGGCGGCACAATTGGCGTTTTGACGGAGCTGACGGCACCAGCTCACACTCGGGAAAAAAAATTGCTCGGAAATGTCACTCGGTAATGTCGCGTGAGACGGAATATCGCTGGAGCTCGGAAATGTTCGATGTGTAGCGAGGCGCGATCGGTCTGGTTCTGGCGTTTTTCCTTCACGGCCCGGGGTGCTCGACTTCTTCTCGTGGCTAATCTACCATTGCGTTAAGTGGGGGTAGAGTTCGAGGAACAACGCCTGATGTCACGGTGGCGTCGGGCCGGGCTCTCGCTGCGTTGGTGATCCTTGGCGTTGCGCTCGGGTTTCCTCCGGCCGGAATTGTTGACGTTGGCGGCACGTTGCCCAGCTCGATATCTTCTCGGTTCGAGTGCGACTCTTGAGCCTGCCTGCCTCGACGTTGTAAGCAGCATAGCGTAGCGATAGCCTGTAGCCGTCCTCGGCAGAAGAATAAAATTACCGTCGTCACGAGAATGGTATGCAGGGTGAAGCCGGCGATAAACAGCGAGTGTTGTCTTCTTTTGTCGCGTCGGTGCGTGCCTATGTCAGCAATGCGTTGTTCGATTTCGAACAGCGACTCGTCTGTATCGTGCGTTTTCCATTGGGCCCGTTGTTCGGTCGGTTTCTCTTCCGGCTGTGGCTCTGGCCTGTATTCCGACGCGGTATTGAGTGACGGCGCGATGACGGAGACGTTCAGCGAGATTTCTGGAGAATAAAAATATTGCTCCTGGCTCTCGTAGGCACGCACACCGGTAAGCGCGGTCGTGCGCGTTCGGCCTACGCAGTTAGCGCTGAGGTGTAGCACTCCCGCCCCTTCCACTGGTATGGTGATGTCAGCGAGGCCCGGGCAGAGCACATGGACCGTCTCACGTTCCGCTAGCGAGAACAGCCACCCCTCACGTCGCAATGCCGGTAGGACTCGACGGTTGGGTTGGTTAACATCAACACTTCGCACTGCTGCGATGTCGAGACCTCATGCAGCGGGGCTTCCATGGAACAAATGTACCGGTGTTCGACCGTCGCGCAGGCTCCTAGGTAAACATGGTCAGCGAGGAAGTACGTGCGTCTATCGGCTGATATGACGATATAGTTTGTTGACGGTACCACATGTGCCGACCCGGTTTGGTTAATTCCAACTTATAGTGGAATATGCACCACGATGATTACTCGCCCTTTGTGGAATACGATGTCAGTTTTTGCGACGCGGGACAGCGACTCTCCGCGCATGTATTCGGCTGTGAGCGGAAATTCGAATTCTGGCAAGCGTGATTGTATTTCCCGCGAGACGGCTGAGAGTTGCGGTGAGGTGAGCGTCCTTGCGTCGTAGCGTCCGTCCCTGGCTGCTGCGATTATTTGCAGACATTTTTCACACGCTTTCATATACTGATTAATTTTTATCTCTACCCGATAAGCGAGGTTTGTTAGCTCGTTGTGGTATATTATTAGTGTTGTTTCGTTTATTACTTTATTTAATGAGTCTCTGAGGTTGAGGATTTTCTTCTCTGCTATGTGTTCTTCGTGTAGTTCCTGGAATTTTGATCTGACGATGTGGCTTTGTTTCGCAATAAGTTGTGTTAAATTGGCCTGATCGGAGTAGAGGCGGTCGATCTGGCCGTTCAGGTATTCTACGTCTTCCTCGTTCAGTGTCCCGAATTGGGATTTACTGAGCGAACCTATGAATCCGAGAGGCACGGACCTTCTCTTCATTGTGCGCATCCGGACGTATTTCACCGGCTCGCGAAGTGCAGAATCGTTCGCGATCGTTGCGAGTTCGTTAACTAGTGCCTTCGCGCGCGTGACACGTTCCTCGAGGTATTCGATCCGCATATATTCCCGGCACTTCTCACAGGGGCTGATGCACCAGCAAGCCGCGAGAATACCGGACAGTTGTTTTTGTACCTGAGGGAAATGTTCGATAAATTTGTCCGTTTCGAGAAATACCGTCACTTTCCAGTCCACGTGTTGCAGGCGGAGGGGGCATACGCGCTCATAGTAGAGTCCCGGCTGGTCTCGCATTGGTGTAACGTGGTATGCGTTGGTGCGGTCCAATCCGCTGCGGGCCGCAGCCAGGCGAGCGAGAAGGACGGCCACACGCATCATGATGGCACGCGTGCGTTCGGCTGGACCAGTGACGCGCGCTCGCTCGCTCGTTCCCTCGCACCCGCGTTCGCTCTGTCTCTCTCTCTCTCTCCCTTGGTTGCTCGCGCGTTTGTTTCGGTGTCTACTGTTTCTAGCACTCGCGCGTTTAGGCCTGTAATTATATCGGTCTTACAATTTTTCCGGTAACATCGTTGGACCAACGCGGTTCTGCGCATTGTGGACAGATAAAATAATGGTTGTTGGTATAGTTAATACAACGATGAAGTTTCACGAGAAGGTGAGAGGGAAGAGAGGAGAGCGTGAGCGTGAGGGAGGAATAGAGATGACGCATATGCGGTTTCTCTCTCACTCCGGGGCACGCGCCCGCGTTCCTCTGTTCCGTCGTTCTCAGATTTCCTTTGGTCTTTCTTCGACGTGCTGGCCTCCATTCACACACACTCACGCATCCATATGTGTTACAGCTTGTGGCGTATGTGCGCTCCCGGGTTAATGGAATTGGGATGGTCACACATAGGCTATTTTAATTTTGTCGACATGTTTCCTGAATTGCTTACCATCTTTTGATTCTAAAATTACGTTACTGTGGTCTGAGATTTGTACGATTTTATAGGGACCGTGGTATTGGGAATCGAACTTCCCTTTACGGGGTTCTTTTAGCACGTAGGCCTGGTCGCGAATTTTTCCGGAAAACGGATGAATTTTGCGGTCATAATATTTTTGTTGTTGTTTCCTTGGCCTTGTTCTGGTTTCTTCCCACCTGTTCTCTAATTTCGGATAACCTATTGATTAGCTCAATGGTGTAGGAGTTGTAGGTAGATAACTTTTCTTCGGGGGGGGGGGGGGGGGGGAACTGGCTCGGGAGTCGGGGTAACCTCACGTAAACTACCTCATAGGGCGTGAAATTTGTGGCTTCGTGAACGCTCGTATTGTACGACAGTTCTGCGTAGGGCAAAAGCCGGTCCCAGTCGTCGTACGTATCGGCGTAGCTCTTTATATACTCTGCTAACATTATGTGGCTCATTCGAGAGCCCCATTTGTTTGCGGTCGGTAGCCGGACGTCGTCAATTGTTTAATGTGGACATTTTTTGAAATTTCCCGCAATAAACTACTCGTGATGGACGCACTTCGATCCGTGAGTATGGCTCGAGGCGCCCCAAATTGGGCTATTAGCCGTCGAGCCATTGCCTCGGCGATTGTCGTTGCCTGTAGGTCGGATATCGGTTCGGCGAGGCAATACTTCGAGAGCTGGTCCTGTATCGTGAGTATGTGTTTGTTTCCGTGTGGAGTCTGTGGTAAGGGGCCGACGGTGTCGAGTGACACTTTATCAAAAACGTCGGCCGGCGTATCCGTCAGAAGCATAGGCTCCCGCGTCTTCGCGCGCACCAATTTCCGTTCCTGGCACCCTTTGCATTGCCGCACGAAATCTTGGACCTCGTTGCGGAGAGTGGGCCAGTAAAAACGTTCCCGGATTTTCCGGTAAGTTTTTGTCACTCCTCGGTGCCCCCCCATGAGGCTCTCGTGAAATTCACGGATTATTTCGGCACGTGAAGCCTCTGCCGGGTACTGGATTTTCCCGTAGCAGATTATCGCGGCCGTCTTTGAATTGTCGAACTGCTAGTGTAGCAGTTCGACAAGCCTCGACGCGGGCAAGGCGTCCGTGTAATCGCCCGCGCGTGAAATTCGAAACGACTCCACGCCGTCCTTCTCGAGTACCCGCTTCAGGCTCCTTAACCCTGCGTGTATGGTTGTTTCTTCAGTCGCGTCGTAATAGCGCGTTTTCACAACGACACTATAAATGTTTTTGCCGCGGTAGGGCGTTATAGCTATTTGCCCGATTTTTACGTGGTTCCGTTTAATCTCGTCCGCGTCTATTCTGCTTAAATCGCATAACAGTCTTCCGATTGGCGTGGTTACTTCGCCGTCTGCTGAGATGAAGTGGACAAGATTGTCGGGCTTGTAGGTCAGACATTCGCGCATTCCCGTGACCTGGCGCGTCGCACCTGACTCAGGCTTGGCCTTTGCGTTAGCCGTCTCGTCGTCGGTTGTTTCGTCCGAGGACGCGGTGGACGCCACCATATACGAATTTTCCGGACAGTTAATTCGGTTGTTCGAATTACTGACGGGCAATTGTATCGGTGGGGCGCTCAGCGGGGGTATTCGCGGCCGATAAGGTGTAGACCGTGCTACTGGGTCCTTATCATTCGGCGGCAACGACCAGCGGACCGAGCGTCGCCCGGTGCGAGGCACCGGGGGGGGGGCTTCGGGCCGCGTCCTATCGGGGGGGGGGGGGGCGCTTGGGTTTCGAGCTATGGACGCTCTCGCACGTGCAGGCCTTCGCTTCACCCGAGCCTATGCCTGCGTCCTTCTTACTCGCTTGCTCCGGCCTCTCGTCTTCATCGTCTGCCTCCGTGCCGTCCGTGGTTGCTGGCTCGATCTCCGTCGTACTTACGGCCTCTGGCTGTTTTCCTTTTTCCCCGTCTTTCGTTTGCGCCTCTGGCCTCGTCGCGTCAGTCCGGGCGCTCGGCTCTGTGGCCTTTTGTTTCCATTCCATCTCCGTCATACTTACCCGTCGCAGCAGCTCCTGCTCTGTAGCTGGGGTTTCTTTCTCTCGGATTTTCGTTAATCTGCGTGAGAGCTCTGCGTCTGGGTCCGCGCTCTGGTCGTCGTATGGGTCTAATTCTTTAAATTTTTACTGCGCGTTTGCCTCTAGCTCCTCTCCCTCCGATAAACGCTCTGGCCATATGAAATCCGGTTTTTCGGATTCGGCCTCGCAGGCATGACTTGCTTGGAATTTTTCTTCGAGTTGGCGCACGGACTCATCGTATTTCTGAATTGAGTCCTTGATCGCGCTCGGATTTTCCAATTCTGTGATTTCATCTGTTTGGAAAAGTAGTAAGGAACAGGTATAGGGAGACGACAATTCCCCCTCCCTTCCCCCTTGTCGCTTGGAGGGGGAAAGAGTGGGGGTAAATTCCCTAGGCTGTGATTGGTCTAAAAACCCCACTCCCCCACCCCCCACTTTTTTCCCTGTAAAGTAAATAGTAGTGGGAGGCTAATTAGCATAATTCCCTGAGTTCTGATTGGTCTAAAAAAATCCCCTCTCCTCCCCCACTCCTTCGGTAAAATTTTCCCTGTAATGTTTGAGAGGAGTGGGATTAATTTGCATAATTCCCTGAGCTCTGATTGGTCGGAAAAAACGCCCTCTCTTCTCCCACTCCTTCGGGAAAATTTTCCCTGTAATGTCTGAGCGGCGTGGGGGACTGATTAGCATAATTCCCCCGAGCGTGGCTGCTAGGCCCCCTCTCCCCACCCCGTCCCACTCTGAATTTTCCCTGTGTCGTCTTCTTCGAGCGCCGCGGTGGAAGTGGGGGGCGTTCGTCTCGGGTCTTGAGTCCCTGAGCTCTGGCGCCCCCCTCTCCTCCGCCGCCGCACTCTGAATTTTCTCTGTGTCGCGACCGTGCGCGCGCGCGAGCCCACGCGTCTTGGCGGTGAGTGGGGGCGTCTGGCGTGGGCCTTGATTCCCCGTGCGCTGGTTGGCTGTTAAGCCCGTGGAGGTGATTTCCCGCGCGCTGATTGGCCGGTTGAGATTTTGTCCACCGCGTCAGATTTTCGAGGTAAAATCGAGCGCGATCGTGCAGCAGCAGCCGTCGGTATTATAGATTTTTAGCCTCAGAGCGGTAATTCGCGATTTTCGATGGTAAGTTTTCCAGGTGGGTAAGTATTACAAATGGTGAAACAGAATTTTCCTGCCGGTTTTCGCTGGGCGGATGATGGTAATTTTGTTCGGGAAGGTAAGTCGTGAAATAGAAATAAGATTTTCACATAAGTAATTTTATTAGACCGTTGTACACGAAGACAGAGAAGTTTACAGATACACGATTGTCACGAAAAGAGCCAAAGTATTAAAATTAAAGTACATCTTATAGGTAATTACAATATGATACGATGATGATGACTGCCGTCGTTGTATGATACAAATGAGAAATTATATAGATTGTCGCGGGGGCTTCGCTTATAAACAGACAGATATTATCACCTTGTAGTGTTGTCACTGCAATCTCCTTAGGCAGGAACTCGCCTCCTTTCCCGTAAAGGGCTTGTATATCGACTATAGCGTCCATGATGAGAAGTAGCGATGAACTGTTGTCGAGCATACGTGTGTAGAGGCTCTTAAATACCATTCACGGGGTGAGTCGATTGCGCCCTCTCCGTAACATCTTGACAGCGGCGGCGGCGGCGACGGTGGCGGCGGTGACGGCTGCGGCTGCGGCGGCGGCTATGGCGCCGGCTGCGACGATGGAGGGACGAGATTTTTATCTTTTCCGGTGCTTAGGCACTAAAATCGGTGATGACTTGACGGGCTGAATCAATTTCAATGACATTGTCGTATTCGGCGTAAACGACGCAGTTTAACGTTGAGCTGAGAGATTTACCGAAGCGTACTTCAATTCGCACGCTGCCGTGTCTCACGAGATTCCAGTGTGTGAAGTAGTTTGCCGATAAATCGGGCGTTAAGTCAAAGGCAAACAGACAATAGCCTTTAGCGTATTCTTCGCGGTTAATGTCCAATCCTTCGTTTTGAAAATGTATTCCTGTGCCGGAGAAGAGGGTGTGATAGCTCTGAACCCATGTGTCGTTACCGCCAAACTCTGGTTGAAGCGGTTTTCCCGGTATTTGTTGCCCGTCCACGTAGAGCGATAGATAATTTATCGATGTATGTTGGAAATTGAAGGGATTGAGTGTCTTGTCGCCGTTAAATGCCTTATTGTAGACAACGCCGAGTATGATGCGTTTCGGCAGTTGTCCCAGTATCACATTATCCAGTGTATCACCGATAATTCCACTGTGCATGGTAAATGATTTAACTTCCACTCGTGTTATAGGATACTTTGCGGTTGTCTTTGCCAGAGTTTTCGCGTGTGCGATAAGCACACCAGGATTAATTTTCGCTCGACGTACCATCAGAGTCACATCGTTTATTTTAACTTTGTGCATAATTCCCTGTACGGGTGCTTCCATAAGACAAAAATCGTCTTTCGAGCGTACGAGGCGTAGACGCACTTCCACGCCGGTTAGTAGAAATTTATCCTGATTGAAAACATCACAGTGTAAATGTCCGATCATATCGAGGGTTTTACCGCCTTTAATATACTTCGACCTTAGCTCTTGGGCATTATTGAGTTTCATGCCGGGCAATGAGTCAAAGCCACCTGCGTCGTCGGCAATCCATAGGGCAGTCGTGAGATGCGATTGTTTTGCCGCAGGGCCGTAATTCAGCAATGTCTCAATGTAAGCCCTGTATGCGTAAGCATTATTGGGCGGCGCAACGAGTTTTTGATTGAAAAACACGTCGACCTGATTGAAGAGGCTGTGTAAAAAGTTATTAACAGGTGCTACTTTGTAGGGTGAGTCACCGTTTGCTAACACTTTGACTTTTACACAGAGCATTGTGTGGGCTAGGTCAAGGTATTCCTCGCCGTGGCCAGGTATAACGAATTCGATGGGTCCGTCGTCCGAGAGCGAAGAGACGGGTTTGTAGTGGACATACTGTGATGACTCGATGGACGTCTGTGTCGGTGGTATGGTGAATAAGTCGAGCTCCGACTTCATACATTCACACGAGTGTGAGTGTAGAAAAGACATGTTTAGCCGAAAATATCGGTGGGTCTTCGCCTTTTTTTACTACTCCCGCGTTTTTTCTTCGTCACTCTCCCTTTCGCCGTCCTGCGGCTGCTGCTCTTCTTCTTCTTCTTTCGCCTCTTCGTCGCCGCTGATGTTGCACTGCTTTTCCTTCTCGTCGCACGTTTTCTCATCGAGATACGCGCACGCGTACGACCCGTTAACGACTGCATCGTCCGCGTCGCGAACGCGTTATTATACCCCGCGCCGTTCATGAGTACAGCGATTTTCTCGTTAGCTTTTTGCTGTAAATTTCCACCCGATTCTGCGGCGCGTCGTTTGAGCGACTCCTTGAACGGTATATGATTCCCGCTCACATCCTCGATGACTTTTAGTCCGGTGCGTATAGCCTCTTTTCCAACGGCTTTAGCGCCTCTTGTTAACAGTGGGAGTACGCTCCTGAAGAGACCACCGAGGAAGCTGCCGATGCCGTGTCCTCGTTGATACGGTGCGCCGACAAACACGTTGCCTATACGACTGCCGCCTCCGACTTGATTTTCGTAGTACGTCGTATAATGGGCCACCATTGCACGGGGCGCGAGCACGCGCTCACACGCGAGTCTACGCGAGCCGTTTAAAATGAAGTGTCAGGGTTAGCGTCCCGTACTCGAATGTGATTGGTTTGCCGAGGTGATCTCTTATATCTATTTCGAGTGTGCGAATACAGCTGTTGAGTAGTGGTATGTAATTTGGAGGTGAAAAATATTTCACTTGTGTCGAACCATACGTATAATGTGTTGTATCCAAATTTACTATACGTAATAGAGCGGCCTGAGTATCACCGACTGTATAGGGTATACAGAGATCCGTGTAGACAAAGAGCTGTTCAGGTAGAGCTCTAGAGATGCACGCGGATATTTCTGCCACGCGTTGACGTCCTCGGACGAATCGTATGTACGAGTGTTCGTCGACTGTCCAGTCATATTGCACTGGGTCTATATTGAAGCCCAGTATACGCCGAACCTTCTCGCTCATGCGTAGCGCATTGGTCATTACTAATTTTGAACTACACTTTTCCGTCCAGGTTGCACCCTCAATAGCCATGTAACCATTTGCCGTTTCAGCAGCGACAATTTTTATACCGGTCTCCCGTAGGCCCGGCACATTATTTATCTTTGTCGTAAGTTCCTCGTGACTTTTGTATACGCCATGCGGTATTTGACCGGTCTCGAGTTCTTCTTCTTCCCCTTTAGTACAAGGGTTCCATGCAAGATCCGTGTCCGTGCGTTGTAAATGCATCATTGTACAGGGCACATGTATTTCCGATAAACCCACGGCCCATTGACCATTTAATTGTATTTCACGAGGTAGTTGTGTGATAAAATGTGTTGTCGTATTCTCAGGATAGTACTGCATACTACTATTACTCGGTAACACGAGCAAAAAGTTTTCGTCGTTGTACATAATGACGGTTGCGGCGGCGGCGGCGGCGGCGGGGGTGACGACTGGCGGCCTAGAGCCTGCGCTCCCGGCGTTTGTCAGGTGTCGATGGTGTAGGCGTTTTACGCAGGTATCCAAGAGTTAAATTTCGAGGGGTAGCCAACCCAGCTGACGAAAAGTTGTTTCTTCGCGCCTCGTCCTTTGGTCCGTAAGATACGATCGATTTTAAAATCTTGATCTGCAGTCAGGCGTTTCTCGTGCACAGGTGTTATTTCCTCGGTGTAGAAAAATCCATCGATTAATTCTCCCTCGAGATCTCGTAGTTCGTAAATTTGTATTCCTTGACGGGTCGTGACTTTCGCGATTTGAAAAATTTCTTCACTCCAATTTCGCTCGTAACCATTCTCAAAGGTGCCTTTTGTTCGACTAATCCTTACGTAATTGCCGCGGTTGTATTTAACCTTAGTGTGACGTCTTTTTTCTCGTTGCTTCACCGCCGCGTTTGTCATATTCTCCAGTGCGACATTCGCATTGTATAGCGTCACAGCAGCCGGTTGCATCTTAATTGACGAGTGTCTTGCGTGATTATAGGCATAAGTAAATTTTTGTAATACATCGATGTATCGTCGTGTATTTCGATGTGTGAAGTAGCGCCACATTCGTTCTTTCAGTGTGCGATTAAATCGTTCGACAATTGCGGCTTTTATATCGGGATTACGTGTAACTCGAAAACGAATTTCGACTTTTTGTAGAAAAGCCTGTAATTCTTTGCCGACAAATTCTTTGCCTTTGTCGGCCTGCAGGTATACGGGTAAGCGACCCTCGCTGCGTTCGAAAATTCGTTTAAATGCCTCGGTGACAGAGTGCACAGTTTTATCCGGTAGCGGTTCGACCCATGCAAATTTGCTTAGCACATCAATGACCGTGAGTAGGTAAGCGACATTATCGTTATAATTTTTTATCGATCGCACATCCACGAGATCGGCTTCCCAAACATCGTCTATATTGTCGACATTATAGTGAAGTCGTGGGAATTGTCGTCTCACGGGTTTATGTAGTGTATAGGCGTCTTGTTGGCTCAACCAGTCATAAACATTGATTGGTTTATTTTTTTTAATACTTATTAGATGCCGTGCACCGGAGTAACTCGCAGGATGCACGGGATCGTAATATGAGTTTTCGAATTTCATATTGCACACGAGCGCGCGCGTATTTACGCTCGAAGCCAATAATCAAATCCGGGGCGAGATCGTGTTCTTTTCCCCGTGATAGAAGTTTCGAGAATACGTTTTGCACCAGCGGTAATTCGTCGATCTGTAGGTGTAACAGGTTTCTGCCTCCTCCTTGCTGCCCTAAACGGTGTCGAACTCGCCACAGGTATCTCTCGAGGATCGGGGTCGGCAGCAGCAGCAGCAGCAACAGGTATGGTCACTTTTCTTCGACGGTGTTTACGGCTGATCGGTGGTTCGTACCACTGTCGCACCCGCTTATTTTTCGATCTTTTTGCACTGGGTTCGTAGTTCTCTTCAGCGTCGTCGTCGACGTCGTCGTCTTCGTCGCTGGCATCGTTGTTATAATGCGTTGAATCGTTTCTTCGACGTTTTACACCGGCAATAGTAGCAGCATCACCAGCAGCAGCAGCAGCACTCCGGCCGCCAATAGCCCATAATTCGTTATTTCCGACAAATTCATGTGGTACAGCACATTCTCGAAGGCTCCGAATAAACTGACGCCTGCCGTTGGCTTTGAAATCTTTTCTCTCACGTGTTGCGTCATTAACAAGATCGAGAATGTTCGAATTGTGAATGAGCACTCCGTCAATAGTCACACGTCCCTCGTTGTCCCAGCTGACTCGTTGTGACACACGCGGTGAATTACGCATATATAGCAGTAAAGCGTGAGCTCTACGTTGATGTTTTGCCGGCACGCTGTTCACAATATTAGTCACGTTGAAATCGTGATTTTCCGGTTGCGATGACGATGCTGCTGCTGCTGCTGCTATTGCTTTTACTCCAGGTAACGATGGATCTGGTGGTCCATTCCGTGTCTCAACGAGATACAAATATCGTTGTAGAACTTGTAGATATGCTTTCCATTTGGTGCCATCATCAGGATATTTTCCCGAGTTTAAGATACTCGCAAGTTCACCATCAAGTCGTGATATCGGATTGCCCGGAGTCTGTGCGGATTTTTGAACGCCGCCGCCGCCACCACCGATCATTGGTTCGTTCGCTGTTGTCGGCGGCGCCACCACCACCTCCTCCGCCGGTACTAAAACCATTTTCTTTGCGTGTTCCATTGTTAATTTTTTAGCCACTTCAACCACCACCACCACCGTTGCCGCCAAACAGTCTACTAAACAGGCCCGTGATAATGGGTGCTAATAAAAGGGGCAAAAATGCGCCACATCCTTTTTGCATCATAATACGTTTTTTCAAGCGCCAGTTAAATCTTCGTCGTTTACGAGCGCCACTAACGCCATCTACGAGTCTTTTTCCGCCACCATTCTGATTTTCCCCGTTTCGTCGTCGTCGTCGGGAGTCCACGTGTCGTAGTGGTGGCGCTAGTTGTCGCAAAACATGTTTAAATCGTCCCAAACGTTTTTTTGCCGCTGGTTTCAGCTCCACCACACCATGTAGTACGTTTAACGCACATTCACAAATACACTTGACTAGCGATTCATCGGACGTGCGTAGTAGGGCTTTTTGTTGTGCTCTATTCGCATGGCATAGAGCGTTGAGTAGGGCCGCGTGGTGTTGACCGATCGGCAGCCGTGCAGGCCACTGCCGATTTCCACCGCGCTTCTTTACCATCGCTCGATGCTGCTGCAGCTGCTGTCTCACCATGTTGTCTGCACGATGTTTGCGCATTGCCGACGATCGAGCTACTACCACAATAGACATAACCGCAAAGCTCTAAATACGCCGTGAATAACGCGTCGTCATCTGCGTGATCGTTTATTTTTCGGCACGTATACTTGCATTTGTGAGTCATCGGGAAATATTGTCGTACGGCAACGGCAAATATCCGGTGTCGACTGCTTCAGATCGAGAAGAAGGTAGCCGTGCGGTTGTGCTGTTGCGTCATGATACGCCTCCGAGAGAAATCGTGGATCTTCGGGATAAACTTGTCGCGCGAGATGCTGTATTTGTGCACGATCTCGGGGATTTTTAAAAATAACTATATAATTTGCGTTTAGCGAAATATCTCGTTGTCCGTGGCCTTGATGGAAAATATTCTGTGTTATAAAAATAACACTGATATTTTTATGATGACTGCCTTTTGTGAATAAATCGACGATTGTGTTGTTTGATGACTCACGCATCAAATCGTCGATAATGACTAGCTTCGCGGCGTCATTGTCATGAGAATAATCCTCCGGTTGCGGTAATCCCTCGTGAAATTCGATTTTCGGTGTGGTCGCCGCAGAGCCTCGATTAAACAATGCCTCGGTGTCACGGTCAAGATTATCCCCGTGATAAAAAAGTATACGCGCAAAACGGGTGTCACTCATTGCCTCGAGGTTACGTAGAAATCGTCGAACGAAAACTGTTTTACCACAACCGGTTGGGCCACAGATTAACGAAGTCCATGGATGTTTCCAACGAACGTCCATTTTCGACGATCGATCGATCGAGCGCGCGCGTGCAATTTACCGACAGACGGTCACTATTACCTGCTACGCTGGCTCACTTGGGCCCCCCAACGACAAGCTGTTCCCCGGCGGCGGCGGCGGCGGCGCGTCGGACACACGTCGTTATAAGCTTATACGACGTGTGCGCGGCCGGGCGCGGTGGTCCAGCTTATGTACGCGAGCGCGCGCGCGCGCGGGCCCTCGTTCGCTCCAATCAGCTGAAGGAGCGAGCGAGCGAGGGCGATAAGCCTCTATACCGCGCTCCCCCACCATCATCGCTTTCAGCAGCCCCCAGCAGCAGCAGCACCAGCAGCAACAGCAGCAGCAGCAGCAGCAGCAGCAACAGTATCAGATACTTACCTTTCTCTCTCTCTCTCGCGCGCGCGCGCGCGCGCACGCGCTCTCGTTCATAATGCCCATCGGCGCAGCTGGCTTCGCTGTAGCGCGGACGCAGGCGCTCCGAATATTACAAATTAACGCTGGGAAGGAAAGTA
Organism: Pimpla rufipes; assembly: GCA_963932165.1. Taxonomy (NCBI): domain Eukaryota; kingdom Metazoa; phylum Arthropoda; class Insecta; order Hymenoptera; family Ichneumonidae; genus Pimpla; species Pimpla rufipes. The sequence continues at coordinate 7,850,184 of OZ010642.1, read as the reverse complement.
ATTTTGGTGAAAACGTGAAATATATTTTTTTTTTTATTTAAAATCATTATGGTAGATGAGATGGTGGAGAGGTGCGGAGGAGAAGGAGGTACAAGTAAATAATATTTATTCAATTTAAAAACGTTTATATATTTATTGCACACACACACACACACACACACTCAACAGTTATAAAATACATTTTTTCTGTTTTTCTTTTTACGCAAGGACTAAAACTAACTATTACTAGACACACACACACACACACACACCCACACTCACAGACTCACACGGAAACGTACATTGACACATGACGCAGAACAAAAAACAATTATAAAAACTGACACATCAAAGAATACAGCTATACTTAAAATTACCTTAATATCTAAAACAGACAACGAGAACGACAAGGACGACGATGACGACGACGACGACAACGACAGTAGCGAGCGGATTTCACGCTCTCTCTCTCTCTCTCTCTCTCTCTCTCTCTCTCTCTCTCTCCGGCTGTGTCTACGGTGATTTGTATCCGAACGGTAGCGATAAAGTATGCGTGACGTGACGACGCTTACGACACACAACGCGGCAGGTTTTCGTCTCTTTTCGGGTTATCACATGGTGAAGGGCTGTTCTTTGAATTGCCGTGAATTGTAGCTTTATCGCCTCACAATTCTCCTCCGGCAGATCGGATTCGATCATCTCACGGATCGAATTAAAATTAATTTTTTTTGCGTTTTGGTAATTCAAAGACAAACCCTTCACCTCACACTCGGTTTTCACAACCTTCTCGGGGTCAGCCTCGTTTACGACCTCGTAGCCGTAAAACTTCGGGCCTCCGGAGACAAACGACCTGATATAATCGGTTGTCTCCTTCAGCTCGCTGGTCATGTCCCCGAGAAGGTTCCCGAGCGGTGGCACCCATTCACCCTCCTCGCCGGTGCTGACGAAAATCACCGAGTCTGTGTCGTAATACAAAACCCGGCGTCCCAACCGTTCGAGGTAGGAATAAAGCTTCAGCCGAGCCTGAGCTGTGGTGTACGCCGCGATAACGACGCTTGTTTGAGCCGATGGTACCACAGCCTCGTCGATACAAGACCAATTCGCATACATAACGTTATCGTTCACCGGCAATAAACGGTGCACCTCTTTGTCGTTGTCGCTGAGAAGCAGCAACAACTGCTCGCGGCTACTGACGACCGTTGTTTGCGTCAGATTTGATCTCTGCCCGAATTTTCCCCAAAAGGAATTCAGGCAGAGTTTTGCCACGGCCCGCAGTCCCGGATTTTTCGCGATTTTTTCGGCATCTAGCCGAATACCCTCAGCACGCTCGTACTCGTCAACGTAGCGCGCTTTGGATTCGGCATCCGTACATTCTGCGGGCCAGCCGCTAGCCTCCTGCTTGATCCGTAAAAATGTATTTATATATTCGGCAAAGAGCCCTCCGACGCGTGTTACGGGGTCGTATTGCATCATCTCGTACGCCCAGATGATTGAGATTTTCTCCACGCTGTACCCCATCTCAATCGCCTTCTTCACCTCGTCCACGACCCATGTACCTGTAAACACACGAGCAGCAGGGTCCTCGTGAGAGCACTCTGTCTGTGCTCTTTCCTCGGTGCAGGTACGGCACAGAGGAAACAACAGCTTGCCGTGCATGCGGACAGGTAGCACAGGGTGGAAGAGGCTCCGCGGCGGTAGCACTGTACACCTAATCATCCCGTTAACCGTTGTACCCAAGGCGTCAAACGAGCCATTCAGCAGCCGATCGCACTCGGTGTCAACGTATATCTTGGGGTGACCCCTCGGGAAGCGGCCAACCTTCGAAATATACGGATACAACGAGCAAATATCGATGTAGCTGATTTTCTCGTTTGGCGCTACGTCGTACACGGTGACAATGTTACCCGTACGACCACCGTAAAAACCGTCGCGAGGGTTCAGTGTCTCGGACAGCAAGCGAGGATGATTCTCGAGATACGCGTCTATTGCCGGATTTGAACGGCGCAACTCCGCGAATTCACACTCCCACATCGTTTCAAGCTGATAGCCCGACGACCGAATCTTTGCGTCACTTGCAAGGGTTCGCTCATAACGGTCCTCGTACGACCCGACAGCGCCGCGAGACTTTTGCGTGCGGTTGTCGGGAAAGCAGCGAGGACAGCCATGCCAGTAGCACCCGTGAAATTGAAACACGAAGCGGTCTTCATCAAGCTGCAGGAAGCCGTCAACGAGCGGGCCCTCAGGTAGTCGGAATTCTCGATCTCGAGAGGCGTGAATGATCTCGTGCCCCAGACAATTCTCGACCCAGAGAAGCCAGGCGTTGGCCTCTCTCGAATGCCGTTCCGCGAGCCTATACCCGCCGTTCGGAATGAGCCCTATTGTTTTGGGCTTGAGGTAATTGCGTCGGAACACCTTCGAGCAGGCCGATGCGATTGTCGCCGCCTCGGTAAACGGACAAACATTGCCCGCTTCGATGAATATTTTCCGAAATTCTTTGTAGGCGCGCCGCAATATATCGACATCGAGCGAGCAATATTTCTCTATTTCAGACTGAAAATCGAAAATCTCATCGGTCTCGGCTCTCGCTGTGTACCACACGTAAAATTCCTCGCGCTCAACAGGACTCATCGTGTCGGGCGAGTAGAACTCTGCGGCAGGTAGCGCACCACGGTAGTCCTGGTTGTCCAGCGTATTAAATAGGTGCGGGAAGTAGCCCTTGCCCATTTTATCCGCGAAACCAAAAGCCTGCGGAAGAGCACTCAGACGCATGTGGAAATAATTTAAACTGTCTATGAAGACAGTGCGCCCGAGTCGCATAGAAATAATCGCGTTACCCGTGAGAATTAGCTTCGGGAGCCCGAGATCACTACAATTCTCGACTACATAACGCAGTATGAACTGCGCGTCGAAGCCCTTCGCGTTATGTGCGATGCACACAATCTTCCGAAACGATGTCGAACGACGTATAGCGAGATTCATCAACTCGGCGACGGGCGATCTTCGAAAAACGTGTTTTCTAACACCGCACCATTCGCAGTGGTCGACAATCCCGACATCTTCCACGCTCTCGAGACACAGCTCACAGAGCTGCTGTGCAACACAGAGCGTAGCGACATGCTCGCGCCTGTCGTCGTCCAGCGCTGCACTGTACGGCTTGTCCTGGCGTGTCTCGAAGTCGTAGAAGATGAACAGCGTTTCCGGCTTCGCGTCTGATGTGACCTGTCGCGGGGCAAGAGGCTGCATGTAGCACTGCTCGTTGTGACCGTGCACGCTACGGCAGAGCTGACAGAACGATTTTCCACAATCATGGGGTCGCTTTGTTGCGTCAAACAGAGTCGAGCATTTTGTGCAAAACCTCACTGTTTGGCAGACTGTTCGGCGTTCGAGGTGGGCCATTTTGAGCCGACTTTTGCGCGGTTGCAAATGGTTTTCAAAACACGCCGCGCTGTGAAAAAATCTACTGCAGTCAGCGCACTCCCACTCGCCGCCGCCGCCGCCGCCGTCGGTCTCGTCCGTAGAGGCGACAGCACACGGTGGCGACGAGTAGCAACGCGGACACGAACTTTTGCATTTATGTTGGTACAGGTGGTTGTACGATGAATTACAAGGAACACAGTAATTCCTAGCACCACCTGCAGCCAGCAAATTCGTTATTGGGCTATAGTGGCGTTCCTCGTTAAAGTACGCTATATACTGTAACGGAACGGCTATACCCCCGACGAGTTTCTCCGAAAAGTCGTCACTATTCGGGGAATCTCGTCGCGGAGCCGAGTATTCGAGCTCTCCCCACTCCTCGCTTCGCGCGACGCCTCGATCATCGGAGGCAGCGAGCGTCACCTCACTCTTATTTCACAAATCCAACCGCACAGACGTGCCTATTCCTTAGCCTAACTACGCTCGTAGTGTGGTACACGGCACTGCGTCCGCCTACCACGCTATCTCTGAGCATAGCCCAGGCTCATCCGTTCCATGTAGCGTACAGGCCTCGATACTGCTTCGACACCTGTACGGTAGACGTCCTTTGTTTATTGTAATTAAGTTTTTGTAAATATTTCCTTGAGCCAGCCCAGCTTACTTAATTGCAACTGTAAAATGTCTACCGTGATCTGTCTACCTTTTTCCTTCCTCAAAATGTCCCAGATCGGTGATGATAAAGTCAATCGGACTCGAAGACCGGAGGGAATTAATTTTCTTATTCCGAAGATCGAGGCGAATGACTTCTGAGAACGCTCCAAAACACAATAAAAATCTTCCTCGGGTCCAGCACATGAACCCTATCGCTTCCCGATGGGGGGAATCACTCGTAATTTAGGATTTCGAGTATCCTAAATCGCGATTTCTATAAAATTTAATTTTATAGAAATCGCGAAACGTTTCAATACAAAATCGTACGCGCCGGCGTGTTTTGAAATCGCGTTTGTCCGTCGAAAATCGGCTCTACACCGCTACCGAGAGTTGCCCAGTCGTACACTACTATGGCGACAAGCGCAGCCATAAAGTGTTGCTGGAAAATCTCAATTTCAGGTAGCCCGCACCCCTCGGCGGGGATTACTACACCAGCCGCAACGACAAGTTTATTTGCCTCGACCCGCTGAAGCGCCGATTTTTTGTGACGTATGCGGTCATAAAAATTCTTAGCTTCAGTCGTGAGCTCGTGTTTGCATCGAAAATTCGCAAGAGCCACCACGAGCGATCGAGGCAGACACAAATTGTCGGTGTTACTGATTAACAGAACCGAACGTGTTTTTTGCAGTTTCTCCTCCAGGCTACCAGCACCAGAAACCATATCGACGTACGTTACCGTGAAAACAAGCGTATCGTACACCGATAGGATTCTCGCGCTTTGATTTACGCTACAAAGCAGATCCCACAATTGCCGGTAATCGAACCGCTGGATGGGTCTCAGCGACAAACCCGCGGCACCCTCGGTCATGCCTTCAGCCACGAAGCCTACACCGATCATATCCGTCGACGGTCGGCCCGAAACAAAATGCGCTTCGATATCGCGAATCGCGTCTTGTACCCACAAGACGGGATTAATGCCGGGCGGTGGTGAAGCCAGCGCTACCCTCGTTTCAACGCACATCGTTTTAAATCGCGGTACAACACGAACCCGCGGCTCGCCTAAAATCCTAAACCGCACTCCCACGGCCGCGACGTCCTCGTTATCGTTCGCGACACCCAAACTATCGCGACCGTTCGACTCACAGACCTCCATTGCGTTCTCAGCCGCCGCCGCCGCTGCGTCGTCATTGTCGTTCTCGTCGCGCGAATTTTCTAATCCTAAATTAAAATTATGAGGCCCCGCACGGCCTCCGCCTATTTGATGATTGTGCCTATCGCTCACCAATTGACGGACTGCCTCCTCGGTTTCGGCGATCCAGGCTGCGTCCTCATCTTCCGTTTCCGCCTCCTCTACGGGGCTCCCCGTTGCAGCTGACGCAGGAGAGCGTAGAGATGGAGGGTTTCCCTCCGCAGCTGACCCTCTGCCTCTTGCTGCTCCACAGCAACCCGATGAAGCACCGCCTGTTGACGCGATTTGAATATTATTCCTCGGGAAATCCTTGCAACGACTCGCGAATGCGGGAAGCAATGAGGTCGTCATCCTCGTCGTACGAGTCGGACTCCTCGCCGACTTGGCCGTAGGAGTCATACCAGACTACGCGCTCATACAACACCATGTACGGGCGCCAGTCGGGTACGAGATCTACGGACTGGTCGTAGCTTCCACGCTCGCTCTCATCGTCGTCGTCGTCGTCGTCGTCGTCGACGGCTGATTGCGAGGGGGTGCCAGGGTTTTCAGGGTTGATTGGAGCGGATGTAACGGGATTGTCTGGATGGTAAGACACGACCAAGCTGCTTACCAACTGGTCATCCGCGTTTCCATCTCCACCCTCCGGCTGTTGTTGTTGCTGTTGTTGTGGCTGTTGTTGCTGCCGAGCACGCTCAGCGCCACCCTGACCCCCAAACCACGAAAGCACGCCTGCGGTTTAACATATACGCTTGTTAAACCGGATTGCCCCGAATATAAATATGTTTAAAAATATTAAAAAATAAATACTTACGTTGTTGGCGACCGCGTTTCCCTCGTTGTTGTCGCCGTCGCTGCTGCCAGGGGTGGTGTCCAGCGTCACAACCTCGATCTCGTCGTCGTCGTCGTCGTCGTCGTTGTTGGCCACCGTGGGCACCCTATGCACATCATCCATCACAGCGTCGCCCTGAGCACCCGGAACACACTGCTCGTGTCTTAAGTCGACCGCCATGTCGACGTCGAGCTCGACGCACGGTATAACGCGCTCGTCGTCGTCGACTGGCTCCGGAACGATGAGCACATTTGCTCCAGGGACTCGCTGTTCTTCACCGTCGACATCAACGAGCTCCTCGAGCACGTCCGCGCTGTCGATCCCCGAATCGACGAAATCCTCCGTCAAGATGCTGCTGTCGTCGTCGTCGTCGTCGTCGTCGTCGCCTTCGTCAAGCACCCAGACACCACCCGGGTACTGAATGTAAAACGGCAGGCGCCCAGCCTGCGGTTCCGGGTGCCTCGGGGGATCGTCGTTGATCTCGACCGGCTCGGGATCGGGCGACGCCGGGCTGTCAGGTAACGGCTCGGGATCGGGCGACGCCGGGCTGTCTGGTATCGGCGCGGGTCTGATCGCCACGGCTGGCGCATCCTGGAGCACGCGTACGGCTACCTCCGGTTGCATCGGCTGGGGCGATGCCGGAATCTCCGCCACAGATGCATCGTCGTCATCGTTGTCGTCGTCGTTGTCATCGTTGCCACCGACCACATTATCCTCAGCCTCCTTCTCCTCCTCCGACGACGATGACGACGACGACTCGTACGCTGGGCTGAAAAGCGAGGTCCGCGCGTGCGACTCGCGGCTCATCAACCCCCGCACAATCGGGAGATAAATCGGGAAGGCCTCGTACTCGTAAGCCCTCACAATAACCCTTAAGGGCAATCGGCGCAGAATCACCCTAAATTCGCGCCTTGCATCGGCGAGGCACTTAGTGCGTAGAGCCGTAGCCCAGCGCGGCGTGCAGCGGCGAGAAATCACGGCACTCCTCAGATACACGAGGTTAACCTTTTTAAAACGGCTTTCACGAGCTCACGGGCACGTTCGCACTGCATTTTTATTTGCACGTTTGGTAGCTTTTTAAAAAACTTCACGACACCCACAAACACACGAGTGTATCGACGGAATAAATACCGCACAACACAATTTCGTAAACACTGGGGGGGGTGAATTGACACTCGCAAAACAAACAAACTCTCGAAACAAAACTGGAGGCACACAGCGAGAGAGCAAGATGCGCAGCGAAGTGTCACGAGTGAGCTCTGAAGACAGATTAAACGGACTCTGACTTTCCAAATTCAGTATACTTTTAACCACACCCCTACAAACAAATTTCGCGTCACAAATGAGGTCGAAGGAGGAGACACTGTCACTGACACTGTCTTTGGAGCGTAAACATTGGCTAAAGCTGTAAGCCAATGTTCTCGAGGGATCTTCTGGTTCATCGAAAACGCCGAAGGCCAGCGAAATACCATCGATGACCATAGCCTTGCACAACCCTTGTAAAAAAAGTTCGACCTCCCGACAATAAGCATAAAAACAATACAGCATCTCGAGGAGATCTCCCAAAAAGATCGGCGACGACCCTCGGGTTGACCATCGATACTTTCCTCATTGCAACGCCCGCGCCACGCGCTGGAAAACCCCTCGCTGACCGACCGTCTATACAGGTAGCCGTGGAAATCGCCGGCACCTCGACGTAAATAATGACACGGCTCGCGACAGACGGTTAGCGACACCATCACCCCCCTTAAACAACCCACCGTAAAAGTCTTTCGCAGCGACACCCATATATTACAATTTTTATTACCTCTGAACCCGTACTATTTTAGCTTTAATTTATACAACAGCAGAAGTATGGAGCGACAAACCACTGCCGTGTCGCGACAAAAACGATAGCGATCGCGCCCCCTCAATAGCCAAGGATTTTCCACCGTTCGAAAATCCCACGACTAAGAAGGGAAATCTTAACAGGTGTCACATACACATCCTACGGACCACCCAGAAATATCTGTTAACAAACAATCTGCCGCTTCTTACGCACATCCGGTGAATCCGGCGCTATAGACGCCCACCTGTGCGTAACAGCTAACCGGTCTCACCCCCCACCCACACACACACACACACACGCACACACCTTTCAACAACACGTGTGATATTTTGAGTGTCGCGGGCGTGGGCCACCGCGCAGTGCATATATAAGCAGCCCTACAATACTAGAAATCGGCAGTCGGCCCGTGACTTCAGTAAAGACCGTTTACGCGATATTACGCAGTCTTTTATCCTCGACGCTTCACCGCACGGTCTATTGTTCAACATGAGCCAGGCTATCACATCCGAAAATCAGCGCGACAGCGATCTGCAACCTTCAACCATGTACCGCGTGCTGTCGGACATCGAAAAGAAACGCCTCGAAGGACCCCTAATTCTCGGAACTACGTACGGACTCAACCAGTCCGAGACGAAGAGGGTGAGCGTCGGCCTACAGCCGCGAGCCGATGGAAGTATACATCCGATCGTAAAACTGCAGAACAATAACACGACTGGTGGTATTGTTTTCGAGGCTAAGGATTGGACTCTACTGCAAGCGCATCTTCCCGATTTATCGAAGTATTTTGCCGATGGGCAAAAGGTCGTCTGGGGATCGGGCTGGCGCACTCCGGCACCGATATACATCGCGGACTGCGAGATACTCTTCACGACAAGTTACGGGTCGAAATCTATTGTGTTTGATCGCCGTGTTGAAGAAACACCCACTGATGAGGTGACCGAGAGTCAGCTGGAAACCGAGCAACCACCGAAGAAGAAACGCAAGAATTATTCACCCGCTGTGGTGATGCAGAAACCATCGTACGACGGACTGCTGCAGATAATGGTGTGCACCGACGAGCGCTTCAGACGACTTCAAAGGAACGCCGCACATGTTCAGAAGTGCGCCGAAGTACTTTGCTCCGAATTGCTGCTGCATATTCCGGCCAACGAAACACCCGAAAAAATCAACGAACAGCGCGTCAAAGAATTCATAAAAAATAATTTCAAATCTTTGAAAGACGCCGTACAGCATCGCATGGATGCTGAATTTGTCGAACTCACGTTCGGCATCGTGTTCCTCGAGCTCACCGTATTGTGCACCGCGTTTATCACACACGAGCTGCGGAAAGTACTTGCGGTGAAAAATCAGGAGACAACCCAATAATGACAAACCCTGTAAATATGAGTGTTCTGTGTCTGTTTATAAGCGAAGCCCCCGCGACAATCTATATAATTTCTCATTTGTATCATACAACGACGGCAGTCATCATCATCGTATCATATTGTAATTACCTATAAGATGTACTTTAATTTTAATACTTTGGCTCTTTTCGTGACAATCGTGTATCTGTAAACTTCTCTGTCTTCGTGTACAACGGTCTAATAAAATTACTTATGTGAAAATCTTATTTCTATTTCACGACTTACCTGCCCGAACAAAATTACCATCATCCGCCCAGCGAAAACCGGCAGGAAAATTCTGTTTCACCATTTGTAATACTTACCCACCTGGAAAACTTACCATCGAAAATCGCGAATTACCGCTCTGAGGCTAAAAATCTATAATACCGACGGCTGCTGCTGCACGATCGCGCTCGATTTTACCTCGAAAATCTGACGCGGTGGACAAAATCTCAACCGGCCAATCAGCGCGCGGGAAATCACCTCCACGGGCTTAACAGCCAACCAGCGCACGGGGAATCAAGGCCCACGCCAGACGCCCCCACTCACCGCCAAGACGCGTGGGCTCGCGCGCGCGCACGGTCGCGACACAGAGAAAATTCAGAGTGCGGCGGCGGAGGAGAGGGGGGCGCCAGAGCTCAGGGACTCAAGACCCGAGACGAACGCCCCCCACTTCCACCGCGGCGCTCGAAGAAGACGACACAGGGAAAATTCAGAGTGGGACGGGGTGGGGAGAGGGGGCCTAGCAGCCACGCTCGGGGGAATTATGCTAATCAGTCCCCCACGCCGCTCAGACATTACAGGGAAAATTTTCCCGAAGGAGTGGGAGAAGAGAGGGCGTTTTTTCCGACCAATCAGAGCTCAGGGAATTATGCAAATTAATCCCACTCCTCTCAAACATTACAGGGAAAATTTTACCGAAGGAGTGGGGGAGGAGAGGGGATTTTTTTAGACCAATCAGAACTCAGGGAATTATGCTAATTAGCCTCCCACTACTATTTACTTTACAGGGAAAAAAGTGGGGGGTGGGGGAGTGGGGTTTTTAGACCAATCACAGCCTAGGTAATTTACCCCCACTCTTTCCCCCTCCAAGCGACAAGGGGGAAGGGAGGGGGAACTGTCGTCTCCCTATACCTGTTCCTTACTACTTGGAAACGTTTCTCGTGTCGACGCAAAGACTCGTCGAACTTTTGAAAGGAGTCTTTGATCGACTCCGGCGTGGCCCGCGCGTCCGAGGTTGCCGATCCGCGCTCCGTTTCCTCGAATACACTATCATCCGAGTCATTGCTTGGCGAGCTCAGCGTGACCGTGACGCCATCGGGCTTTCCCTTGGCGGCCGCAGTCGCTGTTGCCGATGTCGAGTCCGAGCTTGAGGGAGCCGGAGGGGCAACGGCCTTCGCGGGGGATCTAGGTCGTTTCGGAGGGAGAAGCGGGGCCGGCAGCATGCTTCGATGAATGCGTTGTATCGGCAGCCCCGAGTCCTCTGAGCTGAGCTCTGACGCAGTCAAGGCCGGTGGTGTGGCAGGTTTTCCACTTGTCCTTTGCCGTGTGCGTGACGCAGGGGGGCCGGAAAGGTCCGAGCTCGACCTCTCGGCTTCGGGTATCGAGGCTGCCGACGGTGTGGATCGCAGGCGTGCGCGTATGCGCGAGCCCGCTGTTGGCCGTCTGGCTGCAGCTGTTGCCGATGTCGCCCGGGTTTCGCGTGGTTTGGCCGACGGCTCCCGCCGTCCGATTGGTAAAACCAATCGTTTGGCGGGTTCGTCCGACTCGGAATCGGTCGTGGATTTTTACGTGTTTACTGGGTTCCGAGAGAGCGCGTCGGCGACCACGTTATCCCGGCCTGGTTTGTAAATAAATTCATAATTATATTTACGTAGCCGCATTTTCCATCGATTGAGCCTCTTGCCTGGGTCGAGCTGAGTCCGAATCCATTTGAGAGGCTCGTGATCGCTCACGAGTTTGAATTCCTTCCCGTAGAGATAAGTGGAGAAATGCGCGATTGATTCTATTATTGCGAGACATTCCTGCTCCGTAGTTCCGTAATTTCTTTCGGCCTTGTTGAATATCCGCGAGTGATAGGCGACCGGCAACTCGCACCCGTCGTCTTCCTGCGAGAGCACGGAACCGAGGGCGTATTCGGAGGCATCGGTGGTGAGCACGATTTGTTTTGACAGGTCCGGGTATTGTAAGATAGGTTCCTTGCAGAGGGCCCTCCGAAGGCTTCGGAAGCTGCGCCTTTGGTCGCGGCCTCAGTGGAACGGCTTTCCCTTTTTGAGCATGTCCGAAAGCGGCCTGGCGCGATCGGAAAAGTGCGGTATAAACCGTCGGTAATACCCGGCAAGCCCGAGAAATTGTCGCACGTTTTTCTGCGTTTTGGGCTCGGGGAAGCGTTTTACAGCTTCAAGCTTCTTAGGGTCCATACGCAGGCCGTCTTGGCTCACGATATGGCCCAGATAAGCTACCTCCCTCCGCAGGAATTCGCACTTATCTGGCTCTAAGCACAGATTGGCTTCCTCCAAACGCTGCATTGATCGCCGAACTTTTATTTTGTGCTCCTCCAGGGTTTTCGCGAATACGACGATATCATCGAGGTACACGAATAATTCGGTGCCCTGGAGTCCGACCAGCACGCGATCCATCAGCCGTTGAAACGTCGCTGGCGCGTTTTTCAACCCTTCCGGCATACGTGCGTATTCGTAGTGGCCGTTGAGAGTTGAAAACGCGCTCTTCGCGCCGTCTTCCGAGTCCATCGGAATTTGTTGGAATCCGTTGGCGAGATCGAAAGTCGAGAAATAGTTCGCCTTACCCAGCTGCTCCAATATTTCTATCATATTAGGCAGGGGATAGGCGTCGGAAATTGTTTATTCGTTTAATTTACGGAAGTCAATGACCATCCGCATACGTGGGTTTCCCTGCTAGTCGGCTTTCTTTGGGACGATCCATACCGGGGAGTTATACGGGGATCGCCAGTGCACGATCGCGCCGTCCACGAGTTTCTTCGTTACCTGTCGCTCGAGCTCGCTCCGGTAAATTACGGGGAACCGATATTACTTGGTGTTTACCGGCTCATCGTCCACAGTCGGAATTTTATGGTGCACTAGGTCCGCGCATCTTAGTCTATCTCCGCGCAGTTTATACATATCCGGGAACTCCTCGATCAGATGGCGGACCTGGGTTTTTTCCTCGTCGTTGAGCCTGTCAAGCCGGAGGGCTGCCATTATGGCTGCCACCCGATCCGGGGGGGAAAACTCGGCTCCTTCGGACGAGTCCGGTTCCTCGGAATAGCTCGAGTAACCCTCGTCGCTGCACTGCTCATACGGCTCGAGTTCTTGGAGCCCTAGCTCGATTTCGACGTCCTCAAAGCGTGTGTTTATCGCGAGGACGTGGCACGCGCCCTTTTCTTGGCCCACGACCGCGTTTCCGAGGTATACGCCTGGTTTCGTCTGAATCCGCGGGAGGTAGCCCTCTGTCAAATCCGTGTTTGATATCTGCACGCGAATCTGTTCCCGCATTCGCGCTCGCAACTTCAATTTTCCGGGTACAGTCTTTGCGAGTAAAACCGATGTAGATTTCTCCGCGGTTTCCGGCGATTCCGACAAAAACCGTTTCGGCCGGATTGGCTCATCCATCGTCACCATAGTCTTGTGATGGAAGGAAATTTCGGCTTCCTCCGCGAAGAAATAGGGTTTTCCGAGTAACGCGTCGCTCTTCAGCGGCAGCGTTCGCATGACGTAAAACTTCGTCGGCCTTTCTGTGAAGTGGAGGGATACGGACCCGAGTGTCGGTACCTCCTCCTCGGAAAACCCCGTCACCCAAATTCGATCGGTTGTATCTATGATCAGGTCCTCGTCGAGTGCGCTTAATTTTATTAGACTTGCGGAGGATCCGGTGTCTAGGAAGAATCGCCCCTTCTTTCTCCGCAATTCTGGCGCTTTCATCTCGACTACTGGGTATTCCGCGGAGGCTGCGGTCCAGAGGACAACCCGCCGTTCTCCAGGAATCGAACGGATAACTGGTGGTCTCCCGGACGGTTCGCCCGGTTCGTGACCACTTGCTCCGTCCCTTGGCTCGCCGGCAAATTCGCCCGGCGAGCCTCTGGCGAGTTTAAAGGCCCGCTGATTGACGTTGCCGCCGACGGCGTGCATTGCCCCCAAGGGCAACACGGCCAGCACAGACAGCGTCTAGCCGCGCTGCAGCAACTCTGGCGTCCGCACCCTTGCCGCGGGCCGCCGGAAACCGTTCCTGCGGCCCACGGACAGCACGGGCAGCATAAACAGCGCCTGTCGGCGGCGCAACAAAATCTGCGTCCGCAGCCGCGTCGAGCCTGCTCGCGACTCGGTCGCGGATCCCTGTGATCTGTTGGTCTTTTTAGGATTCCGGGGGGGCGATCCCCCGGACGCTCTGGACTTCCCGTTCGCGACAAGCCCCGGTCCGCCAACGGCGACCAGCTGCGGCCAGCCGGCGGGGACCAGCTTCGGCCGGCCGCCGGCGTCCAGTTTTGGTTTCGCGGAGGCGGCCAGTTCCGAGATGGTCTTGGCGAGGGAGACCGCGATGCCGTGGGGGTGAAAAGGACCTGCGCCGAATCATCCCTAGCGTAATCGCGTGATTTGGCGCGCGACTCGTGTAGCGTAAGTTTCTCCGCGATCTTAAACGCGGCCTCCAGTGTACTGGGCTCGCGTAATACCGCCGAGCCTATCGTCGTGGGCAATCCGTCGATGAAGGAGCTGAGTGCGATTTGATGAAGGGGATCGCGTTCCGGCTCCGGAGGCTCCGCGTTGAACTGAGATCTAAATGCGGTTCTACCCCCGCTCAACAAGATCCTGATTTGGTCATAAAATTGACCCACCGTTTGATCCCTTTTCATCCTGATCGAGTTAAGCGTTCGCGAGTAATAGTCATAATTTTTCCCTCGGGCGTGTCGCTCCTTCAGCAGTTTGATCAACTGTGCGACCGTTTGAATTGTCTCCCTGTAGACGCAATTTCGCGCATCACCTCGGAGGCGCGATATTACCGCGCTGACGAATTGGGTTTCCGCCGCGGCAGGAATGAACGCGGATGTGTTCTGCACGTCTTGCAGGAAATCCCGCAAGGGCATATTCTTTCCATCGAACGTGGGAATGTTGGAAAAATTGTTTTGTATGGCCAAATTCTCGACCATAGCCGTTACATTGGCAAAAATTTCGGCCGATGTGTCGTGTTCCGCGTTAGCCATAATTGCCTCTACTTCGATAAATGATAATAATAAAATAAATGGGGAGGGAAAGGAAAAAAAAAAAAAAAAAACAACAACAACAAGTCGAGGCCGGGGGAGAAAAAAGGAGGAACAAAAAAAAACTTATAAGGAATTTACGGAGTAGGGGACGGTTTAAAGACTTCCAATTACCCCGTCAAAATCGAAAGGGGGGTCCACGATTACGTGGAATGGTCTCCCGTGAATCGTCACCGTTCCTAACGTCACGACCTCGGTGCCGTTCGCGAGAGGTATGACGGCAGCGTTCCCCACAATCTCGGCGTTCAACGCAAGGGCGCTTAGCCGCACGAGATTGTACCCTGCGGAAAGGTCTACCAGGAAATTCCCGGCGCCTGCCGCTAGTACTGGGGCGTCTAGGGTCTCCACGCCGTCCCAGATATACTCCCTACGAACCATGGGAAAATCGGGAAAGGAAAAGAGAGCTCGGTTTAAAGTTCAAGGAATGTGACAGTATCCCACTTCTGACACCAGTTAGTATGTCACGTGCCGAGCGGTTTCGCAGCGCGACTTCAAACCCCCTGCGTGAAGCGCAGGAGTTTATATTTATTTTTGTTGGTGGGTTGACTATCTGTCGCCCTATACAGGGCGTTCCTCGAGCCTATAATCGAGAGGGGGAAATGGTCGTGAAATAAATTGATAAGAGGAAATCTGGTAAAAGGTGGGTATATTGACATCTGATAAATGATACAACAAAAAGAATATGGAGAATACCCAGAACACAAATAACCAGTAACGGCAGAATAATTGGATAAAAATATGAAATAACGAGATATGGATAAAATTATGTATGGTGCGATTCAGGA
The DNA here is from genome assembly GCA_963932165.1 of Pimpla rufipes. Lineage (NCBI taxonomy): Eukaryota > Metazoa > Arthropoda > Insecta > Hymenoptera > Ichneumonidae > Pimpla > Pimpla rufipes. The sequence goes on along the minus strand of OZ010642.1, from coordinate 7,834,858 downwards.
AACAATTCTTAATTCTAATTAAGCTTAGACTCACTCTCGCCCATTCGCTTACAATGATCGCGTCGCACACGAACAATTGGTGGGTTGCTACTCAACTTCACACACACACGAACACTAAAAATACACGACTGATTGTTCATGGCGGATTCGGAACGTATTAATAACTAACGCTAACGAGACTGACCACCGCGGCGCGAGCAACTCAAGAGATTCACAGTAGACCGGTTCTACAAACGGTTCCGGACTTGAATTCTACGTGAGAATTATTGCAGCTATGCAGGCGCTATTAGCGGAGCCGATTTCCAACTTCTCGGTTGAGATGATAGCAGGAGACTGTCTTCCGCTCGTCGTCCGACAGTCGAATTGCCGTCGGCCGATGAGTGGGACAACTCGCGATTTCAGCATCTTCACACGGCCGCACTTTGTCTGCAGTCCGACAGTTGAATTGCCGTCGGCCGATGAGCGGGCCGACGGCATCCGAACGCGATCCGCAGAATCAGCGTTCTCACATGACGACAGTATGCGCCGCGTGAATCAGTCTCGGATTAATTCGTTTTGTCACGTCCGCCGCATACCGGTGTCCAGTTGCACTCTGGATGCGGCGGCCTGACTAAACCGAACTCGGCGCCGGAACCGCGTGCGCGAAAAACGATATCGTCGTGTAAGCGACGGAAAAAATGGAATTGAAACGCGGGACGTGACACTTCTTTCAAACTTTTCTTTTTTCTCCTGAACAGCCCATTTGAGAACATGAAGTCATTATGGAACTATGAACGAACATTTTTCGCTTCATTCATCTATGTTTCATTTTATTCAGTATGTTCAAAATGTAGTTCAATATATACATTTATCTCTCTATATTATAAAAAGATCTCGCCGCCGCCGCCGCCGCCGCCGCCGCCGCCGCCGCCGCCGCCGCCGCCGCCGCCGCCGTGTCAAGAATCGAGGGGGGTCAGTATCCGGGGGGGGGGGGGGTCAGCATGTCCCGGTTGTTGACCCCCCGCCGGGGTGGTCGTGGCTGGCCGGGGTCAAATGACACACCCAGGCCTAAGGGTTAGGTTAGGTAGGGTTAAGTTAGGTAGGGTTAAGTTAGGTAGGGTTAAGTTAGGTAGGGTTAAGTTAGGCAGGGTTAAGTCAGGTAGGGTTAAGTTAGGTAGGGTTAAGTTAGATAGGGTTAAGTTAGGTAGAGTTAAGTTAGGTAGGATTAAATCAGGTGGAATTAAGATAGGTAGGGTTAAGTTAGGTAGGATTAAATGAGGTGGAATTAAGATAGGTAGGGTTAAGTTAGGTAGGGTTAATTTAGGTAGGGTTAAGTTAGGTTGGGTTAAGTTAGGTAGGGTTAAGTTAGGTAGGGTTAAGTTAGGTAGGGTTAAGTCAGATCGGGTTAAGTTAGGTAGGGTTAAGTTAGGTAGGGTTAAGTTCGGTAGGGTTAAGTTAGGTAGGGTTAAGTTAGGTAGGGTTAAGTTAGGTAGGGTTAAGTTAGGTAGGGTTAAGTTAGGTGGGTTAAGTTAGGTAGGGTTAAGTTAGATAGGGTTAAGTTAGGTAGGGTTAAGTTAGGTGGAGTTAAGTTAGGTAGGGTTAAGTCAGGTAGGGTTAAGTTAGGTAGGGTTAAGTTAGATAGGGTTAAGTTAGGTAGAGTTAAGTTAGGTAGGATTAAATCAGGTGGAATTAAGATAGGTAGGGTTAAGTTAGGTAGGATTAAATGAGGTGGAATTAAGATAGGTAGGGTTAAGTTAGGTAGGGTTAATTTAGGTAGGGTTAAGTTAGGTTGGGTTAAGTTAGGTAGGGTTAAGTTAGGTAGGGTTAAGTTAGGTAGGGTTAAGTTAGGTAGGGTTAAGTTAGGTAGGGTTAAGTTAGGTAGGGTTAAGTCAGATCGGGTTAAGTTAGGTAGGGTTAAGTTAGGTAGGGTTAAGTCAGATCGGGTTAAGTTAGGTAGGGTTAAGTTAGGTAGGGTTAAGTTCGGTAGGGTTAAGTTAGGTAGGGTTAAGTTAGGTAGGGTTAAGTTAGGTAGGGTTAAGTTATGTAGGATTAAGTTAGGTAGGGTTAAGTTAGGTATGATTAAGTTAGGTAGGGTTAAGTTAGGTAGGGTTAAGTTAGGTAGGGTTAAGTCAGGTAGGGTTAAGTTAGGTAGGGTTAAGTTAGGTAGAGTTAAGTTAGGTAGGATTAAATGAGGTGGAATTAAGATAGGTAGGGTTAAGTTAGGTAGGGTTAATTTAGGTAGGGTTAAGTTAGGTTGGGTTAAGTTAGGTGATTTTTCTAAGCTCCATGGGGGTTCCCGAGGGATAGGGTTTCCGATTGCAAGGGTTCCCGAGAGAAAGGAGTTCCGAGTACAGAGTTATCGAGGCATAGGGGTTCGGAGTATGGGAGTTCCCGAGGGATAGGGGTTCCGAGTATGGGGGTCCCGAGGGATAGGGGTTTTGAGAGACGGGGGTCCCGAGGGATATGGATTCTGAGGGATGGGAGGGACGTCCCGAGGGATGGGGGTTCCGAGTTAAGTAGAATTAAATTAAGTAGGTTTACGTTTGGTAGTGTTTAGTTAAGTAGGTAGTAGTTAGGTAAGTAGGGTTATGTTAGATAGGGTTAAGTTAAGTAGGGTTCTGTTAAATAGGGTTAAGTTAGGTAGGGTTAGGTTAGGTAGGTTTAAGACGCCGAGGGGGGGGAGCGCGCGAAGCGCGCGGGGGGGGGGCGAAGCCCCCCCCCCTGGGGTTGGCGCGCGAAGCGCGCAGGGGGCGAAGCCCCCTAGTATATATATATATCTCTATATTATAAAAAGATCTCGCCGCCGCCGTGTCAAGAATCGAGGGGGGGTCAGCATGCCCCAGTTGTTGACCCTCCCCCCTCCGGGGTGGTCGAGACTGGCCGGGGTCAAATGACACACCCAAGGGATCCTTGGGCCTTAATTTTTTATAAGTCCCTCAAGGGGCCCTTGTGAAAGAATTTTTCTAAGTCCCTCAAGGGGCCCTTGGGCCAGAATTTTTCTAAGTCCCCCAAGGGACTTGGCAGGCCTATGTTTTTGGAAAAGCACTAAGAAAAATCTGGTATTTCGGAGTCTATGTTTTTGAAAAAGGCCATGGAAAGATCCGCGCTTGGGGGCCTATGTTTTTGGAAAAGGACTTAGAAAAATCAGGCCTTCGTGGGATTTATGGTTTTAGAAAATGAAAAACGGACATGTGAGCGCGCGAACGAGGGATAGGGGATCTGAGGACCGAGAGGGGGGTCCCGATGGATATGGATTCTGAGCGATGGGAGGGACGTCCCGAGGGATAGGGGTTCTGAGGGATGTGGGTCCCGTGATAGGTAGGATTAAATTAGGTAGAGTTAAGATAGGTAGGTTAAGTTAAGCAGGTTTACGGCGTCAAGGGTGGGGGAGCGCGAAGCGCGCGGGAGGGGGGGGGGGGCGAAGCCCCACCCCCCGGGGTTGGCGCGCGAAGCGCGCAGGGGGCGCACCCCCTAGTATATATATATATATATATATATATATATATATATACATAGATATTTTACAGCATCAAGGGTATAAAGGGAATATTTTTTTTATTAACTCGAATGTTAGCGATAAATTTAGTTACATATGCGTATTACTTCACGGTACCTTTAATTACAATTAACTCAAGTGAGATTTTAGTTATAGATCGGTGAACTTCATGCTGCACATGGAAGAAACTGTCAAAAATAATGCACTAACAATGCAACTAAGAATGACAGAAACAAAATAAATAAATATATAATCTTTTGTTTACAACATGCCTTCTATGGACCAGAACCTGACGATAAACCGGGTTGACGCCCGACGCGAGAAGAGATTACAAATTATCGGGCGTCGACGGACGAGAACGTACTGCCCAGCGTTCAGCCCGGTACTCCGAAGTAATACCAGAGCGAGAGCAACTGCTACAAGAGAGGAATTATCAAAACAACATGACGTTAGAATCCCGCAAATAAACCCCGAGCTCCAAGACCGGGAGAATAAATCAGCAGAGGGCCCATCCTCGGGAGAACCACCGGCGATCCCCAACATGACCTGCGGAGACGCATTGGCGCTACCTTGGCTAAGCGGGGAAGAGGTCGCCGAAATACTGGGTAATCTCGACTCGGAAATGGAGGAAACATCGATTAAGTTCAAAATCGAGTGGACTCAAATAAATACCACGGATTCGGAACCAAGCTCGCATTCGCCGTGCAATGAACAATCGACACGAAACAAAGATGATAAGTCCATAACGAGCGACAATTTCGAATTGATACACGCACTCATAACATATTATGAGTCCAACTATGAGGTAAACGGGATTAAAAATGAGGTCCCCTCACGTACGGTAGAAATCGCAAGTACCGTCAACAATTAAGTGAGTAAAACATTTTATCTGTTCAGAGTATTATAAATAAACTTAATATTTTTTTTGCAGTAATAAATAATAAAATAACGTTAAATACTTGGGAAAAGGGGAGGGAGAGGAAAAGTACACATATATGTAGGACTAACGAGCACTTAAAAATTATTACAACTTTTGCATACTAGGAATTATTGTTATGTTGTTATGTAATGTAAAATTTCCGAGCGCTCAGTCCTATACGGACCATTGTGCTCGTGCCCATTCACGGGAGGGTATCCGATTATGTAGGATAGTCGGTTAGGCGAGCCTCCTTTGCAAAGTGCAGGAGGGCGCGCACCCCAACCTCCTCAAGGTCCAGAGATTCGAGTACGGGCGCCCCAAGTACCTTCCTGCGAATGTCCTCCAGCGCCCTGCATCTCGTAATCACGTGGAGGGGTGTTTCTTCCTCCTCCGTACATCTCGGACAGAATGGTTCTTCACTTAGCCCCAGTCGTCTTAGATGCTTCCCTGTGTGCCAATGTCCAGTGACAAGGCCCACTACAGCCTTGAGCTGATATCTGTCTAGGCCCATTAATACAGAGCCTAGCTTGCCCGAGGGACCTTTAAACAAGGCCCTCGAGTGTCCCATGCCTTCTGTCCGTAGCCAGAGGTCCGCAAATCGTCCCTCCACCCACTGCTTCGACAGGGTCTTAATGTGATCCATGGCAATTGGGACATGGCAAATCCTTGCCGGATCAGTAACCGTAGCCCCGGCCCTGGCAAGGATATTCGCCTCTTCGTTTCCCTGGATGCCCACGTGTCCAGGCACCCAAAGAACTTTTACTTTGTTGCTGCAGGCAACCTGCGACAACAGCGCATTGCAGTCAAGCACCAATCCGGACTTCTTCACCACATGGTGGAGTGCCCCGATGGCCGCCCGACTGTCACTGCATATATATATGTGCTTGCCACTGTATCCCTTGTCCAGGATGAGCCTGGCACAGGTCCAGATGGCGTACACCTCTGCTTGGAGCACCGAGGCAGTGTCTCCCAGCGCCAAGGATATCCTTGTTTTGGGTCCACTGCTCCATATTCCCGCTCCTGATCCTGTTCCTGTTTTGGATCCATCTGTGTACCAGACGAGCCCACCAGGAGACAGAAGTTTGTCTTGTTCCTCCATCCATTCCTGCCTACTGGGATAGAGGACTTGGTAATTGTGGTCGAATTGGTGGAAGCGGTCACAGCAATCCCCTCCTCGCGCTAGGATCCCTTCAAGGTCCCCATCGCGCTGCAGTAGTGACGCGTGGCCCGCCTCTGCCCTCTTCCACTTACCACTGAAGTGTAGGCGTAACGCAGCATTTTTGGCGTTAGCCTCGACTAAGATGTGAGGGGGCGCCATGTTCAAAAGGGCCCCCATGGCCAAGGTCGGGGTCGTTCTCATCGCCCCCGTGATTCCAAGGCCCACTAATCTATAAATTTTATCCAGTGTCTTCCTGTTGGTGGCCTTCTGCAAAGCGGGCCACCAAACCAGGGAAGCGTACGTTATTTGGGGAACCAGGATGGCCGTGTATATCCACTTGACCATTTCCGGTTTTAAGCCCCATGTTTGTCCAAACATTCGCCTACAGGCCCAGAAAGTGGCAGTGGCTTTCGTAGCCTGTCTGGCGATGTGGCTTTTCCAGCTGAGCTTGCTATCCAGGGTGACGCCTAGGTAGCGTACCTCCGAGGAGTATTGCAGCTCAGTTCCAAATATGTAGGGGGGTTTTGGTTGAAAACCTCTCCTCCGTGTAAATAGCATCATCTCCGTCTTGCTCGGGTTAACCCTCAGCGACTTGGAGGTGCACCATTCTTGCATGAGGTGGAGTGCGCGCTGCATTCTCCACGTCATCTCTGCTGAGTGGGAGCCTCTGACCATTATCATAATGTCATCAGCATAACCCACCACGTTTACCCTGAGCCCATCGAGTGCCGCCAGTAGCCCGTCAACGACCATTGTCCACAGGAGGGGGGATAGTACCCCCCCCTGCGGACAGCCCCGCTTAACGTGCGCCCTCGCGGTTGACCCTCTGAGCCCTGCGGTAACCGTTCTTGTGCGAAGCATGAGGTGTATCCATTCGATGATAGACTCATCTACCCTGAATTCCCTTGCAGCCTCGCATATGGCGTCGAAGGAGGTGTTGTCAAACGCTCCTTCGACGTCCAAGAACACGCATAGGGCCGACTCCTTCCTGCCGAGCGTCCTCTCTATATCTTTAACAATACAGTGGAGGGCGGTCTCGACAGACCTGCCGGCCTGGTAGGCGTGCTGTGAGGTTTGCACCGGTCTATCAACCAGTGCTCCCTCTCTAATGTACCTATCAACCAGTCTCTCCAGCGTTTTAAGGAGGAAAGACGTCAGGCTGATCGGTCTGAATGACTTGGCCTGGTCATAGCTGCTTTTACCCGGCTTTGGGATAAAAACTACCCTGACCTCACGCCAAGCTTTAGGCACGTATCTTAGTGCCAAACAGGACCGAAAGATACGGTTCAGGCGCTTGATGAGAGGCTCCCCTCCCTCTTGTAGGAGGGCGGGGAAAATCCCATCCACCCCTGGACTTTTGTACCGGTCAAAAGTCTTGATCGCCCAGTCTATCCTGCTCGGTGTGACAACCTTGGCTGCCGTCACCCAATCACCCGGTTTTTTGATTGAGGGCGCCTCCTCTTGAGGCTGTCCCCGGTCCGTCAGTTCCGAACCCGGGAAATGTACCTCAAAAAGGTGCGCCAGTACTTCCTCGTGGTTCTTAGTTGTCCCGCCATCAGGCAGTGTGAGTCCCTCGAGTTTGTTTTGCGGGCCTGATGCAAACACTTTGCGGAGCCTGGCCACTAAAGGTAGGGCCTCGATCTCCCCGCAGAATCTCCTCCAGGCCGCTTCTTTGGACTTCTTTACGAGCTTCTTATACTCTCTCTGGGCCTTCCTGTAGGCGTCCCAGTCGTTGTCCGTTTTTGTCCTCAGGGCTCTGTTTAGCAGCCTACGGGAGCGGGAGCGGAACTGGTTCAGCTCACCGCTCCACCAGGCCACCTTTTTGCTAGTTTTCCTTCTCCTTAGCGGGCATGCAGCCTCGAAGGACCCGACCAGAGCGGTCTGCAGTAGATCTGCCTCCCGCTCGATCGCGCCCTCCGTCCGCGGCCACCCACCGGTGTCCCCGAGCCTGCTTCTTAGCCCTGCTTGGAAGCTGGGCCAGTCCGCGGTCCTAGGGTTCCTGTAGGTCTCCGTCGGGATCTGGCTATCACTCCCTGCCAATTCGAAGGTTATCAACCGGTGGTCCGAAAGAGTGTCCTCTTCACTAACCTGCCAGTTTGTTATCGTTTGGGCCACTCTTGGTGAGCCCATCGTTATGTCAATCACCTCCTGTCTACGTGAGGTGACAAAAGTGGGCTTGGATCCTCTGTTCAGAATCTCAAGATCCGTTGTAGAGAGATACTCTAGAAGAGCAGTACCCCTCTCATTTGTGTTGGAGCTGCCCCATATGATGTGGTGCGAGTTAGCATCGCACCCCACCAGTAAGTTCAACCCCTTGTTTTTACAGTAGTCCACCAGTTCTCTGAGTTCCCTCGTAGGGGGAGGGTCCTCAGAGTCGTACGGGAGGTACGCCGAGGCTATTACCAGCTCGGTTATTACTCCTCCCACGCGAATCCTGATGGTAGCTGCTGCAAGGTCTCTGGTGCAGAATCGGTTCAACTTGAGGGCACCATGTTTCTTATTGATGAAGAGACAGGCCCTCGGACCCGGTTCTGCGCTATCGTAGATCAGTGATCCTGAAACTGTACTTATCCCTTTTACTAGTCCCCTGTGTATCCAGGGTTCTTGTATCAGGGATATGTCTACTTGCAACCTATCAAGGTCCCGGCTCAGAAGAGCCGTGGCCGCTTTGCAGTGCTGCAAGTTAATCTGCGAAACCTTGGTCCGTCCCGCAGTCGTAGGTACCGCAGACGTGCCCAGGTTCACAGATAGTTGAGCGAGGCTTCCGTGGTGTCGCTGCTAGGCTGCTCCGAGGACGAGCCCTGCGCCGCCAGTTTGGCCTTGCGTGCCCTCCTCCTCGCCGCCCCGCTGCGTCCCTTCTTCGGCCTGCTGATTGAGGAGTCAGTAGGACCGGCTTGCGCTGATCCCTCTTCCTTCTCGGAAAACTCAGAGGTCACGCAATGGATGCCCTCCTGGTTCATAAGGGCCGAAACCCCTTCGCCCCAGGTGGGCTCCGCAGTCATGCCGTCTGCGTCGTTAGAGGGTGCGGTGTCCCCTTCCGGGGCCTCCACCTCCTCCATGGGCTCAACATTGTGACTAAAGCACCACATTAAGTCCCACGAGTTGCGAGGAAAAGAGGTCCGCCCCCCCAGAGCCTGCTTAGGGGGGTAAGGCTGTATACAATTGGGGGGCGCCTGGTACCCAAAGGGCATCGTACGCGACACTACTCCCCTAGTGCCATGCATCCCGTTGGCACGATAGCTTACACCGTGGGATTGGGGAGGTGGTCCGCGGCAGGGCCTTAGTTCCCCCAAGACGGATTTTATCCCGCCGGGTTCACGTATAGCACCCGCAGGCCAGACCCAGAAGAGCTCCCGTCTTGTGTTCTGGTCACCTTACGACGCCCCAGTCCACGCGACCGCAGAGGTCCCCGAATCCTGGCCCCTCCTATCCGCCACCCGGAGACGCGCTCGGTTGGCAGCTCAACCGAGTTACCCGTCCCCCTTTACGAGGGTTAGGCAACACCGAGCTAGGAATTATTAATAATTTTTTTTTTACATATATAAATTAATCATAACAACTAGGTAAAGTTATATATAATAAATAATCACCGGAAGACAGTTTATACAAAAAAAAGTAATATTGCACATTGTGAATTAACATTCGCAAAAATAACACAAAAAAAAAGAAAAACGGGGCAAGGAGAGTAGTAGAAAAAGAAAAGTAGCACGTATCAGTTCCTTTACTAAAATTATTGCTTCAATACACAGGCAATGGTCATCCTAATTATATCAGCAAGATGAGTCACCTAGTCACCTGAGACTAAGAGGGCTATCACAAAGCACGGGGGAAACGAGGAGAACACCGATGCGGAGACTAGAAGTCTAGCGGCCCGGATACCTGACATCGAGGAAGCAGCCGACACGTCCCCTCACGAAACCAACCGAGGCAACCCGGTTGGAAAAAAGAGAGACAGCGGTTCCATTTCTCTCCTCGATAAACACGAACGAAGAAACCCACCGTAACGGCACACGAACAATTAATTCACGAATGCATTTCGCGAGTAATTCTATTACAAAACCTTCGTGCTGAATGGGTCAGGAGGTAAATCTTCAATAAATAAAACCTGGGGACCGAACATCTGTGGGGATCCATCGCAAATTTACATAAAATTTTGCGTGAACCCATTCTATCACCGTCAACGAAGAAGAAGAACTGCTCCGTTCAGAGAATCGTAAAATGTAGCGTAAAATATATCCGAGTTCAACGAATAGTATCTGCAGCCTCTTATGACTATGGGCCTACGGAGAACAGGTGGACGGCAGCAGCAGCTAATTGAGCGGCTGACACCTACGACGAGACCCGAGCGCTCGGTCCGAAAAATACGACCGCCGACAGCGATTCCACGGGCATCATGGACCAACGCGCCGTGCTCGGAAATGGTCATCGCCACCTGCGCAACTTTGAGACCGTAGTAAATACCCCCTTAGATTTTTCTATTCTAATTTAATTATAAAATCGGCGAAAGGTCATTCTTTAAGTTAATGTAATTAATCACGTTGCGATACATATATACTGTTACGTCAATGAAACGACGTATTAGAAAATGGGCAGAGTTTATTCCGATATCGCGGTCTAGTAATTCGGTCGACACGTCCGTTCGCTGTGAGCTGTCAACCGAGTTCGTCGTTGTCAACGTTCGTTCGTTGTCATGCCGGTTGTCAAGTGAGCCGCGCTCGGTCCAAAACCCCAACTCGACACTAAGCGGCGACGTTCGTTACAATACTTAAGCAGGGCCCCACGGTAACACTAGTTTAGACAAAGTAAATTGTTAAGAAGAGAACAAATTCGTTCAACACTTAGTTTATCAGATTTAGATTTTAAAGAAGCATACGTTATAAAACCTTTATGCGAGAGAAAACACTCCCTAGTAATTTTATACTTAGACAAACTAGAGCACTCGGAAAACGGTCAAAAGCACGCATAGGGCGTTAAATATTCGTACCAATCGAGTTAGAGTAAGCAAGTATAAAGATATCCACGACGATAGACCACTGAAAGCCCAAGGGAACAATGAGTACTTTCAAATAATAAATGTCGAAAACACTTAGATATATATATATATATATCTAGGGAAATACCGTTTATGGATTCCAAAGAAATGATAAGAGAGAATTTACTTCTCTAATGAAAGAAAAAAGAAAATGTTGAAAAAAAGGGAGATAAGGAAAAGATAGTTCGAAACAATCAAAAGTTCCTATTTGTAATACTGTCGCTGAAGAACATTAATTAGAACGTATAAATTCAAGAAAGGCAGAAACACCCCACCCCGCCCACAGGCACACGTTCGATTATTAGTTTTTCATCCTAATAATCGTTTTAAGGGGGAGGTGTTACGTCAGGCCGTAACTTCATTTTATTTTGACCGATCGAGTCAATAATTTGACAGTAGACCTTTTGAAATCTTAGAGAGAGAAAAATACTCGACTGGTGGAGACGGAGGAAACGATCTTGGTAGATCCCGTGGTTACTATATCTAGACACAGATACCGGTGGGTCAGTTGAGGTAAAGGAGTGCAGAAGATGGTACAACAGTGCCCGATTCCCCAAATCTCAGGCCTTTCTAGAAATGTCGCTGACGCCACTCGAGTGAGCGGCGATAGACAAAACTAGTATCAAGTGGGCGCAACGGTTATCGACCGTCAGCCCAAGGCTCGCGCGACACCACGCCTCCGATCGATGCTCGATCGCCCGTTACAACCGAAAACCGCCAGGTGTCAGTAAAAATAAATGAAATCTACTAGATCTTGAGAGTAAAAAAATATGCTGGGGCACCGTGAAGACACTCTCCGTCCCGCCGAAGCCGACAATCTGTCTCTCTCGCATCAAAAGGACTACGAGTTCAATTCTAACAAATAATAATTCGATGAGTAAATTACAGTATTTTCCCGCCTTTCTCGAAAATATGAATAGATACAATAAATAATGAACAAAAGAAGGAAAACGAACTAAAGTAACCAACAATTCAAGATAAACTTTGGAATTTAAAAGACGTCGGTTTCACAAAATAAAATACTAACCAGAAAAAAAAATATATATATATATATTATATTGAAACATACACGAAACCGTATGAAATAACAAAATAAGCCTGAGAATTGTAGAATTCGCAAGGATACTTTATTAATATAGAAAGGTGAAGGAATTAATTAGCTATAAAAATTCAGTTTTGACGTTTAGTAAGTAAAACAACGTTATATAATCTTGGGAAAATTAAGGAAACGGATATGCATTGCGCAAAATAGGGATTTGAAATGTTATATAAAAGCAGCAGTAATTTTCATCGGAAATAATGTACAAGGATGAATTTTCAACGTACGAGAGTCAGAGTCCGTAAAACCTCTGTCGTAAAATCTCTGACGCTATCACTCGCCGCCGACGGCGAGTGATAGCGGGTTGCCGGGCGCGCCGATCGGAAGGGGGGGGGGGGCAGCACCTCGCGGAGCGACCGCGTCTCCGCGGCGCTACGCCTCGAGCCACGCCGCGTCTCTTGCGACGCCGCGGCTGCGCGCTGCTCTGCCCGCCCGAGCGCCGCGACGAAGCCCCGCCTACAGCGGCCGAGTGGCTCTCGGCACTCTTCGTTTCCGGCTGCTCGCAGCCACACGTGTGTCCGTGCTATCTCGCCCTGCTCACCGTTGTCGCACTCAGCTCGCCGGTTGCCAGTTACGCGGCAATCAGTGCACTCAGGATTTCATCGCATCAGACCAGCTCATTGGGGGAATTAATTCGTCGTCGTGGTAACGTGAAGGTTCCGTGCGCGATAATTCCTCGCGTCCGTCGCGCTGCAATACAGCGCCGCGTCGGATATTTTCTCCGCCACGCTCGAGCCCACGACCGAGGGGATCTTCGACGAACGAATCGATCGTCTGGCTCTCGACCGCTCAACATCATCGTCCGCTCAGTGTCGTGTATTAAAGTGCAAATAATATTCAGTGCCATATTTTTTTGTGTGTAAAATAAAGAGATCGTTATTTCTGCTACGACCGTGTCCACGCCTTCAAAAAATGTTTCCCATCGGCCCCACCATCATCCACCACCGCGGCATTATTAAACACATTGTATTATTGAGAATTCATCTTCGATCAGACACCAAGACCATTCAAAACACGCGGAAAAATTTCCTTGAATTTATTTGTTAACGCAACAAACAAAATCTACATTCACGGAGGAACGAATTAACAATGATACAAAAACGTATTTAAGAAACTTTGGTCACTCCTACATCAGTTAAGATAAGAGCACGCCCGAACAGCGAGATGTGACATGTCCACATCAGAAAAAGCGTAGGGAGCGTACACAACCTGCGAGCACCTATGAGATTTCGGGGAGTACGGAAATACCGCGAGCGAGCGAACGCGCGGACAACGAGGGGTTCGAGACGCAGCATCTCCGGTCCCTCTCGTATGTCCGATGCTTGGGTATGAGTCTACCTTGCGGGTGTTGCAGACTTCCAGAAACGAACGCTCTGCAATGAAAAGATAGTAGGCACATCACTGTCCTTCTCGCGATCGTAATAAAATGAGTATACTCCATCCTTTCTTAATCAGCATAAAACACACGACAAATCAACAAAAAGTCTATGAGAATCTGGCAACAAGGCCCAGGCGCTCGATCTTCTAGCTGGCTAGCGAATCCCGATGGGCGCGTCATCACCTAGCCCGCGATGTGGTGGATTGAATCACACCTACTACCCCTACTTAAAATTTCGTCTATGTGAGACAAAGGAGCAATAAGTATAAAAAGACGAAAAAACATCGAACGGCAGACAGTGCGCTCCGAAAATTAGTTCCATCTACATCGAACCTCTGCCCGATAGACGTCCGAAATTTTGATTCTGAATTAACTTCGAATTTCTATCCGACCGTGGACTTAGAAAAATTCACCTCGAATTTAATATCGAATTTTATTCCGATCGCGGACTTAGAAAATTCAGCTTCGAATTTAATAACGAATTTTTATCCGACCACGGACTTAGGAAATTCAGTTCGAATTTAATATCGAATTTTCGTCCGACCGCGGACTTAAAAGAATTCAGTTCTTCGCAAACGATTCTGCCACCTATAACCGCATTCTTTGTCCTAACCGGGGATTAAAAGAAATTATCGAGCGAATTGGAATTTTATAATTTTGTACGTTTTTGACTCGAATCATTTTTTTGTATTCTTCGGGTCTTTATCATTTTTGTACGTTGCGGATTGTGAGAATTTTTGTACACTCGAGCCTTCAATTTTTGTACGATACGACCGGAGATCTTTGTGCGACGACTCGTTTATTTTACGTTAACATTTGTCCGTTGAGAGAATTCAGTTTATCATTTTCCACGTTTTACGAATAAATTTCGACGTTTGTACATTAAAATTCGGTGTGTCAAGTTTCTTTTCGAACGTGCCCATCAATCTGCATCCTCATCGTCCACAGCAATACAAAAGGGTAAGTGTAATTTTCAATTATATTTTAAACCCATAGAACGCGCCTCGTCTCAATTCACCATCACGTCATATCTCCGTCAAATTCCCTTTAGAGAAGCATTCGCAGCTCGTCCCCGAGTAATTTTCCGAAAGGTTAGACTCGAAACAAGAGCTTGCGCGTTTAGTGTGCTACGTCAGGTGTGGTATAGGGAGAATCAATTCTCCTTGACCAGAGTACGGGTAAATCACGCTGAACCGCACTAATATGTGTAAAATTGGCGTTCGTGTAAAATCAACGACACTTTTGACGTAACAGCTGCCCCGCCAGTCCTCTTATGAAATATTTCAAATTTTACACCAAACTGATTTTGTTTATCACGGACTTTCCTGGCAACCAATCACAGCTCTAATAGTTTGCTATCAATGCTTTCCGTTACTTATGAATTTTTTAAAAGAGGGATATTCAAATATAAATATGTGCCAAATACAAATATTTGGCAAATTCTGCCAGAATGTGAATAGTTTGAATAGTAAATTGTACACCTCGATAAGCGTACGCAAAGTTTAGCTTTTGCAGATTTTTTAAAGCGAATCATTAAAAGCGCACGGTTAACAATAAAACCAAATTAAACATTTATTAAATAAACTCTCACTCAATAGCAATTACAATTGAAATCTTCACAGACGAGGTAAATGATTCGGAGCGGAGAAGCGTCGACGCTCGCTCGTCGAGATTTGGAGGCACACTGCCCTTGTTTCGCGTCGAAAGAGGAGGCAAGCGGTCAAGCAGCCCGAAAACGGTAACGGCCGATTTCGCCGTGTTTACTCCGGGGGTCAAAGCCCCGAGATCGTTGACCGGAGTTCGTTCGCGGGCTGGTCAGCGTCGAGCTCGGCGACGCGGCTTATCCAAAACACTACGGAAATTAAAAACTACGCAGGCCTTCGAAACTCAGTGGGCGAACTGGGACGGATATTACCTTTTTTTTGTTGAGAGAGTTTTACTTGCTCAGGTTCCACGAATAAGTCTTTGTCATTTTTTTTATCCGGCCGGCGATTTGCACGATGTAACCACGTAAAGTATTGAAGCACCGGCTATTTGTTTACCCGACGCTGAATTCCGTTTGCTTGTGATAATGAAACCGTACCTTCCACCCGTGTAAATTGAATAGCGGAAGTAAACGGGTAACGACGTTTCAATGCGCCGGTCGCATTAATCAAAAGCCTGCGAGCTCTCGTGAGCATCATTCGCGATGCACGAACCCTGCGCGTCCGCGCGGTATTTAATCTTCCGGCATGGAAGGTGTACGTACACCTATCTATCCTCGTGGGATAGACCCGAACGCACGAGCGAGCAAACGCTCTGCCACAGCCTACTGATCCCTCTGATGCTGGCGTTTAAGCGGTGTCCGTTTTCTTGCCCGAGTGGCAATGAATGAACGAATAGGTGGGGCTGTTAGATCGAGAATAGATGAGGCTGCGAGGAAGAACCATGATTCACCGGGCCTCGCCACACTTTCCCGCGGGCTTATCAGTTTTTTCACACCGTTTCCGTGTTCGCGGCGATCAATATTAGTCGCTCTATCGGTTAGTACGTGGGAGATTGGGGCGAGTTGGATCAGTTCTGATTACACTAGTTTGTTAGCAACGTCCCAATCGAGCATTTTCTTCAATTCAATTTACTTATTTTTCTCAGCCCATCGATATATCATCAGATGAAAATTTTCATCGAGTATATTTTCTCACTTTTCGGCCAGCACTTCTGACATTAAAAAAATGCGATTCTTTTTTATCTGATCAGGAAGATCGAAACCAGGGGTTTTTCGGGTGTAGAATATACGACTTGAGAACGTTGGTATAGCCGAAAAGTCAATATCTTTACAATGATGTTCAGAAACTAAAATATGGGCATCATTGCTATTACCAGTTACTTGCATATTTTTACACACAGTGCAACTTCTACGACGACTTCTATCTACGACTTCTATACGCATGGGATAAAACCCCAGAATGCCGCAATATTTCTCGATTGCAACACTAACTATAGGGAGAATTCCCAAAAAATTCTCCCCGTGTTGAAGAGAAAATTGTCGTGATATTGATTTCTGCAGCTCATGACCAGAACCCAGATCCACGATTTTTGCCACCAGAAACGTTTGAGGTAGCTCGATCTAACCTTCGCTCGGTCCAATAAGCCCCGGTCTCACTTACAAAGCGCAGATGGAATTTCAGTGCGTGCCAATATTGCCCATCTCGCGATTGCCCGAGCGATAACGCGATGCTCCTCCGGCAGCAGTTCCGTCGGACGCCGATGAAGAATGCAAAATTATTCGGATCGATGACGCGAGAGCGATCGATGATCGACGATAAATACGATGCGAATTTTATCTTGTCTTTGTTATCTCACCTACGCGCAACCCATAGTTGATATACGCTTGATCAACGGGTTTCATGGCTTCATAGTTGATCATGAAACAGGTTTCATGGCGTGATCAAGCCATGAAACCTGTCGTCTTCTCGCGACTGCCGTCTTTTACACGCTCGGCAATGTACCAAGTGAAAAAAAAACAAACTCCAAAACGACGTGCGATTAACCGCAGCTATATTTTACATGCAGAAGTCATCGACGCGCCAAGGTCACGTTCGTCAGTGCTCGTAAATATCCGAAGTTCGAAACTCGAGGTATACAAACTGTGCGCGCAAAGAATATGCGTTCGTAACCCTCGTGTTCTTGCCGCTTGGGACGACGACTCGCGAGACGAGGGTACGTCGTGTCGTTAAAGGGAGAAAAAACGAAAATTGGGAAGGAAAGAAGGAAAATGCACTCGTGGGCCGGGAGCAGACGGATTTTACGAGTAGAGGGGGGCGCAACAACAAAGGCAGGAGGGGTTTTCGGGACTTTTGCGGGAACGAAGGCTACGTATGATTAAATAAATCTGTACAAGGGAGGCATCATCCCGAGTAGAAATTCTAATACTGGCGCAACAAGGACGTTATCAGGAAGGCCGTAGTTCCTTATCAGGCAGTGTTCAGGCAACCGCACCGGGCCCGCTGTCGAAACGTAACGTTGTGGTCGATACGGCCATGATCACGGTCGTGTTCAGGCCATGATCGGGATGACTGTTAAGGCCATGATCCGAGAGAACGTTCTCTCGGATCATGGCCTTAACCATAACGTTCTGGCCTGAACACGACCGTGATCATGGCCGTATTAAGCAGAACGTTATGGTTTGATGCGGGCCCGGTGCGGTTGCCTTAATTCTGCATGATAAGGAATTACTTCCTTCCTGTTAACGCCCTTGTATTAATATTTCTACTCGGGACGCATGTGCTCCGCTCCTGTAAAGCATATACAGGGTATATACATATATATTTATATACGATGGGCAACCATCGCGCTCTCCGTGTCTCGCTACTTAAAGTTTTATATACGGCGCGATCCGAGTGTCATACCAATCGATGACACGTTGACGTACATAAATCTTTTGCCCCACGTACTGTTGATATTCCTCTTGTAAGCGCCCGATTGCGCTAATTTCTTTTTACTCCTCGACTGCGCCTCGCATCTTTATTTCAACAATTTGTCCAATTGAGTGTGCGGAATCCGAGACTCTATGGCCCACTTTCTGAGCTCCGCACTTTAATCAATTTCTGCATTTATATCCTCTGCGTCACTGAATGGACATTGGTCACTCTTCATTCCATCGCTCGATCTACTTCCTTCGCTGTCTCCATCCAAATCTTCATATTCGACAGCGTCCTGTCTGCCGCTGTCTTGACTTTCTTCGCTGTGGTCAGTTTGATGCCTTTCGCTGTTCTGACCACTTCGTGCATGTCCTTCGCTGTCCTGTTCGCTGTCAGCTTCATTTCCTTCGCTGTTCTCCCCTTTTGGCTCTTGTCTCCTTCGCTGTCATCTCCTTCGCTGTTGTCTCCTTCGCTGTCATCTCCTTCGCAGTTGTCTCCTTCGCTGTCCTCTCCGTCCCTCTCCCACAGGTTTTTTTTTTACAAACACTGGACGTTGATGATTCTGTAAATAAAAGTGTGTCACGTCTCATATCCTTCCGATCTTATAATCAAAATTGTTGTAAACGCACGTACCTGCCAGCAAGTGCAGATTAGCATTTTTCGTGTCTGCAGCTTTATTAACAGCACGCCATCTTCGTGCACGTATACGTCCTAATTTTCGTCGCTTCACTGCGGGATCCATTCACATCGCATATTATTTTGAAACAAAAAATAACTACAACACTAAAAGCTGAATTAAAGCATGACAAAATTGCTCTGATTTTGTACTTGTATCCTTAGAAAAACACTCGCGAAATGAATAATAAATAAATGGGAACTTATATCAGGGCCGTGTACGGTTTCCTGATCAAAACTGGTAGCGAAGATGGTGCTGGGGTCAATAGGGAATGATAATAAATATCCAGTCAGGGCCATGTACGGCATCCTGATCAAAACTGGTACTGAAGATGGCGCTGGGGTCAATAGGAAATTATAATAAATATCCAGTCAGGGCCATGTACGGCATCCTGACCAAAGTTGGCACGCGAGATGGCGCTGCGGTTAATACGGCACGACAATAAACATGTAATCAGGGCCGCGTGCGGCTTCCTAACCAAAATATGCACACCAGATGGCGCTCGGGTTTTATCAGGCACCTTTTACCGTACCAAATTAGGTCCCAGTATGGCTTTCCACGAAACGGCGAGCCTACAGATTTCCCGATCGCGACCTGACTAGTCCTCAGGCTGCCGTGATGGAATTTCTACTCGGGATGTCGTAAACTGCACTATAAAGTACATATAGCGTACACTGGCACGCGAAGATGTCGCTTTTATGAATTTTCTTTTTCAACACGTGTTTGGTGTATCGCAAAACTTAAATGACACCCAAAGTTCAGCTGGTACAAAACCAAACTGCGTCAGCAAGGTGAGCTACAATTATACAAAGTGGGAGAACGTATAGGGGTAAATAGAGACAAACGTTCGTTGAGTTGGGAAAGATCACGTGTAAGACAAGGATATTTGTTCTCCCTTGCTGCATGGAATTTATTATTATGACTTATATCTGTCCGAGTGAATTTTACACGTCTGAAAAGCGAACAAGCGTTTAACGATTGCTATTTCATTCGTTGCCAATTTGTACATTAGCGGACTACGTTTTGTGTGGCACTAACGTGCGGCAAGTCTGTTCGGGAATATACAGACGCGACGTACATGCACGCAGTAGTTACACGGCATAACGTTTGCGCCGTCGCTGTGTCGGTGTATGGGAGCTTGCTCGCTTAATAGTCAGCGCGTTCCATCAATCTCGACGATAATTACGGCTCTGGTAATGACAGATACCATTAAGCTTTGCAGTCGTCGGTCGGGGGAGCCGAGCGCGGATTGAAGAGCAGTTTAATAATGCACCGAGATCTCCTGGGCATTCGTTGCATATCGACTCCCTCGCAAATGAATTGTATGGTATTACACCAACTATACGCTGTTGATTCGCGTGCAAACCGTTCTGGTGCAACGCAGTGGAAAACAGGTATCTGGAATTAAAGAAAGTGCAAAAGGTATTTGCATTCTTGTGCAATGTTAATAACTGCTTTTTATTTTCACAATTGAATATGCAACTTATGCGTAAAACGACTTCAAAAAATGCCGCCGTCTTATGTCGCGAACAAAAAAAAACCTGCAAAGTAGAACCTTGCAAATTGCTTCCTCAGTATTTTACACTTTTGACGATGCTACCTCTATGAGGAAGTATGTTGATCAATTTTGGCTTCCTCATAGAGGAAGCATCGTCAAAAGTGTAGAATACTGAGGAAGCAATTTGCAAGGTTCTACTTTGCAGGTTTTTTCGGCTGTTTTTTTTTAATAAATAAAAATGTAAGATTTTAACCACCGAACCGATTTCCCTCAAATTTGTACCCAACCCTTGGTTCATGATAGTGAATGTGTGGACCAAATCAGAAGCCGGTACCTTGTAATTTGCATGATCCAGCGTGATAACGAGATTTTTCAAAATGTTCTAAATGCCATAAAATTTGAACGGCTTTTCAGATCCGCGTCAAATTTGTACTCGAAACGTGGCCCATGCTTGTCCATACGTGAATCAAATTTGAGAAAATTCTGCAAAAATTTTTTTCCGATTTTTTTTTGGGTGCCGGCTTTTTTTTGTTTTTCATGCAGCAAAATCCAAATTTACCGACACAATGGCAGTTTCCTCGACGAAACTCATCGATAATAATCAATGAACGTAATGACATGTTCGAAATTGCAATCGGATGTCTCATAATTTACAGGAGCTATAGTACTTACAGACATTTGAAAAAATAATGAATTTGCAATAACATGAGAACTGCTTTACCGATTTTCGCCAAATTTGATACAAGTCATGGTTTTAAGGTGGTCTATTGTCGTACAGAATTTCATCCCGATATCTCTCAATTTGCGGAAGTTATATCGCGAAAACGATTTTTGCCAAATTTTCAAAATGCTGTAAAATCTGAATTTCCTAACCGATTCGCGCCAAATACAATCCCATACAGTATTTTATGATAGCGAACGTGCGTGCCAAATTTGAAGAACATTCTTAAAAAATTACAGCAGTTATCGTGTAAACAAAAAAACGTGCACATACACACATACACACACACACACACACACATACACACACACACACACACACACATACACACACACACACACACACACATACAGACATTTCGCACAAACCACTTTTCTCGACGTTTTGGACCATGCTGAGGGTACTGACATGAAAATCTCGAAAAAAAAAAAATTTCATGAAAACAAGGCTTCCTCTATGAGGAAGCAAAATGCACTATCAATTGCCTGACAAATAAATGGTATGGTATTATCATCATTCGTAGCCAACAGCACCAACTGTGACTGTTGGCTTGCGTCCAAATCGTTCTGGTGCAACACAGTGTGAAGCAGGCATCTGAAATTAAACGTAACGCAAAAAGTTTTTACTTTTCTGTTCAATGTTAAAAACCATTTTTATATTTCACGCAACCAAATATCAAACTCGCAAGTTATTCGTAAAACGTTTTTCTAATGAATACCGTTATTGTATGTCACGTAACGAAAAAAGAAAGATTAAAAATCTGCATATAAATTCCCTCATAAATGAATGGTATGGCTTTACACCAACCTTGTGCTGTTGGCTTTCGTCCAAACTCTTCTGGCACAACGCAGTGAAAAACAGGCATCTGCAATTGAAGAAAATGCAATAAGCGGTTACATTTTAGTGCAATGTTAATAACAGTTTTTAATTTTCACAGTTAAATATGCAAATTATCCATAAGACGTGAAGAACAAGTAGGCCTTGTTGCCATGTATAGCACACTATCGTAGTAAAAAAAAGAAAAGGAAATGTTATGGCGGAGTGAGTGAGGGAAGGTTGGTCAAATAAAACAATTACACACAGTCGCGGGAAAACAAACAACTTGCCTCGGCGTAAAAACTCTTACGGTACAGAGAGAAAAGCCGGGGCAAGCGAATTGTTTATTAAAAAATAACAATAATAAAGTTGAACAATCCAATTTACACGTAAAGATTACAATGATAAAACGCTGAAATAATTAACAGGATAAATTAAACCGCCGCGAGGTACCTCTTATCGAACGCACGCTAGAGAGCTCTCTTACCTTACCCTATCAGCGGTCAAATGACCGCGTGACGCGAGAACCTTGGCGCACGGCGTTGTGGCATCCTTCTTGGCCTCAGGTCGCCTCGACGTCTCGAGGGAACCGGATTCGGCCACGAGCAGATCCTTGAGAGGCCCTGCCGCGTGGCCGGTCGCCCCGCTGAAACCCGGAACGTCGAACGGGTACACTACTTTTCGGCGCTGCCGTTTCGGCGCTGCCGTTTCGGCGCGACCGTTTCGGCGCGAACCATTTTGACGCCGAGACGTTTCGGCGCAAGTGCGTTTCGGCGCGACCGTTTCGGCGACTGGCAATTTTGGCGCCGTACTGTTTTGGCGCCAGGCTGTTTTGGCGTCAGGCTGTTTTGGCGTCAGGCTGTTTTGGCGCTTGGACATTTTGGCGCCAGGTTTTTTCGGCGCCTAGACAGTTTGGCGCCAAGATCTTTCGGCGCTTACACATTTCGGAGCCAGACTGTTTCAGCGCTCAGACTTTTTTATTCAAATGCTTTTTAAAAGGCAGTGACACACCCGTGGTAATTTATTCGCCCAATGTTAAACGCCTATACAAAAATTACGACAATTTGTAATAATGATTGAATTTTTTATTTTATTAACACCAGCAGAACACCCGCTTTTTAACAGAATGACAATTAAGAAAATAAATAAGATCTATTCCTTACAAGAATTAAATAAAAAATAGAAACTAGCCAGTACATCAAATCAAAAAATAAATCATAATACATTATACATATAATTCATCTTTACCGAATCTACTTTTAATCTATTTACACTTTGTTTTTATCAATACGATCGCGCACGTCTTGTTTTATTCTCTTCTTTGAATTTCTCTACATCGTTTTGACTTCTTTACACAATTACACACAATTACACATATGACCAAAGGAAAGCAAAGGAGTACAATAAGTGCAAAGCAGCGGCGCAAGCCCGGTATTCATGGCAACAGAAAGTTCTGCGCAATACCAGTCAAGTATTCGATCATTGTTCTTTTGGCGAATTTGCGTACGTTCTCGGCAATTCTAGCATCAGCCTCTTGATACTTCTTCCTTTTGTATGGTGGCTCAATTCCCGTCAAAAACGTTGCATAGTGAGCGTCCTTACTTGTTTGTACGGATCTCAATCCATCGATAAATTTCCATATCGACGGATGTTGAACGTCGAGCTCTAACTGAAGCGCTCGATGTGCTGCTTCCGCATAATTATTGGTGCGGTTATCGCCAGACAACACTCTCTCGTACACTGACCATATATTTGGGGCGAAAAGTGGTTTCTTCCGAGTATCGTCTCGGTTGGGTCGTCCAATATAATTATCCTATGCAACATAAAAAGCAAACATGCAGGCAAAGCAATAAGCATAAGCTAACAGAACAATAACCAAATTCATTATCAACCAGTCAAGTAATTAATATCATTGATCAGGCAAATAGAAAAAGGTATACAATAAAATCTGATGAAATTATATGAAATTAAACCCAGTCAAGCGATTAGTTGATTAATTTTATGACGTTTGAATTTTTTTTTTAATTGAGCTAGGTAATTTTAATATTGTAATAAAATATCTTCAAAAAAATAATTTTGCCGTTTAGCACACCTCAAACCACTCCAGAACTTTCTGCAGAATCTCGGGCAGATGATTGTACAAGCGTTGAAGAGCTTCGTCCAGATGCTCGACAGGTACAAAAGCCAAAGCTGGGATCATACGTGCTTTCAGAGCAAAGTCAGCATCACTGTTGTACTGAGATAACAAATGGTCTCTTCCCAATTTTTTCTTAATGTTTTGCGTGAGATGAAAGAGACAACCATGAATGTCCACTGATGGGAAGTTCTCAATCACAGCGTTAATTATCGCTATCTCGTAGTCGGTCGCAATGCTTTCAGGCTCGAAATTTGGCCATACCGTTTTAATTATGCCAAAGAGCCTGGAGTACGTTTCCTGACGTTTATTCGGCAAAAGAGCGTAGAGTACCGGAAAAACAAAATCTTCACGCTGCACGAGAATCGCAAACACTTGTGAGAATAGCGGTGGAGCTATTTTGAATGAGCCATCAATATAAGCCTTCTTCATAAAGTGGCTCCACTCCTTTGCATCTTCTCTACCGAACAACAATATTCGATCATCGTCATTACCAGTGTCAGCCAAAAGAAATTTAATTTTTTCATCCTTTGATGCCTCATACGTCTTGTAAGAGTCCGGAATTTCTAGAGATCTCAAGTCTACTGGCGATGGTAGTACGGCTTGAACTTGGTTACGCTTCCGTTGTATGATTTTCTTGAGAGAAGTTTTGCTCGGTAATTGTCCCTTAGCTGCAACAGAGGTGTCCACTAACACACTCGATATCAATTGTGCGGGTGTTTCCACACTTTCAACTGCTCTCCGTTTTAGGGCATTTTTTGTTTCCTCCACCTCTACATGACTTGCATTACTGCCATGGCTGTGTTCATTCAAGGTCAACAGAACCTTTAATACAAACAAAGTAATCGTCAAATTAGAGATCAAAGAAATATAAGAATGTATGTATGAAAAATAACTCTATGAAAAAACTGATAGTCGCACACTTTCGCGCATTGTTGTGCGGATGCGCGTCCGAAACACTCGAATAGTTGTAGGAAAGCTCCGAATTTTTAAAGCAAATGTAAAACTTCGATTTTAGGATCGCATCACTTACATACAACACACGAAAAAACAATATGATGCACGAAAGAGTGCGAATTAACACATTAAACAAAAATACATAATTTAAAAATATCGTACCTCGCCAGTAGAAACACACGTGTGTAGCCGAGCTTTACAGCCGTCTGATTTGAGGTAGCACCGCCAAAAACGTTTCGTTCCACTACAACTTTCTTTATCGAATACATATTCATGCCCATCATGAACATACTTATCACGATCGCGTTTCGATTTTATTATTTTATTCGAAGGTACCATCGTCAAACGCAGATGCTTACGCTACAAATGCGAATACGCGACTGGCAATGTCAACAGAAAATAGAAAACTCGAGGTCGTGGGACTCCAAAAATCACTCGATGTATATAACTCGATATCGTACTCTTTATGTTTTGGCGCAGTGTTTACATTCTTGGAAACCCGACTAGTTTCAGCACTATACCCAGTGTAAGACATAAAGACTATTGCTACAGCTCCGCAACTAAAAGTCTCTCGGCAAAATATTTTCCAAATTTGTTTTCCTAAATAGACACGGCGACAACCAGAGCTGCTTAAATCGCAGCCCCGGTTAAACCTACATACGAAGTAAAATAAAATAAGAAAAGGAAACAAAAATACCAAATAAAGTAAAATAAAGTACACTAAAGTAAAGTAAAGTAAAGTAAAGTAAAGTAAAGTAAAGTAAAGTAAAGTAAAGCAAAATAAAGTACACTAAAGTAAAGTAAAGTAAAGTAAAGTAAAGTAAAGTAAAGTAAAATAAAGAAAAGTAAAGTATCAGGAGAAAGAGAGCAGCGCCGACAGATCCTGGCGCCAAACAGTCTAAGCGCCGAAACAGGCTGGCGCCAAAACATCTAAGCGCCAAAATACCTAAGTGCCGAAACATCTAAGCGCCGAAACAGCCTGACGCCGAATGAGCTTGGAGCCGAAACGTCTAAGCGCCGAATGAACTTGGCGCCGAAACGTCTAAGCGCCGAAACGTTCGCGCCGAAACGCGCTTGCGCCGAAACGTCTCGGCACCAAAATAGCTCGCGCCGAAATGGTCGCGCCAAAACGGTCGCGCCGAAACGGACGCGCCGAAAAGTCCTGCTCCCACGTCGAACGGGGTCGCACGTGGCCGAATTTCCCGAACAACGAGCGGGGGGTGGGGGGCTTGGCTGTTTTGCACGAACGCGCGCAACAAGGCTCGACGGAAAACGCTCGGACCCGCGCGAGCCGGTCCGCAAGCGCCAAGGCGCGTTACAGCCGGCCGAGGAGGCGAAGATGCCCGCGAACAGAAATACACGAACCCGCACGACAACAATCGAGTGTAAAGACGCGCGAGACAAAGAAAACGCGCACCGGCCAGCCCCAGCCGCCGTGAGGGCGTGACACGTCCCGAAAACTACCGCGAACGAGATCGGCGAAGGGACGCGACCGACCGACGAGACAGACTGACGAGACGACTACGAGACAGAAAGGGGGCACACTGGTCCACACGCACTCGAAATCGAGATGAGACGACTCATGAAAGGGTAACGCGACACTCCGAAACCGATCGCGGACGGACCCACGAAAAGACGCAACCGACCCGCGAAACCGATCGCGCACGACAAACGGACGATAGCGAGATAAATTCCACCCGACGAACTCCACTGAGAAGCACGCGACGACGAGAGAAAAAAAGGGACTCGAACGAGACGACGCACAAATCGAAAACCCGAACCAGCAGCGAAAAAGAGCAGCGCGAGCCTGACTCCTGCGAAGCCCCAACGACAATGGCCGCAAACGTGTGCGAGCCGGTCCTCGCGCCAAACCGGCGGCGCACGCATCGCGCGGGAACCCGCGCGGGAGCCCGCGCGAACCGTAGTAAAGACTCGGCCCGCGCTTCCGGGCGTCGCCAGCGCTCCGGCGCTCGACGTGGTACGGCGGGAAATTCGAAACGTCTCGCGGAGTCTCATGAACCCGAACAAGACGTCATCCTGAAAAAAAAAAGATCGTTACTGTATGTCGCATCAACAACCAGTTATTACCGACTACATTTTTTCAAGTCATAAAATTTCCAACAGCGAAAAACAACATAATCGATTTATTCCATGGCTCCACGGCCGTAGGTACGTGAGATATACGCTAAAATAGGTTTCTCCGTGAAAAAGTTCCCCACGTTGGTACGTAATATTTTTTTTTCCACGAGGGTACTCACCTCCATAATTGATAACGGCATAGTGCGGCCGGTGCTCTCGCATGCCAGATGCCTATATTAGGGTCGAAGGTTCGAAGCGGGTTCGAGAAGGTCTGAAACACGCGCGCATGTCTAAGAGTGAATTCCAAGCCGTATAGACGGGGTCGCCGTGAGCGCATATTGTGACTTGACGCGGCGCAGGTACATCGGAAGTCGCGGCAGAAGGACGAAATACCGATGCGGTGATACAGAGGGGGTCCTCGAATAATATCCGAGGGGGACGCTACATGTATATTCGTCTTCACTCTCGCCTCGCGACGTTGGCCTTTCTCTTCACCGATTTAGTTCAGCGTCTCACGTTCGCCGATCGAAGTACTTAACGGCAAAATAAATCTCTCTGCACCGAAGATAGGTATACGGGTATGTATTATATAGCCGTGCTGCGGCGGTGGGGAGGGGGAGAGGAGGTTGGCTATTATGCTGTGGGATAGATACGAACAGTCAATATAAAGGCTGAGGTAGGTACGGGGAAGCTGGGAATATAAGGTACGTTGTCTCCACTCGCCGTGTGCCAATCAATGGAATGGCCTTAAGGCCATACGGCCTCTCCGTGGAGGATATTAAATGTTGTTATCCCACCGCGAGTTCCATACCTATAAGACGCTCACGAGGGACATACCCGTTCCGTCGATTTTCCTTCCGTGGCCGTGACTCTGTGTCTCGGCCTGTAATTAGTAACTATGTACCGATGTAATGACGATGACGAGGTCAGTTCCTTCTTTTCTTCTCTCTTCTCTTTTCGGCGTTGGGAAAAGCCGAATACAGAGCCTAACGCTCGTTCCTTCGGTATTTATATTTTTTTTCTTTTGCAGCACTCACGGCTCGACCGGTCGTCTCACACGATCGGAACTTGCCGGTCAGGCAGCCACTTCTTGAGTTTCTGGTTTGAAAAT
This sequence comes from Pimpla rufipes, assembly GCA_963932165.1. Lineage (NCBI taxonomy): Eukaryota > Metazoa > Arthropoda > Insecta > Hymenoptera > Ichneumonidae > Pimpla > Pimpla rufipes. Next base: position 7,807,404 of record OZ010642.1, on the reverse strand, counting down.
ACGTAAGTAAAACCATTGTAAACAAAATAGTATATATTTATTTTTCAAGCTTTTCAATATGTTAATAGATAAGCTTTCAGCATTTTTGTGATACGGCCAGATATTTTGATGTCGTAATCGCGCTAAAACATGAAACATTCTTGTTGCTGTACAACGTGAACAATAATTTTCTAGCGAGTAAAAACAGCAGCCGTATAGCGGACTTACGTTCGGAGTACACGAGGAGTTATCCACTTTCCGCGTAGCCAATGCGAAAGCAGCGATATGCAGGCATATTCCAGGCACGGCGCACCACACTACGCGGTTGCACACCTCTCGTCCCCGGGGTCAACACGACTTTTCACCCTTTCCTCCAATAAATTATGCATGAATTGTGTCGTTAATGCAGTTAAAAGCAGGCTGCGAAGCGTCACGTCTACAGAGCTGGGTAAGATAGAGCAGTCAAAAGAGAAGATCAGAAAGATTAGAGTGCGTATTTTCTATCTCTGAAGTGCTTTTCAAAATGTACAGTTCTGAAAAGCATTATAAATTCCTTGTAAAATAAACAACCTTCTCGAATTATCATGAAAGGGCAAACAACTCAATCAGTTTGTAATTATTGTGAATAATTTAGAGAAAAATCATTCATTTACATCAAACAATAATGTTTTATTCATCGACTGAAATGTATGAATCCTACTTTTCCTTCAGCTGCTAGCCAGATACAATTCAGATTTTCATAGAATGTGCGGAAGTATTGTAGAAATGGGTTATCCGTTTGATTCGGAGAATAGAAAGACCAGAAAGTGAGGTTATACCCGAAGTAGACAGCCCTACAGACATTTAGCATTGCGCGCCGAAATTCCCAGAGGTGTATCATTGTCTCTAAACATTGGGCGAATTTATTCCCACCATATCATTGTCTCGTAAGGCATGTGACAATACCGCGGGAGGGGGGGGGGGGGGGCTGGATTTGATCGAACTTCACTTACAGGTAAGTTCGTTTAATCATTAAAATGCTTTTTCATTGAACGCAGCCCATCCCTGTGCTGCGCTTAATTAGTACGCTAAACCCGCAGTCTCCGAGGCACGTGAAACAATTTACTGTCTTTACGCCGTGTATTTATGGCTTCGACGTTATAGAGTTCGCGAGGAGTCTTTAAATAATTTAATTATGTTCACGCGCCTTGCGCGCTGTGCTGCATTTTTACGCGCTCCTCAAGCTTTGGAAAGATATAATTGACGCGAAGTAACGTAAACGGGCGAGCACTCGGATCGGCAAACGCCGCATTGTGCCGGAACGTGTAACCGCTTCATCGTTTATACGATGCATAATAATCGTTTCACGTCGGGCGACCAATAATCGCCCCGTATATTTTGCAATACTCGCAAATCGCGAGCCTCCGTCCTTTGCACCCGGAGCGTGTGGATGCTAGTTTCGTAAGGTAATAAATATAATAGTCACGCGAATTTTCACGATCAACGAACGTCAAAGTTAATAACGGCTCTGCCGGCGTCGATCATTGTATTTGTATACACGATAATAAATCATTTGGTGCGCACACTGCGAAATATTCATCTTCGAGGGGGGGGGGGGGGGGGGAGTTTTAGAGCCGTCCGGAAAAATCGACAATTTGCATCTTCAGACGGTGTCGGTATAATCGGGCTATTTATTCAATTACACAGCACCTCTTCAGTAGAATAAACACACTTGTCTCCGCAAAAATGATGCCCGGGTACTGCAGTCGTGAAATTCTCTTCCTGCTAACATTACTCGACAGTTGTGGCTTTTTGCAGTGAGGGTGGTAGGTCTTAGCGATAAATCATTCGGAGTGCTAGGAGATTACGTGAAGAACCAGGTGTACAGCAGACGAGGCGACCGGGGCTGGTTGGTGTCATTTTGGTACCATGAGTTTTGTCATTTCTTATGGTGAAATAAAAACAATTATACATGTTTAAATTTTTTTTTAAACGGACGTCCTATTTTCTCACTGGCGTAGGCTCAATGCGACTCGAGATGGCAAACAATTTTGAAAAATGTGGATACAACTGTGCCATGTGGGTAAGAAATTTGTGACACAGTCTCATCAATTTGTTTCAAAAGCTCGAAAAAAAATTCCAAATGATGATAAAAATATTAATGAAATGAACTGTGATTACCGCTATCGATCGCGAGTTACGCGAACGCCGCTCTTGCTCCTCCTTGTAATTTCTTACGCTGTGATAAAAATAGCAATACATGTTCTCAATTTTTTATTTTATTTATTTTTTCACTGTTTTAGGCTCTATTTGACTCGATATGGCAAAACTTCTACGCGACAATTCGGTGACGGCTGTGCCAAGTGAGACCAGAAATTAGTGTCACATATTCTCATCAATTTTTGGTAAGAGTTTCAGAGAAAATTCTGAAGGGCGCTGAAAACTTGGAGGAAAATTTGATTACCACTGTCGATCGCATTCGCGCGCGTTCCATCCTGGCCTTGATCCAAGAAACCCCGGTTATCTGTCCGGTCCGCGAGTTACGCGAACGCTGCTCTCGCTCCCTCGCCGCTAAATGTTAAACACCGCGTAGATGGTTCTCGGGCTCTCGTGAGTTTCGCCGAGCGTGTGGGTGAAGGAACGAAAATTGTCCAGGGGAGTCGCCTTCGCCGCGCCACCAGCGCGCACGCCCCCATAACGGTTGATACCATTTCCATAATTATCCCACGATGGAATATCGAAACAAGGAAGCTATACGAGGTGTGCGCGCACGGCGCACGCTCTCTCCTCCTCAGCCCTATGCGGTGGTTCTCGGCGCTTCTGTTTCTGCCTCTGCTGCTGCTGCTGATGCTCCTACTGCTTCTTCTTCTTCTTCATCTTCTCTCTTGACTTTAACTTCTTCTGCGCTTCCACGGTCTCCTATTCTACGAACAGCCGCGCGCATCGTAGCACCAATCGACTGAGGCACGCACGCTCGCTGCTATTCCGCAATCCGCAGCGCCAGCCTGTCGCGTCGTACGTGCGGAGATTCGTCAAGTCCGTCGTGTGGATTTTCTCTCCGAGAAGCGGATCCGAGCTCCCCTCAATCGCTCCTTAAATTATTGGCGACCATCGAAAGTATTATGCGGGACTGTTGAAACGCGAAAATTCGGCAGTACCATGGAAGTCACGCTTGAGCGTGAAAAAGAAAGAGGTCATGAACATAAATAATTCTTTGGATTCATAAATGTGTGATATTTTTATAATATTTAAAAGTTTGAAATTCATGTCTAAAAATATATATATTCATTGCATTTGACTTTATAAATCTCAAAAGCGTCGTCCTAATAAACGTCCTAATAAACGTAGGATTTTTTTGTCCAAGATACAGTATTATTATTATTATTTTTTTATTTTTTTTTATTTTTTATTTATTTTTTATCGTGGTAAAATGTAGGGCGCATCTTTTATAGACTGTAAACGCTTTTGCTACGCCCGGCGTTAGGGGTTGCCCCTTAACGCCAGGAGGAGCGTCCACGTTCATGTGTTGGACTCACTTCTCGCTTCATTGGGCCGAGCAGAGGGGTGGTGTCCCCCCTTCGACCGCGGTTTCCACGAGAGCATACCAACTAAACTCCCCTCCCCCAGGCAAAAACGGGACCGCTTTCGTCCGGTTGAGAGAAAACCACTTCTGTCCGCGTCATCCTCCGCGTCTCCCCCCAGCCAGGAACTACGTTAGTATTACTTCTAGCTGGGGGAGCCTATCCGTGTGTCTTTCTGTAAATCCGTTGTTGATGTTGTCTCCTGTGTGTTACGTCAAGTCCGTCATGTCAGGCAGCCGTCGGTGTTCTTCCGTCTCAGTATCGTTTCTATGTATGTGGCGACGAGTTGCCACCAGTCTGTTCCGTGGAGCATCGCCTCCACGATGTTGTCGGGAGTGATGCTTCCAACGGTCGTCTCTAGTCCATGTCTCAGGTCTGTCCATTGGTCACATACGAAGAACGTGTGTTCCACGTCGTCCCGTTAGTGTCCACAGTACGTACAGTCCGGCGTCTGTACCTTGTTCATCCTGTAGAGGTACTGTCTGAAGTAACCGTGTCCCGTCAAGAATTGGGTGATGTAAAAGTTTACATCCCCAAACTCCCGACTCGTCCACGATTTCAGGTCTTTGATTAATCGTCTCGTCCAGTTGCTTGTTGTGTGTTCTGTCCAGCGTTGTTGCCACATCTGTATCGTCCTGTCTCTCTCCGCCTTTGCCGCGTCCTGCCGTCTTGTATCCGCGCTCCTTCCATAGATCCTCTTGCGCTCGAATGCCAGAAGATCTATAGGAATCACGCCCGCTACAACCAAAACGGCCTGTTGCAGAGACCGTCCGGTATGAGCAGGCGATCCTCAGCGCGCTCTGTCTCTGTATCGTTATCATTGCGTGGCAGTATTTTTTCGTCTTAAGGGCATCCGCCCAGATCTCCGCGCCGTAGAGAAGGATCGAGTGGGCCGTCGACATTAGTAGTCGGCGTTTCCCCGGTCTCGGTCCGTTTGTGTTTGCCATCAGCCGGCTCAAAGCTGTTACCCTTTCAGCCGCCTTCTGGGCCGTCTTCTGTATGTGAGGCCAGAAGGTCATCTTCGTATCTATGGTCACACCCAGATACTTGACTTCCCCCGTGGCCTCGATGTCCTCTGTCCCGACCTTCATCGGCAGTCGCGTCTGTATGCGTTTCCTCGTGAGGAACACGAGTTCCGTCTTTTCCGTTGCCAGTTGCAGTCCGTGATCTGTCATCCATCGTCCAACCCGTCTCATCGCCTGGTTCAGTTTCAGCTGCGCCAGTTCTGGAGTCCGCTCGACGATCACCGCCGCGACGTCGTCGGCGTATGCGATGAGTGAGACGCCAAGCGGGAGCTCCAGCCTGAGCGGGCTGTCGTACACTCCATTCCAAAAGTCTGGTCCAAGTATGGATCCTTGGGCCACCCCCGCGGTGATCTGTCTGGTCACCTGTCCTGTTGTTGTCTCGTACGTCAGTCGTCTGTTGCGCAGGTAGTCCTCTACCACCCGGAGCAGGTACGGTGGAACCCCAAAAGTGCTTCTGAGCGCCTCCAGGATATCCACCCACCTGGCCGAATTGAAGGCGTTCCTGACGTCCAGTGTCGCCATCAGCACGATGGGTCGCGCCGCGTGGCAGTACTTGTCTGTGTCCCGGAAGGTGTCGACTACTCTCTGGATTGCTCCGATTGTCGACCGACCCTTCCTGAAGCCGAACTGCTGGTCCGAAAGACCTCCCCCAGTCTGTATCGCGTCCGTCAATCTTGGTCTCAGTAACTGTTCGTATAGTTTCCCCGTTGTATCCAGTAGGCTCAACGGCCGGTAGGCCGATGGAGTGCTGGGGTCGCCCTTACCCTTGGGGATAAGGACCAGCCTCGCGATCTTCCACCGGTCGCTGAAAGTCCCTGTCACCTGTACAACGCGACCTGTACAACGCGTGGCATAAGGCACGCGTTGTACAGGTCGAGGAATATCTGCGGCCTCAGGTTGACCATCAGCCTGATAATCTCTCCCGGTACGCCGTCGGGCCCTGGCGTCTTACCCGGCTTCACGGCGGCGGCTGCTCTGGTGAGTTCCTCCGCCGTGAAGCCAGGAAACGCCCCTGTCTCGTCGTCGTCTGTTGCGTCCGTTCGCATCGGGTGTGTCGGGAAAAGTCCGTCCACTATGCGTCGTGTGGTTTCCGCGTCCTTGAGTTCCGGTGGGGCCCGGGCCCACTAGTTTACCGGTTGCAATCTTGTAACCGGTACCCCAGGGGTCCTGGTCCACCTCCTCGCAGAGCGTCTTCCAGCACTTCGCCTTGCTGTCGCGTATCGCGTTCGTCAGTATCTTTCGTGCCGTGCTGTGCTTGGCCTGGAGGGCTTCCCTTTCGGGTTTGCCCTTGGCCCTTGTCACGTCTCGTCGTCTTGCGAGGCATTCTTTCCGCAGCTCGGCTATCTCATCAGTCCACCAGTATTGTGAATGTCTGTCTTGTCTGTAATGTTTCTTTGGCATTGTGCTGTTGCATAGCCGTTCCATCAGTTTGGCCGTCTCTTCTGCGAGTCTTTCCGCCCGCAGCCGGCCAGTCAGCTCCGGGGGAACGTTGGTAATCGGAGCTGGCGCTGCCGCCAGTTCCTCCGAGAACTTTTGTTCGTCCAGTTTGTTCGTGTTCCGCCGCGGGGGGTGTCGAACCCGTTTCCGTGCCGTCGCCGTCTGTCCTGCCACCTAGAAGGCGATATACTGGTGGTCGCTGGCCGTGTAGTCCTCGACCACCCGCCATCGCTTCATCAGCGGCAGCAGTCCGTCTGATATCATCGTCACGTCTGGAATGGAGTCCCCGTAACCCGGTCGTCTGTATGTCGGTGTATTTCCTGCGTTTGCCACCACCAGGTCAAGCCTTGCGACCATCTCCAGCAGTAGCCGTCCTCGTTTGTTCGTTGTTGTCATGCCCCACTCGATCGCCCTCGCGCTGAAATCCCCCGCGACTACGATGTCCCCGGGCAGATCCCTAATTCCGTCCTCAAGGAGCGCCACCTTTCTCTCAAACTTCGCCGCGGTGCAGTTTGGGGCCAGGTAGACACTGACATAGGTGACAGAGCCCACACTGGCCCAGACATAGTCATCCCCCACACCTCTGCCGGTCACCCGAGATCGGGCAGCGCCCCTCACCCAGATAGCTACGGTCTCAGTGTCGTTCGTGATCCACGTCTGCGTCGGTCGTTTCCTGTACGGTTCGCACAGGATCAGTACGTTTGCGTCGTATTCGTCTGCTATCTGTGGTAGTAACATGTCTGCTGTCCTACTTCGGTTCAGGTTCCCCAGGATTATTCTGTCCGTCTTCCGGCCCGCTTTCTGCACTCCTCTAGCGCAGCCCAGAACACCGCGCACCTCCGGGATCCCGTGAGGTGCGCCGAGCTCGCGTGCCCCGCCTCGTCGCACAGCGGGCAAGCCGGTTTGTTTGTGCAGTCCGTGGCGTAGTGTCCCGTTTCGCCGCATCTCCTGCAGCTTTTTGTCCGGTCGGTCCCTGTGCAGTTTGCCTTCGTGTGACCGTAGCCCAGGCATTTGTGGCATTTCGTCACCGTCAATCGTTTCCGGACGCGGCATCGGACCCATCCAATCCCGATCCGCCCCTGGCCGAGCAGCTTCTCAGCTTCGTGCGGTTCGAGGTCGCACACGGCCATGTACTGTTCGGCCTGGTTCGGACAGAAGATGTGGACTCCGAACTCCCCGTCCCGTCCTGTCACCTGTCTCAACGACTGTGTAACGTCGTCCACCGTCGCGACGCAGTCCAGGTCCATGATCTCCACCTACACCCGGGAGGTCATGGCTTTTACGCTGCCGGCATCGCCGACGGCAACCTGGAGCTCGCGACGGAACGCGTCTCGTTCGTCCGTATTGGACTGCATGTTTATAAGACACAGTCCGTCCTTCGTCTTTCTCACTGTCGTTACTTGTACGTGGCTCTTCGTCGGGTCCACTATCATGCGTATCTTTCGTACGATGTCGGAGTACGTGTTGTCTTTCCCAGGCTTGACCAGCCGCTCCCCGATGTTTCGGGGCCGGTTTGTGCCTCTCAACCTGGGCGTCCGCGTTCGTATCGTCCGTCTTTTTCTTCCGTTCTGTCTGTTTTGTCTTCTTTTTTCTTGTCACCGGTTGCCAGGGGACGTACGCCACCACTTCCAGTGCTCTCTTCTGTGAGGACTCCGGGGTGGTCCCGGTCACCTCCCGCTTCCGTTTCGTCCGTGGCGTCTTCTCTTTCTTCGTCTCTGTTTTCGTCTCTGTTTCCGTCTCCGTTGTTTCGTCGTCGATTGTCCGTTTTTTCGGGGCAGCCGAGCCGTAACTGTTCAGTGCGGCATCGGCGGCCTCGAGGATCGTCTTGATTCCTGTCTTGACGGTCATGTTCATGTTCTTCGGAACTGCCGCCGCCTCGGCCATTTTTGTCGCTGTCGTGTGTGTAACGGCTGGGCCGAGAATTCGGGGATGTGTGTAGGATGGTCGTGCGGATGAATTGGCGAAGTTTCGAAGAGAGAAAAGATATGGTGATCTCCGGGACTCGAACCCGGAATGTTCATTCCTTAGTCAGAGCGCTAACCACTGCGCTAATGTCACCTATACTTTTCTCTCATTCGAATCGTCTTCTTATATG
>OZ010642.1:7777968-7799108 GCA_963932165.1 Pimpla rufipes | reverse complement strand
GCGCCCTATTCGTCGGAGGATATTGAGACGTTCAGGGCTACATTGAAGCGCGGTTCGAGTGAGCTTTTTAATGATTTATTGTTGGCGACTACGAGCGCGGAGCGCCGGAAGATTACGATGGATGTTTTGATGGAGCACTTGGAGGCATTTAATTCTATTGCGGCAGCGTTCACGCAGGTTGTTGCGGTGCTCGTTTCGTCGGGCGGCATCGTTAAGGCGGTAAAGCAGGAAGTTCGCAGTACTGTCGAGGAGTGTGTGAGGCGCGAAATTCGCGATGTAATTGAGGGGGGCGGCATTATGCAGCGTGTGGCCAAGGAGAACCGCACGTTCGCGCAGGCGGCGGCGGGCGGCGCGGTGGCGGGCGGCGCGGCGGCGGGCGGCGCGGCCGCGGGTACGGCTTCGTGGAGCGGGGGAGGGGTGAAGAAGATTCGAGTGGCGGGGGGTAGGACGCTCCCGGTCCCGATAAAGCGTAATGTTTATATTGGACCGATTGTTGGCGGTTCGGAGACGTTCGCGGATTCTGAGGCGACGAAGAAAGCGGTGCAGAGGGCAGTGGACCCGGCGGATGCGCAGCTCAAGGTGTTGAATTGTCGATGGGCGAAGGAGAAGTCGGTGCGGCTTGAGGTTCAATCGGGTGATCTCGAGAAACTGAAAGCGTCGGTGGCGTTAAAAGAGGCAGGACTAGAGGTCAAATCGGATTACGGGCTGCGACCTAGGATGCTCGTGCGGTTCGTGCCTGTGGAATTTTCGGTTGAGGAGTTCTCGAAGGCGCTCGTGGAGATGAATTTGCAGGGCTTCAGTGGAGAGGAGGCTAGGGTGGTTCGTGAGCTCCCGGCGGGGGAGGGGAGGTCGAGGGGGGTGGTTATTGAGGTGTCGGCGAGGGCGAGGAGTGCGCTTTTGGCGAGCGGCCGTGTTTTCATCCCGTGGAACTCCTGTCCCATCGAGGATTTTGTGAGGGTGAGACAGTGCTACCGCTGTATGGGTTTGACCATATTGCTGCGCGCTGCGGGCAGTGTGCGGGGGAGCATGAGATGCGAGATTGTCCAAATAGGGGGGGCAACCCGTGTTGTGTTAATTGTAAGGTAGCGAGGCGCGATGATCGGCACTCGGCATTGGACAGCGGGAAATGCTCGATTTTGAGGCGTCGGGTGGAGGACTTCGTTGGGCTGATTGAATATCAGTGATGGCTCGTGAGAAAAAACTAACGTTTGCCCACGTCAACGGCCAGGCCTCAAGGCCGGTTCGCATTTCGTTGACTTCAAGCGTCTATTTGCAGCATTGCCTACCGACGTTATTTGTGTCGCGGAATCGTGGCTTAGTGCGGAAATTTTTGATGCGATGTACAGCCTGCCGGGATATAATCTTTTCCGCAAGGATCGGGCGATTGGGCACGGGGGCGGCGTGATCGTATACGTGAGGGATTCGCTAAAGGCTCGGGTTATTGCCGCGTCGGCGGACGGAGGCAGAGATTGCGTTGATTTTTTGTTATTGGAGATATGTTGCGATCGTGAAAAACTCTTGCTGGGGGCGGTGTATCGTCCTCCGAAGGTCAGGGGACTTAATGCATTTTTCGAGGGAGTGATGGAGACTTATTCTCGTTACAATAGGCTAGTGTTGCTGGGCGACTTCAACTCTAATATGCTTAGGGATTATTACGACAGTGGTGTCGTTCGTGATTTTGTGCAAGCTAACGATCTGTACCTGGTGCCGTTGCAGCCGACTTTTCGTGCAAACAATTGCAGTTCATGGATTGACCTCTGCATAATGGATAGCGAGGAGAATTTGGGTATGGTGGAGCAGGGGCCGACGCCATTTTCGGGCCATGATTACGTCAGAATTACCTACGATCTCAGTGTTCAGTGCGAGGCGAGAAGGGAATACGTTTCGAGGGATTTCTGCAGTTTTGCGTCGGAGGCATTTTTGCGTGATCTGGCAAGTTATAGTTGGCGTGAATTTTACGCTCTCCCTTCGGTGGATGCTAAGGTCGATTTCATGAATGAGGCGCTGACCGATTGCCTTGATGTTCATGCTCCTGTTCGCCGGTATACGCGGAGGGCGGAACCGGTTGCGCCGTGGCTTACGCGGCTTATTGAGGATAAGATGGGTGAGCGGGATAGGGCGAGGCGTGCGTTCAGGGACTGCTCGGAGGATGACGTTTTGAAGCCGGAAAAGTGGCGTATTTTTAAGGCGTTGCGTAACTGCGTAAAGCGCATGGTCCGTGATGCCAAGCGGCGGTTTTACGGTGAGGCGTTGTCTCGGGTGAGGGGGACGAGGGATGCCTGGGACAGGATGAGGCAATTGGGGTTGCTAAAGAGTGCGGCGCGGGGGCAGGAGCTCGTGGTGCCCATTGAGGAGCTTAATTGTTATTTCGCCTTGGAGATTGCCTTGGAGATGAGGCTTGGGGGCGGCCGAGGGTTTTCGATGACTCGCGGTTTTTCTTCGAGCAGGTTACGGAGGAAGTGCTGGCGAAGGCGCTGTCGGCGGCTACGAATTGCTCGCCTGGCGCTGACGAGGTACCGATTAAGATTGTGAAAATTGCGCTTCCGATCATTCTCCAGCCGTTGTTACATCTATTTAATTTTTCTCTCCAGGCGTCAGCGTTTCCGGAGATATGGAAGCGGGCCCTTATCAGGCCGATTCCGAAGGTCAAATCCCCGTCGGGGCCGGCAGATTACAGGCCTATATCTTTGTTATGTTCATTGTCGAAAGTGCTAGAGCGAATTGTTGCGGACCAGTTGAGTGCGTATTTCGAGGAAAATGGTTTGCTCGACCCCTATCAATCAGCGTACAGAAAAGATCACGGGACGCTGACGGCGCTAGTTCGTTTATCGGACTATGTCAGTGAGGGAATTGATCAGCGCCAACTTACTGGGATGGTGCTTTTCGACTTCTCAAAAGCGTTTGATCGGGTGCGGCATGATCTGCTGCTTGGGAAACTGCGGAAATTGGGGGTTTCGGACTCGGTTGTCTTGTGGTTTAGGGCGTATCTTTTCGGGCGTTCGCAGGCCGTCCTTGGGGAAGGGCGCGTTAGATCGCGGTTTGTTTCGACGTCGATGGGTGTTCCGCAGGGCTCCGTGCTCGGGCCGCTCCTTTTTATGTTGTACGTGCACGACTTGAGGTTTGCGTTGGGTGGCTGCGATCACAGTATTTATGCGGACGATTTGCAGATCTTCTCGCGGGCGACTTTCTGTAATTTGGATATGTTGATTGAGAAACTTAATAGGGACATTTTGCTGGTTCGTATCTGGGCAGCGGTTAACGGCTTGGTGCTAAACAGTGATAAAACGCACGCGATTTTGTTCGGGAGCAGCTCGTACGTACGAAGATTACACGAGATGAATTTGCCGCGACTTTGGAATGGGCTGTCGGAGGTACCTTTCGAGAGGTCGGTGCGAGTACTGGGGGTCATATTAACGGATGATTTCCGGTGGCGAGAGCAAGCTATCGCGATGGCAAAGGCGATTAATGCGTGTCTGTATAGGCTGAAGGTTTGCCGGTCTGTGCTGCCATGTGGAGCGAGGGTGGCCCTCGTTAGGGCATTGGTTATGCCGATCGTCGATTATTGCGGTGTTGTGCTTTACGGGGTCTCCGAGGAAGTACACAGGATTGTTGACGTGGCGTTTAACTCTTGCGTGCGTTTTATATTCGATCTTGAAAGATTCGATCACGTTTCGCCGTACTACCGGCGCTTAGGTTGGCTCAGGGTTGCGGAGAGGCGGGAGCTTTCGGTGGCGTGCTTGGCCTACTCGGTTCTTTCCACCGGTAGGCCCGTGTACCTTAGACGGTTGTTCAGGTGGGCTGAGGCTCGGGTCGGAACTCGGGAGGGTGCGAAGCGTCGATTGATGGTCGCGCCTTTTAGAACGGAGGCGAGGAGAAATGCCTTCGGTACGGCGGCGGCGCTAGGGCTGAATTCCCTGCCGGAGGGGGTCGTGGGTTTGCCGAGAGGGGCGTTCAGAACTGCGGTGTATGCGTTGTTGTTAGGAGGGGCGGGCGTGCTTCCACGTCGTTAGGCGGGGGTGTTAGTTCCTAGTTGGTTAATTTCTAATGTTATATTGTTATTATTTGTTGTTTATTGATGTTGTTGTTTATGATTTATTACGATTTATTTTACTTTTACTCCAGTTCTTTATAATTGTTATTATTTGTTGTTATTATACTGTATTTTGTTGGTTGGCGCCGGACTGTGGCGTTCGGCCGGAAAGTGTTTTTTTTTTGTACTTGCCTTACAGGACCAAATGGGTCCTAGTGCAATAAATCATCATCTATCTATCTATCTCTCTCTCTCTCTCTCTCAGTGCAGATGTGTATAATATCGCTCTGTAAATAAGCAACAAGTGAGAGAGGTGATTGTTGTATATACAAATAAAAAGTGGGTTCACGGCAAGTAAAAAGTATAACGGACAAGGTGGTACATTTTCGGCAGTCCTAAATCGTGAAATAATGACGGTGCAAACGTTTTAAGTAGTGCTTGCATTTTATCCAATGCTCGAATAACACGAACTACCCGGACTTGACGGATCCGACACTTCAAATCCGAACATTAAGTCAAAGCGAGCCTATCCGAATACCCGAGCTACCCGAGAACCCAGATACCCGGGTTATCCGGATTATCCGAAATATTCGGACTACCCGGATTACCGGGATACTCGAAATATTCGGACTGTCCGGATTGTCCGGATACTTGAACTATTCGGGCTATTCGGATACTCGAGCTATCCGAACAATTCTTTTAATGTGTGGATTGCCACAAATTTGAGATATGTGTCAGTCACAAATCCACCCATTACGACCAAGAAGTGTCCGGACGATTGATCAAGTAGATTCGCGTAGATTGTGCTTTTTGTATGGAAAATATGTACAAATTTCACAGATTAGATAAAAAGCTGAAAAAATTCATACGTGTACAGAAAAATGAAGGAATCATTTTCATTCCAAAAGAAACTTGGGTACCGAAATATATGTTAAACAAATTTTTTAAAATAAATTTGTTAATAACATTTTGGAATTATTATTATGCAACATTAATCTTTTCAGTACCTTTAGCGTGCATGAATTTTTTCAGATTTTCAGTCCATCGAAAAGTGTTTCCAAAGTGTTCGCGCGCCCACATCCTTAAGGTAGCTCGGTTAACGGTGGGATTCTAAGATAATTTCAAACACTTCTTAATCCCTCTTTTAAAAAGTTCATGAGTAACGGAAAGCATTGTTAGCAAACTATTAGAGCTGTGATTGGTTGCCAGGAAAGTCCGTGATAGACAAAATCAGTTTGGTTTCAAATTTGAAAAATTTCATAAGAGGACAAGCGGAGCAGCACCCGTAACCTTTTAAAGCTTTATAAGAGCGCAGCAGCGCAAAATTGATTAATCTATTATAGGTGATATTTTGAAATAAACATTTCCGAGGTCGATTTTGGCAATTTTCGGTCGGGAGCCGAATCTACGATTTCTGACAGAAAAAAAAAAATTCATCGCCAAAAAATATTTTTTTCTAAATCGATTAAAAAAGGTTAATAACCAGTGTTTTCAGGGGTAGAATATGCGACTTGAGAATGATGGTGTAGGTTAAAAGTCGATATTTTGAAAAGAAAAAAAATAAGGGTCGATTTTGGCGATTTTCGGTCGGGAGCCGAACCTACGATTTCTGACAGAAAAAAAAATGTCGTCGCCAAAAAAATATTTTTTTCAAAATCGATTAAAAAAGGTTAATAACCAGTGTTTTCAGGGGTAGAATATGCGACTTGAGATTGATGGTATAGGTTAAAAGTCGATATTTTGAAAAGAAAAAAAAATTAGGGTCGATTTTGGCGATTTTCGGTCGGGAGCCGAACCTACGATTTCTTACAGAAAAAAAAAATTTCGTCGCCAAAAAAAGATTTTGTTTCAAAATCGATTAAAAAAAGGTTAATAACCAGTGTTTTCAGGGGTAGAATATGCGACTTGAGAATGATGGTATAGGTTAAAAGTCGATATTTTGAAAAGAAAAAAAAATTAGGGTCGATTTTGGCGATTTTCGGTCGGGAGCCGAACCTACGATTTCTTACAGAAAAAAAAAATTTCGTCGCCAAAAAAAGACTTTGTTTCAAAATCGATTAAAAAAGGTTAATAACCAGTGTTTTCAGGGGTAGAATATGCGACTTGAGAATGATGGTATAGGTTAAAAGTCGATATTTTGAAAAGAAAAAAAAATTAGGGTCGATTTTGGCGATTTTCGGTCGGGAGCCGATCCTACGATTTCTGACAGAAAAAAAAAAATTTCGTCGCCAAAAAAAGATTTTTTTTCAAAATCGATTAAAAAAGGTTAATAACCAGTGTTTTCAGGGGTAGAATATGCGACTTGAGAATGACGGTATAGGTTAAAAGTCGATATTTTGAAAAGAAAAAAAATTAGGGTCGATTTTTGCGATTTTCGGTCGGGAGCCGAATCTACGATTTCTGACAGAAAAAAAAAAATTTCGTCGCCAAAAAAAGATTTTTTTCAAAATCGATTAAAAAAGGTTAATAGCCAGTGTTTTCGGGGGTAGAATATGCGACTTGAGAATGATGGTATAGGTTAAAAGTCGATATTTTGAAAAGAACAAATTTCTGAAGTGATTTTGGCAAGTTTTTCAGGCACGCGCGCCAGCGCGTGTGATTAGCCTAGTAACATAAAAATCTGAAAAAATTAGACATGTCGAATGTGCTGCAAAGATTGATTTTGCATAATAATATAAAAATGTTAATAGCAATGAATCGAGTGTATATTGCCTCGATCTCGGAATCGGAAAATCCGGTGAGCCTAGAAAAAGTTAATTGCAAGTATGTAACTTTGTCGAGGCTCAATGGATTTTCCGATTCCGAGATCGGGAAGGACCGAGAAAAGGGAAGGACATATAACGAATAGTAAGAGCTGTAATCGGATTCGGTGAGATCTCGACAATAAAACATTACGAGTGGACCGATCTACTAGGCTAATTGTTAAACACCAAGAAAACGAGTTCGCTCGAGGTGCGTGCGCGCGAAAAAGAGAGCGAGTTTCATCGCCTCCGAGCCCTTGATTAAGACTGGTCAAGTAGCCCCACTCGAGCGTTTAATTACAAATACCTGGACTGTCCAAGGGTCGCAATTCCAGATACGCCCGTTGCAGGTTTCTATTTTCTTGTCTCTTTGACAATTTCACGTGCAACCTGGCGTTTTCGTCCCTAACAATGTTAGCCGGTAACCTACGTCACCGACTGATGCGTAACTGGCTGTCGGTGCATCGAAGATTTTAATCAAGATGGCTACAGTTGAGGACGTCGAAACGAATTAATCACGTTGGAACATTGAAGTATACCCGAACGACAGAATATTTGCAGGGATGCACTTTACTAAAACATATGAGAAATGAAAAACAAATGACTTTCGAAATTGAGCGTGATCAGGAAGGGGCGATAATTCTATCAATTTATTATATAGGTTTTACCCAGAAACAAATATTTTTCGCGTTTTTCTCATCGAATTTTCTATTTTCAGGCAAAAAATTGTGATTTTCGGAAAAAGCGGAAAATTTGCCAATCGGATAGTTTTTAACTTTACGAGATTGATTTTTTTCTAAATATTCGTATGGGATTATGAACATATTTCTATGATTTTTGAGGGTTCGGCTTTTAAATTCTATGAAAAATTCGAAAATCAAGATATCGTGTTCCTTCTTGCGTCATTCTCTTCGCTCTTGAATTTTCTCTCGAACGAAAGAAGAAAATCTAGATTCAATCGATCCAAAAAATTGTAAACTCGATTTTAGTGAAGTAACGAAATATAAAAAAAGTGCGAAAATACTTTGTTTTTTACTCTTTTAACGCCTTATTTCGGTGTATTTTTGCCCGTACACAACGAATTCGCCGTAAGTTTTTATTTAAACGCAATAGTTGTCACGAAAAACTTAAAATCACGAAAAACATTATTTTCGATTTTTTAAGTATTTTGTTTACATCAAATGGGCACGCGCACGAAGCGCGCGTATGAGTTGGTGTCTAAAAAATGGTATCCGGTCGGTTCGAGTCGTATGTACGAGGACCCAAGTATAGTTCAAAACATTCAGGTATTCGGATAGCCTGTATAGTTTGAGTACTCGGATAGTTCGAAGCGTACGGATACTCGGATAATTCGAGCCGTTCGAGTACTCGAAAAGTTCGAGCCGTCCGGGTACTCGGATAGTTCGACCGTTCGGGTACTCGAATAGTTCGAGCCGTTCGGGTATTCGAATAGTTCGAGCCGTTCGTATATCCGGATTTGAAGTATCAAATTTTACTACACGGATATCCGAACACGTTCGGATACCCATCTAATCCGGTTTCATGTGAGAGCCCTAGTTTTAAGGGCTTACATACAGTTAGAAGGCTTTAAAAAGACGGATTTTCAAGAATTTTTTTCGCGCAGACTATTCAATTTATTAATTTGAAAATTGGTGTACATATTATAATAACCTTATAATGAACATTGAACGTGTCTTTATTTATGATGAAGTATATAGCTGAGTCGTCGAACTTTTACGAAAGTTAGAGCGATCACGCCATTTTTTTGAAAAATTAAAAATTCGATAAAATTTGTATACATGGATAGATTTAATAAAAAAAAAGATGTGAGTTACAGAGGATTTAATACTCTACTTCCGTGCCAATTTTTAGCTCGATCCACCATGCCATTCCTGAGTTATGAACAATTGAATGTTCGGTGCCTGGACCATACATACATACACACACACACACACACACACACACACACATACACACATACAGACATATTTTCTAGACCACTTTTCTCGATGTTTTAGGTGATTCTAAGTATGTTAACATGAAAATCTCGAAAAAAAAAATTTTCACGAAAACAAAGCTTCCTCTATGAGGAAGCAATATTAACATATTTTTTATTTGTAAAAATAATCATCGCGAATGTTGCTATCGCCGATCTCCTAGAGCTCCGCAAAAAAAAAACAATTTTGCGGTGATCACGATATCTCTGGACCGGATTATCTGAAATGAAAAAACCAAATAAATTTCGTTAATATAATACATTATCTAGTATTTAATCGAAGGAATTAGCGAAAAAATAATTTTTGACAAAATGGCGGCTTCTCAAAATAAAAGACTCGATTTTGAACGAAAATTTAAGCCTTAAATTGTTTATAAAATGGAAAATATTTATCGGAGAAAAAAAATCTTCGATTAATTACTAAAAAATCTAGTTAAAAAGGTTGTGTTAAAATTTGAGACTGATCGGTTCAGCCGTTTTGGAGAAATCTTGATCACCGATTTTGAAAACATAGTTTTGAGGAAAAACGCGTTTAAAGTTTCAAAAGCGTTTTACATGTGGAAAATTTTGTTTTTTTTTTCAACTTACATGGAGTCATCTATTCCAGGGCCATATAATAATCCGTTCGCATCGTTGGCAGCTTCTAATAATTCGATTTGATGCTGTCTGCGAGCCATTCTTCCCTCTCTGGTGCTCTCGTGTGATCTCAGGTCGGAGATCTTGATGCGCTGCGCATCTTCTTTATCTGTACATGAATGCGCATTGGACCCAAGTGAGACGCCCATTGCATTCATATAATATAAATGGGCAGCTGTCCCTTCATTGAAGATGCCAGCAGCTATATATGCAGCCATTTCCACCGTTTTTGATCCGGCTGGAAGTACTTTTGGAGAGATCTTCCACACCAGTTGGTTATAGCTTTCATTATTGTTTTGGGTGAAACCACCCACACATCTTTCCATTCTCTTCTGTACGTGTCCAATACATTCCTTCTTCACGACTTCTTGATCACCGTATGGGGCAGCTTTCAAAATCCCGGAGTACGTTTTAGAATCACCGTCTCCAATGTAATTTCTGTACTGCACTCCGAATTTTTCCACTGAACGCTTGAATAGGTCGATCACTGCATCAACTTCCATTTTTCCAGAAGAACCTGAATGATTACAACTGCAATCATCTTGATGGTTTTCATACCATTCTTGATATTCTTCACTATCAAGTTTGCTTTTCCAAGTTTCGCATTGTTTGCAATAGGCACTTTTCACGAGAATATCAATTACTTTCCCAGAATAATATCCGATCAATGATGTCACTCCATACAAGGAAGTATATCCTCGCTTTTTCCAAGTTCCATCGCCGGACACGGTAAGCTTTGCAGATTTTTCGTCACCTTGGTGTTCAGCAGTCAAGTCTTTTTCTTCATGGCAAGCATGCTGAAAAAGTTTGTCGGTTGCTGTTTTCACACAGGAATGTATATTCTTCGTAATTAAATCGTAGGTGGGCTGTGTTAGGAAAGCGGGCATGTCCATTAATCCACAAAATTTTGCAGCACCTTTTAACCCTAATCCAAGAACTCTCATGACAAACAAAAAACGCCGATTTATCTCATAAGAATGCTCGATAAAAGGACTAGAATTTATGCTACGAGATGGACACTGATCGCACAACAAAACAATTTTAAACCCGAGTCCTCGTTCAGAAGCAGTTTAAAATTTCACATTTCCGTTACAGGTTTTGCACTGCACAAATTCGGAGATGGCCGCGAAAACAGTAATAAAATTAAAAATTCGGTACTCAACGGACGGATCACGCGGCACCAAGATTTCCTCCTGCATTCTTATTTTTTTTGCAGAGGCACTGAAACTGGACTCATCCGTTTCAGCTGTTTTCGGATTGAAAACATTCTTTCGTTTCTTCGCTCTTGACTTGTACACTTTCGTTGATTTTCTAAGTTCTCTGCTAGACTTCATTTTCACGATATTATCGAAGGCACAAGTACACTGACACGACTTTACTGTTAGGCTTCTCTGCTGAGACTGACGACTACTTTTCAAATTTTGGCAACTGAGAAACATACAATAGAAAATGACAAAGGAAAGAGAGTAGGATAGACAAGGAAAGAAGGGACAGCGCCTCAGGTAGACAGCTGGCGCGCCGGTCCCCGACTGTGAGACACGCCTCCCTAACGCGCCTTCATAAATGTGTCTATAACTTCGAAAATATTCGTCTGATTGACATAAAATTTTGAGTGTGTATGCTCAAATATATGTATATTCAGAAAATACAAAAAAAACGATTTTTTGAAAATTACAAGTGTATGTAAGCCCTTAAGTGAACGTGTTGACAGTGAGTCGGGGCCGTTAGGCGGCTGACATATTGGATACGGTCGACAGTGGAGCGCAATTTGGGGCTCCGGCTGCGGTACAGTGACACCCATTGCGGGGATCCATGTACGGACATGTGACGGTCAGCTCGTCAGAAGCACGGTCAAGTTACGTCTGCAAACCGATTTCCACTGTTCGGTGATGCATATATTATGTCAACGAAAAAGGACAATCCAATATGTGGTAAATGCAAGAAAAGTGTGGCCACAATTGTTTACGAATGTGAAAATTGTTGTAAAAATGATCACAAAGCTTGCGAGAAAGTGCATGTGTGCTACCCAGGCAACGAGAGAAAACAAGTCCCGCGCCGGCAATTACTGTTGAGAGCAGCGGCTGCGCGGAGAACGAGGGAAAACAACAAGAAATATCCCAAGGGAACAACAACAAAAAAGAAGATACTGCGACGAGTCTGAAGAGGATGAGAGACGAGATGGAGGAGGGGGATGGAGGTTGCAATCAAACAAACAAGAAAGAAAAAAAGGAAATGACGTTGGAAGAGAAGATCGACCAAATCGCGAGAGACATTAGTGGTATTAATACAAAGATTGTAGTGGACGATAGTGTAAAAAAAAAGCATCGAAGATATTGTGAGAACTGAGTTAGATAATTAAAAAAAACGGTTTGTGACGGAATGTGCAGCTGATATAAAAGCAAAGTTGATGGAGGAAATGAGAAGAGAGACAAATGCGGTGAAAAAAGAGTTAAATGTAATAAAAACAAAAATAGAGGAAATAAACAAATCTCCTCCGAGCGATGAGAAAGAAAAGAATACGCGATATAGTATAAATAGTAATGGCAATACAGCGACATATGCGGGTAAGGTACGTAACACGAACGAATGCATTGTGGTAGAGCCCACAGTTCAGCAGACGAGTAAAGAAACAAAAGAGAAAATAAGGGATCATGTAGATGTGCTGCGATTGGGAGTAGGTGTAGTTAGGATGACCCATGGGTCGAAAGGAAGAGTGATATTAGACACCCAAAAAGGCCAGGACAAGGAAAAACTGTCAAAAGAACTGAAAAAAAAACATGGGGGAAAACTACAAAATATACGAGCCAAAGAAAAAATTGCCCAAAATTAAGGTTGTAGGAATCGAAGAGAATATAGATAGATTAGACGAAAAGGAATTAGTGGAAAAAATAAGCGAACAAAACAGGCTGGGCGTTGACAGAGAAAATTTTACTATAAAAGTGATAAAAAAGATTAAAAAAGGAGATGGTGTAACGAGTTTGATCCTGGAAAGCGATCCAGATACACATAAAGCACTAACAGAGGCAGGCAAAATTAATATTGGATTCCAAAGATGTAAACTTTATGATTACGTATAAATGTAGTGCGCTGCTTCAAATGCTATGGCTACAGCCATTTCGCGAAGGACTGTGAAAACGACATCAGCTGTAGGAAATGTGGAGAACAGCACAACGAGAAAGACTGCGGTAGCGATGTAATAAAATGTGTAAACTGCGTAAAAATGTGTAAGAAATATAATGTTGACGCGGTTGATACGGACCATGTCGCTACGCATTTTAGTTGTCCAGTGTACAAGAGATTATTAGAAAAAGCGAACAGAAATGTACAATATTGCAACGAATAGCAACCAGATACTGAAAAAAGGATAGATTCGTTTATACTATTGTTGAACGCGCAAGGTTTTATAGGGCACAAGGAAGAGATAAATCGAGTAATAAATAAATGTAGACCGAAAATAGTGTGCTTGAACGAAACACATGTGACGGAAAACATAGATGACTTCGAATTATATACCAATAATTACGAAATGGTACGAACAAATTCAACAAACAATAGAACTGGTGGACTTTTAACGTACGTAAGGAGAGGGATTAATTATAAATTATTAAAAAACGAAGAAATAGAGCAAAATATGTGGATAAATATAGCACAACTGACCGCAGAATATGAGAATATTATTATTTGTAGTACTTATCACTCACCTAGTGAAAGTGACGACAAATTTATAGATCTAATAACACAGGAAATTGAACAAATAATAGATATAGGATTATTGATAGTAGTAGGTGATTTTAATATAGATGTTAGCAAAGAAACACATTACGCTAAAAGACTAACGAGGAACTTAGCGGCACTAGGACTAAAACAATACGTAGAAAATTTTACTCGAATAACGAAAGATTCAGAAACAATAATTGATCTGGTGTTCTCCAATCTTTATGTTGAAGTTGATATTTTGGAAACACCAAGAGTAACAGACCACAATATTGTAAATATACAGACTGATAGATTTAGTAAAATTAGAAATAAAAAAATAGAGTTTTATAGACGTGACTTAAAAAGTTTTAAAAGAGAACAATTTAATGTAATTTTGACAAATAAAATGGAAATGACTAGTGAAGATTGCGATATAAATACACTTGCGGATGATACGATAAGGAATATAATAGAAACAATAGACGAAACTGCACCAATGATGAAAAAAGTCATGCCGGAGAAATGGATCAATAAACCGTGGATAGATGAAGCTGTGCGTGTACAGTGTGAGGAGAGAGATGCTCTGTATAAAATTGCAAAAAATTCTAAAAAAGAGACGGATTGGGATAAATATAGAAAAAGTAGAAATGTTGTTGTCTCGACTATACGTGTAAGAAAAAGACGCTATTACGAGGAATGTATAGATAAAGAAAAGAATAACCAAAAGAAAATGTGGGAATCCTTAAAACAAATTATAGGTGATAGAAAAAGGAGCTCGGATGTTAAAGGCGTAGAGTTTGAAGGAGTATTGTACGTGGATCCTGCGATAATAGCAAACAAATTTAATGAATTCTTTATTGAGAGTATTGAAAGTATTGTGAACGAGATAGGAGTAACATCAGAAACAAATATGAGTAACTGTATATATACACACAAAACAAATAAGGATGATATTAAGTTAGAACATTTTACGGAAATAAGCTACGATGAGCTAAACAATATTATAAATAAGTTAGATAATAAAAAAGGTAAAAATTATGAAATAACACCTGAGATTCTAAAGCTAGTATGGCATGGCAATGGTGGTATAGTCTTAAATGTAATAAACAAGTCGTTAACAAAAGGGGAAGTGCCAAATGGATGGAAAAATGCAATAATAACACCAATACCGAAAATAAGTGGTAGCAAAAAAGCGGAAGACAGTCGACCCATTAATACGTTACCATTGTATGAAAAGGTTCTTGAACAAGTAGTGAAAGATCAATTAATTAAATATTTAGAGGATAGAGACATTATAGTACCGGAGCAATCGGGGTTTAGAAAAGGCTATTCATGCGAAACTGCTATGCAAGATACACTTATAGAGTGGCGATTATACTTGGATGAGAGCAGAATAATAGGAGTAGTTTTTATAGATTTTAAGCGTGCGTTTGAAACCATAGATCGTAACATACTAATAAGGAAATTGATAAATTATGGAGTAGGAGGAAAAACCTTACGATGGTTTGAATCGTACCTGGAAAATAGGACACAACAAGTTCAGTATGGAAGAGAAATATCGGAAAAATTAATAGTTAAGAATGGAGTTCCTCAAGGTTCAAAATTGGGACCATTACTATGTATTCTGTACATAAATGATGTAGTGAAAGAACTGGAGCCAAGTGGATGTAAATGTAAACTCTTCGCAGATGACATGATGCTGTATGTGAGTAGTAAAAATTTAATGGATATTGAAAATAAGCTGAATAACGCGTTGTCAAGACTAGATATATGGATGCGGCGAAACTCATTAAAGATAAATGTGAGGAAAACCGTGTTCATACCGATAAACGACCCTAGAAAAATGAATGTGAAAGATAAATGCATAATAAGAATAGGCGGCGATAGAATAAAGGAAGTATCTGAAACTAAATACCTGGGGGTCATGGTTGACAAGCATCTGCACTTTGGAGATCATGCATGGTATGTCGCAAAGAAAATTGGGAAAAAGATCAGGTTTCTTAATAGGGTGAAAAAAGACATAAGCGCATATGGGTCATTCCATATGAAATCAACCGATAAAAAAAGAAAAAAATGCATGTAGGTCATGGATATTCTTCATAATTTACGTAAAGACAGCGGGCAGGGTTTAGAAAAAGTTGGCATGGTTCATTAGACCCAACAAATTTTTCTTTGTTAATACCGCCATGATAAAATATACTATCAATTTCGATTATGAAAATTACGCTGATGGTTTTTCTGCTCCCACGGGCTTCCCTGTTTATGGATTTCGATGGGTCTGGTATCAAATTAAAGGTATTGAAAATACGCTTTTATTCAACTGTGGCAATTTAAAATCGAATTTATATATAGCAAGTTATCGCATTTTACCTGTATTTTTTTCATTATTTTTTTTTCTCAAAAAGCTATTTTTTTTCTTTTTTGAAATTTACACCAAACATTGTACGAACTGAGACCTTTAAACACAAAAATTGGCGAAGAGTTTTTCGCAATTTTGAAATTATTAATTGATGATTTTGGTAAATTCAAATCAATAAGGGATAAATACCGTTGCTCTTCATAGCCAATCGGTGAGCGATTACAGCTCGTCGACATCGCTCGTCTCACATTCTTCATCAGCACATTCTGGAATACAAAACGAAACTTATCGTTAACGTTATTGTGAAATTATAAAAATAAGAACATTTTATATTGTTAGCTTATTTTAAAAAATCGGATTTTTTAAATTAATTTACCGGCAATTCTGTCCTCCAGTTTCCGCGATGTCAAGGAAGCTATTTTCTTCGCGATCCGGTATACCTTTTTCTTCGTTATTGTAGGTTCAACCACTCCTAATACATCCGAAAAAGAAATCGCCGGTAATAGTATATTGTGCAACAAGGGTCGAAAGTTGGCAATTGCGGCGAGTGTGAGGTTTGCTGCCCGAGCGAAGCGAGGGCTGCAATCACACGAGTCGCAATTGCCATTTCGACCCGTGTTGCACATCATACTTTTTGTAACGAGTGCACGAATCTGCGGCACTTGGAATGGCAGTCGCGCGAGACGAATACTGAAAAGTGAGGTTGTGATTGAAGGGACGAAAGTGAATGACAGAAACTCCCAAGGGACGAAAGAGAACGAAATGCGAATTGCGCATGCGTGACTCTGTCATTTCACCACAGGTTCGCAACTGACAGGGAAACGGCCACTTTCGGCTCGCAAGACTGCCATGGAAAGTGCCGCGATTCGTGCACGTGTTACAAAATAGTATATTGTGCAACAAGGGTCGAAAGTTGGCAATTGCGGCGAGTGTGAGGTTTGCTGCCCGAGCGAAGCGAGGGCTGCAATCACACGAGTCGTTACAAAAATTAATTTTTTGTAACTCGTGTGATTGCAGCCCTCGCTTCGCTCGGGCAGCAAACCTCACACTCGCCGCAATTGCCAACTTTCGACCCTTGTTGCACAATATACTATTAAAAATCCGATTTTTTTTTATAAGCTAACAATATAAAATGATCTTATTTTTATAATTTCACAATAACGTTAACGATAAGTTTCGTTTTGTATTCCAGAATGTGCTGATGAAGAATGTGAGACGAGCGATGTCGATGAGCTGTAATCGCTCACCGATTGGCTATGAAGAGCAACGGTATTTATCCCTTATCGATTTGGATTTACCAAAATCATCAATTAATAATTTAAAAATTGCGAAAAACTCTTCGCCAATTTTTGTGTTTAAAGGTCACAGGTCGTACAATGTTTACTGTAAATAAAAAAAAAAAAAAATAGCTTTTTGAGAAAAAAAATAATGAAAAAAATACAGGTAAAATGCGATAACTCGCTATATATAAATTCGATTTTAAATTGCCACAGTTGAATAAAAGCGTATTTTCAATACCTTTAATTTGATACCACACCCATCGAAATCCATAAACATGGAAGCCCGTGGGAGCAGAAAAACCATCAGCGTAATTTTCATAATCGAAATTGATAGTACATTTTATCATGGCGGTATTAATAAAGAAAAATTTGTTGGGTCTAATGAACCATGCCAACTTTTTCTATACCCGGCCCGCTGTCTTTACGTAAATTATGAAGAATATCCATGACCTACATGCATTTTTTTCTTTTTTTATCGGTTGATTTCATATGGAATGACCCATATGCGAGAGTAATAATTTACAAGTCTGTGATAGCCCCGCACTTCGAGTATTGTAGCACTGTGATGTTGAACATAAGTGAACAAAATATGGAAATGCTTCAAAAATTACAGAATAGGGCAATGCGTTCAATATTGATGGTGAACATATACACACCAGCAAAGTTAATGCGAGAGGCCCTAGGCTTCATGTCGGTAAAACAGAGAATGATGTACAATGTATGCGTATTAATATACAAAATGAGAAATGGGCTGGCCCCTCCAAATATGTGTAAATTAGTGAGGCAAGTCGTAGAATCGCATAACTATAATACTAGATCCAGGGATAATATTGCAATACAAAGAACGAGAACAAAGATTGCGGAGAAATTCGTAACGTACAGAGGCTTCCAGTATTTTAATGAACTTCCGAGAGAAATAAAAAATAGTGCAACATTAGAAGCTTTTAAGAGAAAATTGAAAGAATATGTACGAAAGGATGACTGAAATATGTGGAATGACCGAAGTAGCGCGTGAACGGAATGAAACAGAAAGGATGTAAAAAGAAAGTTGATTGTATATTGTACGATTGAAATGTATGTAACGCGCAATGACGCATGTACAAGTAGCAATATTGCTAAATAATTCTCCCTCTCCCTCTCCCTCTCCCTCTCCCTCTCCCTCTCCCTCTCCCTCTCCCTCTCCCTCTCCCTCTCCCTCTCCCTCTCCCTCTCCCTCTCCCTCTCCCTCTCCCTCTCCCTCTCCCTCTCCCTCTCCCTCTCCCTCTCCCTCTCCCTCTCCCTCTCCCTCTCCCTCTCCCTCTCCCTCTCCCTCACCCTCTCCCTCTCCCTCTCCCTCTCCCTCTCCCTCTCCCTCTCTCTCTCTCTCTCTCTCTCTCTCTCTCTCGATGTACGCACGCGCAAAATCGCTCCCCAGTTATCGTGGTTATAAACCGAAAACGCTGTATTATAAATCAAAATATTCGCATAAACATTTACATCGAAGTGCCATCAATTGTTTCGAACATGATTTTCATGTGCTCGGGACGATTTATAAACAACAAGGCAGTATAAACTTTTCGTGAAAACTGAAGTGACAGAACTGTGGGGGCAGCCATATTGGACCGGAGACACAAGGGACACTCATTCCGCGGCGACACGAGACACGGTGCTCAACCTGAGGCCCAGCGTCAAGCGGTAATTTTCCGTCAGATGCCAACACTGGACGGATACGGTAAAGTGACGTGTCCGAGCCGCGCGGATTGCTCCAACACAGCGAAAAAGCTTACCGTGTGACAGGGCGCGAATTCAAAATGAGCGTAAGCGCGGAACCAACGGAATGTGAGCGATGCGAAGAAATTATAGCGCGAGTGGCATCAGTATGTGACACATGCGGAAACAAATTCCACTCAAGATGCGCTAAGTCACACAAGGTTATAAACTCAAGCAACGTTCTAGTGATCTGCCGAGGGCAGACCAAATCTGTCAACGTCAATGAGGGAGATCGGTCAACTAACAGCAGCAAGAAAAGAAAGATAGAAGGAGAAGAAGAAGAAGAAGGAGAAGAAGAAGGAGAAGATGAGAGCGAAGAAGAAGGAGAGATGACCACAAAATACGAGGGATATATACTGTAACGAGTCCCTGTCTATTGCCTATCTTTTTTCTCCTACTCTCCTATCTCCTCGAGTCTCCGTGCCCCTGGCCCACGGGGCCCGCCCGCCTAATTTATCGCTTCCTGTCTAGCAGCGCGGCTCAACGCGCTACGGCTCCTTCGACGCAGCTGCTATCAGCCGCATTCCGATACGGCCACTTGCGTGGCCTACGTGACTTTTCCCCAAAATTCCTTCCATGTGACTCTTTTTATCGCCCGTTTCCCATGCACGCTGCACCTAGTCAAACAACCACACTTTCCCGGAATCCAGTCACACAAGTGTCCGTCTCCGCCGAAGGTTCCAGACTCCTCATAAATTCTTTCATAAGCCCTTTTTATCGCCCGTTTCCTATGCAGGCCTCGCCTAATCAGCCAGATGCCTTTTCCGGGAAACCAGCCACACGTGCGCCTTTTCCCGCCGAACCTTCTAGAACTCTTACCCAAAATTCCCCCCACCAGTACCATTTTCCCACAGTTCGACTCCTTATAAGCACCTCCCGAGATGCGCTCTGGGTCTAATAAGCTGTAACGCTGCCCGAGTGCAGTACGCCCGGTTCTCCGCTGTCCGTCTTAGTGTTAACCGCGTCGTTCGTTCCAATACCGCGCTTCGTAGCCGGGTTAGCACACTAATTGTGAACTCGTGTACTGTGAACTAAATAAATTGCTGACTTGAAGACTGGTGAATCTGCGAGTGTTCATTTCTTCAATCCTCCCCGACATCACAATACGAATCAGTGAGGTAAACAGAATGATGCGCGAAATTGTACGAACGGAAATTTCGAATGCAACATCGATACTGACGGAACAATTGACCGAAATCAAAGAAAAACTAATAAATTTGGAAAAAGAAAAAATGGGAGTTAGTGAGAACCTCAACAATATCGCAAATCAAACATATGCCTCGATCGCACGTAAACGGACATCGGAAGCGACAGTACTTATAAAGCCAAGAAGTGTGGGCAAACATCAACAACGGGAGCGCATCCACATCCGGAGGACCCACACCACAACAACATGCGGCGCTAAAAAGAAAAAAAGAGACGAGCAAAACAGTGAGAGAACGAAATCAACATTGAAGTCGAAAATCAACCCGGTGAATTTGGGGATCGGAATCTCCAGAATAAACAAAATCCGCGACGGTGGTATAGCTGTATCTTGTGCAAGCGGAGATGAATGCAACCGACTACGAGAGGCAGTCAACAATGAGATGAAGGAGTTCCGAGTTGAAACACCACAACAAAGGAGGCCCAAAATGAAAATCATCGGCGTGCGCGAAGAAGAAGCGACGAAGGAAAATGTTGAAATCGAGAATACACTTGTCAAACAAAACAACGTGGCGAGTGAGGGGATCCGCGTCGTGAGGAAATATAGAGACGCTAAGTATAAAAACTACGTAGTGATCGTCGCAGTGAACCCTGAAATCTTCGAACGATGGTCCGCGGACAACAGGGTCAAAATTGGGTTCCAGGTATGCCAGGTGCTAGAACACATCGATTTTTTGCGTTGCTTTAACTGTCAGGGTGTCAACCACTTCGCGAAAGACTGCGTAAACAAACAAGCGTGTAGTTACTGCGCTGGTGAGCATAGCGCGAAAGATTGTAACAGCGATCAAAGCAAATGCGCGAACTGTAGCAAACAGGTGGGGAATTCCGATGTAAATCACTCGGCTAGGGATAGTACTGTCCATTCACCCGCAGAATACTCGACAGGAAGCTACGAAACATAAACTACAATTCAAAGAATTGTAGTTGTAGTAGCAACTAATATGAATAAATGCGCAAGGGTTCTTGAATCATAAAGAGCAGATCGAAAATCAAATTATGAGAATACAAAAGCCAAACATCGCGATCTTCACGGAAACACACGTAACAAACGATGTCGAGGATCACGAAATTAATATAGAAAATTATAAATGTGTCAGATGCGACTCGAATAATAGTAAAACGGGAGGAGTATTAATATATATTAAAAACGAAATAAAATATAAAGTGATTCAAAACAAAAACGTCGAGCAAAATGCATGGATAATTATAATCGAAATCAAAGAAAAATGGTATGAAGGGATTATAGCGGGAATTTATCATTCTCCGAGTACAAGCAATGCCACATTTGTAGATATAGTTGAAAAGGAACTCGAGCCAGTTAGTTGTATTCATAAATGCATAGTCATCGGTGATTTTAACTTAAATATGTTGAGTGGGGATTTTTATGCAAAAAAGTTGAGTGAGGCCTTGGGTATATTAGGTTTGAAACAACGCGTAAAGACCCCGACAC
>OZ010642.1:7750770-7777768 GCA_963932165.1 Pimpla rufipes | reverse complement strand
TTAAGGTTTTTCCTCCTACTCCATAATTTATCAATTTCCTTATAAGTATGTTACGATCTATGGTTTCAAACGCACGCTTAAAATCTATAAAAACTACTCTTACCCTATTATTCTGCTCTCATCCAAGTATAATCGGCCACTCTATAAGTGTATCTTGCATAGCAGTTTCGCATGAATAGCCTTTTCTAAACCCCGATTGCTCCGGTACTATAATGTCTCTCTCCTCTATATATTTAATTAATTGATCTTTCACTACTTGTTCAAGAACCTTTTCATACAATGGTAACGTATTAATGGGTCTACTGTCTTCCGCTTTTTTGCTACACTTATTTTCGGTATTGGTGTTATTATTGAATTTTTCCATCCATTTGGCACTTCCCCTTTTGTTAACGACTTGTTTATTAACATTTAAGACTATACCACTATTGCCATGCCATACTAGCTTTAGAATCTCAGGTGTTATTTCATAGTTTTTACCTTTTTTATCATCTAACTTATTTATAATATTGTTTAGCTCATCGTAGCTTATTCCGTAAAATGTTCTAACTTAATATCATCCTTATTTGTTTTGTGTGTATATATACAGTTACTCATATTTGTTTCTGATGTTACTCCTATCTCGTTCACAATACTTTCAATACTCTCAATAAAGAATTCATTAAATTTTTTTGCTATTATCGCAGGATCCACGTACAATACTCCTTCAAACTCTACGCCTTTAACATCCGAGCTCTTTTTTCTATCACCTATAATTTGTTTTAAGGATTCCCACATTTTCTTTTGGTTATTCTTTTCTTTATCTATACATTCCTCGTAATATCGTCTTTTTCTTACACGTATAGTCGAGACAACAACATTTCTACTTTTTCTATATTTATCCCAATCCGTCTCTTTTTTAGAATTTTTTGCAATTTTATACAGAGCATCTCTCTCCTCACACTTTACACGCACAGCTTCATCTATCCACGGTTTATTGATCCATTTCTCCGGCATAACTTTTTTCATCATTGGTGCAGTTTCGTCTATTGTTTCTATTATATTCCTTATCGTATCATCCGCAAGTGTATTCATATCGCAATCTTCACTAGTCATTTCCATTTTATTTGTCAAAATTACATTAAATTGTTCCCTTTTAAAACTTTTTAAATCACGTCTATAAAACTCTATTTTTTTATTTCTAATTTTACTAAATCTATCAGTCTGTATATTTACAATATTATGGTCTGTTACTCTTGGTGTTTCCAAAATATCAACTTCAACATAAAGATTGGAGAATACCAGGTCAATTATTGTTTCTGAATCTTTCGTTATTCGAGTAAAATTTTCTACGTATTGTTTTAGTCCTAGTGCCGCTAAGTTCCTCGTTAGTCTTTTAGCGTAATGTGTTTCTTTGCTAACATCTATATTAAAATCACCTACTACTATCAATAATCCTATATCTATTATTTGTTCAATTTCCTGTGTTATTAGATCTATAAATTTGCCGTCACTTTCACTAGGTGAGTGATAAGTACTACAAATAATAATATTCTCATATTCTGCGGTCAGTTGTACTATATTTATCCACATATTTTGCTCTATTTCTTCGTTTTTTAATACTTTATAATTAATCCCTCTCCTTACGTACGTTAAAAGTCCACCAGTTCTATTGTTTGTTGAATTTGTTCGTACCATTTCGTAATTATTGATATATAATTCGAAGTCATCTATGTTTTCCGTCACATGTGTTTCGTTCAAGCACACTATTTTCGGTCTACATTTATTTATTACTCGATTTATCTCTTCCTTGTGCCCTATAAAACCTTGCGCGTTCAACAATAGTATAAACGAATCTATCCCTTTTTCAGTATTTGGTTGCTATTCATTGCAATATTGTACATTTCTGTTCGCTTTTTCTAATAATCTCTTGTATACTGGACAACTATAATGCGTAGCGACATGGTCCGTATCAACCTCTTCAACATTATATTTCTTACACATTTTTACGCAGTTTACACATTTTATTACATCGCTACCGCAGTCTTTCTCGTTGTGCTGTTCTCCACATTTCCTACAGCTGATGTCGTTTTCACAGTCCTTCGCGAAGTGGCTGTAGCCGTAGCATTTGAAGCAGCGCACTACATTTACGTAATCATAAAGTTTACATCTTTGGAATCCAATATTAATTTTGCCTGCCTCTGTTAGTGCTTTATGTGTATCTGGATCGCTCTCCAGGATCAAACTCGTTACACCATCTCCTTTTTTAATCTTTTTTATCACTTTTATAGTAAAATTTTCTCTGTCAACGCCCAGCCTGTTTTGTTCGCTTATTTTTTCCACTAATTCCTCTTCGTCTAATCTATCTACATTCTCTTCGATTCCT
This sequence comes from Pimpla rufipes, assembly GCA_963932165.1. NCBI lineage: Eukaryota > Metazoa > Arthropoda > Insecta > Hymenoptera > Ichneumonidae > Pimpla > Pimpla rufipes. The sequence continues at coordinate 7,775,406 of OZ010642.1, read as the reverse complement.
ACAACCTTAATTTTCGGCAATTTTTTCTTTGGCTCGTATATTTTGTAGTTTTCCCCCATGTTTTTTTTCAGTTCTTTTGACAGTTTTTCCTTGTCCTGGCCTTTTTGGGTGTCTAATATCACTCTTCCTTTCGACCCATGGGTCATCCTAACTACACCTACTCCCAATCTCAGCACATCTACATGATCCCTTATTTTCTCTTTTGTTTCTTTACTCGTCTGCTGAACTGTGGGCTCTACCACAACGCATTCGTTCGTGTTACGTACCTTACCCGCATATGTCGCTGTATTGCCATTACTATTTATACTATATCGCGTATTCTTCTCTTTCTCATCGCTCGGAGGCGATTTTTTTATTTCCTCTATTTTTGTTTTTATTACATTTAACTCTTTTTTCACCGCATTTGTCTCTCTTCTCATTTCCTCCATCAACTTTGCTTTTATATCAGCTGCACATTCCGTCACAAACCGTCTTTTAAAATTATCTAACTCAGTTCTCACAATACCTTCGATGCTCTTTTTTACACTATCGTCCACTACAATTTTTGTATTAATACCACTAATGTCTCTCGCGATTTGGTCGATCTTCTCTTCCAACGTCATTTCCTTTTTTTCTTTCTTGTTTGTTTGATTGCATCCTCCATCCCCCTCCTCCATCTCGTCTCTCATCCTCTTCAGACTCGTCGCAGTATCTTCTTTTTTGTCCTTGTTCCCTTGGGATATTTCTTGTTTTCCCTCGTTCTCCGCGCAGCCGCTGCTCTCAACAGTAATTGCCGGCGCGGGACTTAATTTTCTCTCGTTGCCTGGGTAGCACACATGCACTTTCTCGCACGCTTTGTGATAAGTTTTACCACAATTTTCACATTCGTAAACAATTGTGGCCACACTTTTCTTACATTTACCACATATTGGCTTGTCCTTTTTCGCTGACATTGGAAATCGGTTTGCAGGCGTAATTTGACCGTGCTTCTGACGAGCTGACCGTCACATGTCCGCACATGGATCCCCGCAATGGGTGTCACTGTGCCGCAGCCGGAGCCCCAAATTGCGCTCCACTGTCGACCGTATCCAGTATGTCAGCCGCCTAACGGCCCCGACTCACTGTCAACACGTTCACTTAAACGTTTGCACCGTCATTATTCCTCGATTTAGGACTGCCGAAAAATGTACCACCTTGTCCGTTATACTTTTTACTTGCCGTGAACCCACTTTTTATTTATATATACAACAATCACCTCTCTCACTTGTTGCTTATTTACAGAGCGATATTATACACATCCGCGCTGAGAGAGAGAGAGAGAGAGAGAGAGAGAGAGAGAGAGAGAGAGAGAGAGAGAGAGAGAGAGAGAGAGAGAGAGAGAGAGAGAGAGAGAGAGAGAGAGAGAGAGAGAGAGAGAGAGAGATGCGTCACTTCCGAGCATTTCACGTACACTTCGCGAAATCCTCGAAATAATAATCTCCGTCACTGTGTCGAGAATACAAAAGCCCGAAGCTAACAACTCGAGGCACGGGTAATTCTCGCACAGTAGACTTCGAGTTGACTCGGAGATAACGTGCGTCGAGGAAACAAACACAACACCGAGACTCGCGGCCCGGCGTCGTCCCCGAGGTCTACCTCGGCACCCTCCAACTCACACACGCTCGCTCCTCCAATACACACCTCATTGCCCTCTCGCCTCGATCCCCACGACTGTTCAGTAAACTGCCGATGATTACAAAGCGTGCACTTGCGTACCAACGGGAGAAATACATTTCTCCTCGTCCGGGAAGCGTGACGCTAACTAAGGTTCTTCCCAAATACAAATAATATAAAATAAAAACCTCCTCCTGCCTCAGGGCCCGTGCTCGAAACGCCGCCCATAACAATCGTTCATCGTTTCAAAATACAATTCTAGACATTGCTGTATTACAAATAATAAAAAATATAAAAATTGAAATTTTCACAGCACTTTCTCTTTTTTCCATACACATTCTTCCGCAAGAAATTATATCGTTATTATTTGGCTTCCGCATAGAGAAACTCTGTTTTGCAATTCCAGCCTGATTTAACAGTGAACATATTTTCTATGAATCGCATTTTTTGTTTTTTACGAAAAGAAAGCACTTGCGGGGAGAAAGCAATATTTTAGACAAATTTGATAACTTTTCCTCTTTCGTTTCTAATTTTTTAAATAGTTTTTTATAAAATAAAAATAGAAACAAAACCCGGCCCACTTCGGTTTTAGGCTCAAAAATGTGGTTATTTCATGCAGAATTTTTGAGAATTTTTTCAGATTTTTAAAATTGGGCTAACGATATGCTACCTTTAAAAAATCGAAAAAAAATAAATAAATGAAAAAAATCTGAAAAAATGTTCCTGTACTTTTTGGAGTTGGTCCAATCATATAACAAATTTTCGACCAAATCCGGGAGGTCGAGGTTCCGACCCAGGACGAATCGGTATGGAATGCCCCATATGTTTTTAAGTGTACAATAACAAATACACGGTAAGTTCATTATAAATTTGGTGAGTCTCGCAAGCACACCAGTAAGTAGAATAATACTCGAATATTCACAATACACTAATACATTAAACATTTCATTCTAAACATTCAAATAATGTAATTTACATGACGGCGAGCAAACTTGAAATTTGGCAAAAGCTCGAAATTTATTAGGGTGAATACAACCGGCCACTAGGTCTGAATTTTCCTTTTGCAACAAGGTTATTTTTTCTTTTATATTCTGGACACTTACTGCCGTTAAATAGTCATGCCTTTTCAATGAAATTAATGTTTTGTTTCTGTAAATATCTTCCTAGAACATAACACCTTTATGTGCCTCGTATTTGTAATTCTACGAACAGTTCTATTTCAAATATCGCATCATTTTTAAGAAAAAAGCTATAGCTGTTTCTTTTTTTACTCTGTTATATATTCTGCTGTGAATAATTTCATTATAGACTATAGCCCTGTTGTAATAATTTGCAACACTCGAATCGAGAACATTCAAGTCAATCCTTTGCAGTACTAGAAAATGTTTTCGCGATAATATTTGTCTCGATGGTTTATGTGGTATCGGGCAGGTAGGAGAGTAACCCAAAACACCGTCGTTTAGTTGAGCGGCTTTATTCCGACTGGCGACTCTCGTCGCCTTACAATCGCATGTACACACCCAACACACATACACACGCACGTCCATCCATTCACACGCTATGCGCCCGCTCACGCGTACATCACACTCCTCCCCGTTTAAGTTTGAACGTGACTATTTAATTTTCAGTCACTTCGCGTTACAGCTTTTTGCTCTCAATCGCAGCGATCGGCGCAATGGTTGTTCGGCGTCTTGCACGTTGACCGTCTCGGTATTCGATGATGTTGCGTGGGGGCCTCCCCGTACCAGCTGATCGACATGGCGTTTAACTACGCCGCCCGAGCCTAGTTTGGCCGTATACGTCACCGGCCCTAATCTCTGCTCGATTGTTGCTTCTGTCCATGGCGGCGCGTTGCGACTGAAGTTTTTCGCCCACACCTGCTCTCCTTTCGCAAAGCTCATTGTTCTCCCTCCTCTTGCATTCCGTATTTGTCTCTGCACCGCTTGCTCTTGGCGTTTCCTTATATCGGGTTGCATTAAATCGAATTTCGTTTTCATTTATCTGCCGAGCATTAATTTAGACGGCGTTTCCCCTGTCGTGCAATGTTGTATCGAACTATACTCTAACAGGAATGAGTCGACCGCTTCTTGTGGTGTTTTTTCGTTCTTTAGCATGATTTTCAGTTTTCGTTTAAACGTTTTCACTAAATTTTCCGCTGCTCCGTTTGAGGCTGGGTGTTTCACGGCCGAACGTGTGTGTTTGATCCCTGCCTTACTAAAAAAATCTCGTGAAATCATCGCTCGTATACTGTGGTCCATTATCGCTCACGATTTGCATCGGCAATCCGTATCTTGCAAATGTCTGTTGGAAGGCGCTTATTGTTTGTTTCGCCGTCGTGGTTTTCATTACGAATATCTCGGGCCATTTTGTTCTTGCGTCGACCATTAATAAGAAATTGTGCCCTTTGTACGGCCCTAGAAAATCCGTGTGTACTCTTTCACATGGTTTATCCGGCCAACTCCACGGATGCAGTTTCGCTGCCGGTGGGTTGTCGCGCACTTCGGCACAGTCCCGGCAATTTCTCGAAAGATCTTCAATTTGTTTATCGATTTGTGGCCACCAGCAGAACGATCTTGCTATCGATTTCATTTTTACCGTCCCTGCGTGGTTCTCATGTAGTTCGTTGAGTACAGACTTCTGTAATTTACTTGGTACTACGATTCTATATCCCCACATGACGCAATCCTGTTCGCCCGCTAATTCGTCTCTTCTTGTTTCGTAGGCGAGCAAATCGCTCGATAATATTTTCCTATTTGGCCAGCCGAGTTCTATATATTTCCTGACCTCTTCTAACACTTTATCCGTCCTGCTTTCGCGCGATATCGTCCTATCATCCAAGCAGACTTGTGCTTCTTGTGCGATATAATTCAAATATGTGTGTTCCGGTTTCGTCCGTTCGTTTCCATCTGGTATTGGTAGTCGGGATAGTCCGTCTGCGCTGTTCCTTGCCGATTTTACATACATGATATGATATTGGAACGCTCTTAAGAAGTCAGCGTATCGCTGCAAACGTCTTGTCGAAATTATAGGAATTCCTTTTTTCGGTCCAAAGATTCTCACTAGTGGTTGATGGTCGGTTTTTAGGATAAAATTTCTCCCGTATAAATAATCATAATATTTCGTGACTCCGCATACTATCGCTCGCGCTTCCTTATCTATTGCCGCGTATTGTCGTTCGCTTGCCGCTAACGTTTTCGACGCGTACGCGATCGGTCGCTCGCCTTCTGGCGTCGTCTGTGAAAGGATTGCAGAGATTCCGTAGTCCGATGCGTCACATGTTAATATCAATTGTTTATCCGGATCGTAATTCATAAGCACTTCTGCTGATTTGAGGTTCTTTTTTGCTTTTTCGAATGCCTCTTGGCATTGCGTTGACCATTCAAATTTGTCCTTTTTTAGTAATTCGTACAAGGGGTGCAATTTTTCCGCTCGATTTTTCATGAATTTGATATAATAATTTATCATTCCAAGGAATGCCTGCAATTCTTTCAGATTTTTTGGACTCAGAATTTTGTCGATCGCTTCCACTCTTTCCGGTAGTGTGTGGATACCGTTTTTGTCTATTCCTAGTCCTAGATATTTAATTTTGGTTGCTAACAATACACATTTCGATTTTTTTAGTTTCAAACCGCATTCTTTTAGCTTATCTAGTACTTCCGCCGTGTTTTTTAAATTCTCGTGGATTGTTTTGCCTTTTATTATTATGTCATCTAAAAACACGTTTACGTTTGGCATACCCGCCAGTATCTGCTCCATTTGCCTCTGAAAGAAGCCCGGCGCTGACGCGACTCCGTACGGCAGCTTATTTGGCTGATATAATGCCTTGTGGGTGCTCAGCGTCAGATATTGTTTTGATTCTGAGTTTACTGGCACTTGCGCGTATGCCTCTTTCAAGTCGATTTTTGTAAAGTACACGGCGTCATGTAAGTTCGCTATCAGATGCTCGATTCTTGGTAGCGGGTGTCCGAATCGTTTTGTTTACTGTCAGTTTGTAGTCACCGCACAGTCTTAATGTCCCTTCTTTTTTAAAAATCAGTACAATCGGTGTGCCCCATTCCCCTACTTCTACCGGTGTCAAAGCCCCTTCGCTCACAAGCCTGTCTATTTCTCCGCCTACTTTATCTTTCATCGCGAACGGCAACGTTCTCGGTTTACAGTATATTGGAATCGTGTTCGTTTGCATGTGTATCGCGAACTCGGCTTTGTTGTATATGCCCAGCCAAGCGGAGAATAAGTGTTCGTAATCTGCGAGAAATTTCTCCTTAATACGCTCTATGTTTTCTTTTTCTTTTTCTTTCTCTGTTGTCTCGTTCGGTCGTGTCGCTTTGTTTTCGTGTGTCTCTCCGCTCTGGTTTATGTGTAATGGCCAAAGCTGTAGCTTGTGTAGCCATTCTCTGCCGATGAGCGGCTTGCCCTGTTTACCTACTACGTATAAGTTGCCTACCGATGTCACGCAGCCGTATTTAAAGGTTACTTTTTTATTATTCCTACCGCGTTTCGTCTTTCTCCGCCGAAATAAATTAATTTGATTTTTGCCTGTTCAATTTTTTTATTTGGAAACAATGTTCTACAATCTCGTTCGTTGATTATCGAAATTTCAGAACCTCCATCGATTTCCATTTTAATTGGCTTGCCCTCGACTTCAACTCCTAAAAATTGCGGTTCGATTTGTAACAAATTACATGCTTTTAGCTTGCTACCAGTTTCGAGGGTGATTTTTCCGTACCAGTCACCATTGGATTCGGAGTCGTCGTCCCTCGCTTCATTCTCTATTTACTGGATTTTCTTTACCGCTTTGCCCGTGTCTCGCGGTTTCGCTCTGCATATCGCGCGTAGGTGTCCTTGTCGACCACATCCATCGCAGTTCTTCGACCGGTGCCAGCAATCTTTCTTTTGATGTCCTTCCTTTCCGCAGCAAGTGCACGTGCTTCCCGCACCTCGGTTCGTGATCCTCTGACCGCCTCGTTTGTTTTTATATCCCGTGCGTAACCGATACACTTCTGGGTCGGTTTCGGCAGTCTTCTTTCCGTTGTGCTCCTCCGTTTCGAATTCCTCGGCCGCTTTAGTTGCCTTTTCTATTGCCGTAGCTGTCTTTACTGCGACATCCAGAGTCAGGTTTTCTACTTTGCACAGCGCAATTTTAATCGATTTTTTTCGGATTCCACTTAGCATTTGGTCTTGTACAGCGTCTTCTTCGTCCGCGAATGCGCACTCGGTGGCTAGATTGCGTAACGCGGCGACGTATTGCGTGACCGATTCTTCTTCCTTCTGCTTACTATCCCGAAACTGCACTCTCAAAACCGTTTTGTTGCCTTTTGGTTTGATGTAGTCGTTCACTTTCTTAATAATGTCCGCGAGCGCAACGTCGTTTGGCTTTGCCGGTGCACACACTTTTCGCACTACCTTGTAGGTTTCTGCGTCTATTTTTGTCAGCAGGATCGCACGTTTTTTATCTTCCGCTATGCTGTTCGCGTCGAAGTATAGCTCCATTCGTTCGACGAACTCCTCCCAGTCGTCCACTCCTATTTTAAAGTCTAGTTGACTCGTGTACCCCGGCCACCTCGTCGTTGCAGTTCTTCAATTACTTCTTTTTTATCGAGGGTTTCGATCCAGGCTATACCCGTTCTCTTTTCCTGCCCGTCTGCCATGCACTTTTCACTTTTTTTCTACCATACGCGTTAATGTCCGTTACCTCGTCGCCAATTGTGGTATCGGGCAGGTAGGAGAGTAACCCAAAACACCGTCGTTTAGTTGAGCGGCTTTGTTCCGACTGGCAACTCTCGTCGCCTTACAATCGCATGTACACACCCAACACACATACATATCCATCCATACACACGCTACGCGCCCGCTCACGCGTACATCACAGTTTACCTAGAATATGAGCGCCGTCAATTATTATATCAATCTTGGGTTTTGTTTTTCTGTTAAACATTTTAACGAGATAACTTTGCTGGAAAAATGTTAAATTTTTTAACATATATTTTGCAGTCTAATTGCGACACATTTGATGCGTAATGAATTACAAATCTGAAGTCCTACACCTTGGGAGCTTTGTACATAACCTGATAGCTACTGGTTAAAATCTTCGTAAGCAAACGCACTATGCATCCACAAAGGACCCCAATCCCGTACTCTTTGCGCTTGATGAGTTAAAAGGTGAATATTGAATGATTGGTACTGTTTACCGTACAGCTCTTCGACCTCGGCAGCGAAAGTTTGTAATTGCTGTTGTTGTGCCCAGGGTACAACGATAGAGTCGATGCGCGGCATTACGTACGTCGACGATGATGTCGATTCGTGGCGTTACGCGCACATCGACGATAGTGACGATTCGCGGCGCTACGCACACATCGACATACGCGCGCCGCGGCCAGCGGGCCGGCGGCAGCGCGAGCAGGCAGGCAGGCGGGCGCGGGGGCGCGCGGGCAGGCGAGCGCGCAGGCAAGCGAGCGCGCGGCCATGCCAGCGAGCGTGCAGGCGAGCGTCGCCGTCGCCTTACCGACCATACAGCTGAGTCGGCATTTCGGCAATCAGTGTACTACTCGTACCGTATGGTATTGATGCATATGATACTCGATGCATCTTCGGTACCGAATGTAGAACAGTAAAAGATAAACAGAGATTGCCGAAATTAGGGCAAATGCTGAGGTGTCTGTTCTCTTACCTGTATATAAGGACCAGAGGGCGGACACTCGTCAGTCATAATCGACTCCTGGAACTCTACGGTTGGTCCGGGGTAAAGATCCGAGCAAGGGATTTTACCACATAAGGTCAGAATAAGTTAATCATTGTGTCTTAATTAGAATGTGCAAACAATCTAAACATTGTTTAGTTGAAATATATAAACAATATAAACATTGTTAAATACCAAGTGTAAACAAACTAACATTGTTAAATTCGGAAGTAATAAATTATTGTTTTATATAAATGTTCGTGTATCACTTGGGTTCCAACCCTTAACTGGCCAAGTCCCAAAATAATACTTGAGGTCAACCCTCAACGCCAGCGCTCGGAGTAGCTAACCGGGTTTCGGCGGTATAACATTGGTGGCAGCGGTGGGATAAGTCAGAGTGATTTCGAACTAAATAATAAACATCGCTGATTAAAACACCATTAATAAAAAAAACACATGCAAACGTGAAACCTTACGTGAGCATCGGCTACTGTAATACCAGTAAAGAAAGAGGCTCTCAAGGTGGGAGAGAGTCCAGCGAAGGAACCAAGGACAAAGGAACCAAGGTTCAGGGGAAGTCCAGCGATCAGAACGATCTAACTGGACAAGCCGTCACCCGAGCAATTGACGGAGGACCAACCGTAGGAACCGAGGAGCTGCAGCAACCTCGAAGGGCGACACCAAGCGTCAAGACAGGTCCAGTAAGGGAAGCCAACACGACCGCAAGGGTCAAGGCCATAAGGGCAAAAAGGGCATCCCGGGAGGTGGTATGAAAACACAGCGAGTGGTACCACATAATACTCACCAAAAAATAATTGCCAAACCAGTTACACGCTTCGAGCGCAACTGAGGCGAAATACAACTCCAGTAAAGCAGCCGCCAACGACGAAACCCGAACGGTTTCACCGGAATCACCAATCCTGGTGCAACGGGAGAAAAGTTCAATAGGTACATTGAAATACAACAGGAAATCAAGGGCACGGTTGTGTGAACAAGTTCATCACAAGCCCAAGACGTACCAGCTCGAACGACAACCCACAAAGAATACTGACCTAATTTACTTAGGGATAACGTTCTTGCGTAATTAATCCGGAAGCACCAGTAAATTGGACAAAATGATTCGTCAAAGTAGATTATTGGAAATATTTCTACTCGAGGAACGTTTAAAGATGGAAGCCGAGGCAGAGGCCACCTTGTCAAATGAACAGATCGCGCGGCAAAATGGGGGAAAATACCACCGGTGTGGAGGTACCCGAAACCGAGTATGCGGATTCACAAATACATCACGACACCTCAGAGAACGAGCAGTGCCACTTCAACTGGGCAGATGAAGTGGAGGCTGAGTATCTGCGGACGCAGGTAACGGAAAACCCTCTGGACGCATTGACAAGACGGATGGAAGCACTGGAACTCAGGTTTGAAGAGTTTTGCCGCGAACATGAAAAGAACATGGCAAGGTTAAGCACGCAGGCCCAAGTCAAAGAACGACTCCATCGGAGGCCAGATAACTTCAACGTAGGAGCCTGGCAGGTCGGAAAAATGACCAGAAAATCAGAGAAAAACGTTCCGCAACGTGTACAACCTTCAACTAAGACGTCGAACAAAGGAATCGACAAATATGGAAAAATGTGTCGCGTTTCGAATGCGGGTAACCTGGAAAAGGGAGACAATAATCTCCGGATATCAGGGCCCAATCGACGGGCCAGGCAGGAGGAAATTATGTGTACCTTCTGCACAAAACCAGGTCACAGCGCAACCATCTGCAGGAGGCGGATAAAGCTACACGCGAAGATAGAACAGAGATAAAGAATTTACGACCGTCAGACAAGAAAATGAAATGAAGTGAAGTGTTACTCAACAGTGTGGCAACGTTTTTCCAAGTGTGTATCATAAAAAAAAACTAATATTGAAGGCCAACAAAAATTGTCATCGACAGCAGATTGTATAACGAAAATTAAAAGAACTCTTTTAAGCCGGAGAATTACGCTCCGATGAAATAAACAAATAAATAAATAAATAACCAAACCTGCTAGACAAATGTCAAGGAAAAAAAAAATTTATTTACTTTAAGGTGAATTAAAGGCCGAGTAAAAAACAATTTAACAGACACAAACAGTTAACAGTGCATGATGAAGTGAAAATCGCTGTTAATATTCAACGTTGAGTGCCACATGGAACACGCGCATTTTCTCGCTGATTGTGCTATAGTTACGGTCAAGTGAAAATAATAATGCGACCGCATAGTGAAACGTGCAGAACGGGAAGTTTTGACAAACAACACCTGGATCAGCGGAGAAAAATGCAGTCACACTACGGAAACACGCAGCATAAAATGAATACATCTCGCCACAAGGTAATAGAAGAGCAATAAACCTGGTAACATGACGGCAGAGGAGAATCGAGGTTGATCGACCTACGGGACACCCGAACCTCTTAAAATATCACGAATTCCGAGCGGCAGCAAGCCATCGAACACGCGTATGACTCAAGCATCGTCTGCGCAAGGCATGGAGCCATGCTATTTACCCACATCAGGGATAAGCGTGACTCAACCTCAGCGGGGAGGAGGCGAAAACTCTTCCAGGCGTACGCCGAGACACCGCACCAAATAATAGGACGAACGTCCAAAAAATGAGAAAATCCGGTAAGGTAACCCTGTATCGGAGAAGGCACATGTCGGGGAAATAGACACGCCAATGGAAAATCGTGTGGTGAAAATCCGAGCACGCACAAGGGGAATACGTGCACCAAATCGGGCACACACCAGGAAACCCAAATAAGAAAAGGCGTATGACAAAAGAAAGGGCGTATGCCAAAAGAAAGGGCGTAAGCCAAAAGAAAGGGCGTAAGCCAAAAGAAAGGGCGTATCCCAAAAGAAAGGGCGAATGCCAAAAAAATGAAGTGTATGCCAGAAACAACTGGGTACCGAAGCAAAGTCCGTGCGACATAAGAAGACTAAACAAGGAAAAAATAATACCCTAACAAAGTAGTCGCGAGTGAAGATATCAAGCGCTCTAAGAGGGATCAACGTCCGCGCACACAAGAGCTGGAATGCCGCATATTGAAGATGGTTGCCTACTACGATCCAGGAAACGATTTTTAAAATCAAAAGGAAATGACGAGCAGCTGGGAAAACACCGCGGAACGGTATTAAGCTGAATCGTCGGGGTCAGAGACATCGGAAGTGTCCAAAACACCAACCCAACAAGAAAGGTAACGTGAGTTATGATACATAATCAAACACTAAAGGAAACTACAGCGGAAGACTCATGTCCAATGTACCAACCAGATAAATTCGTTTACATGGGCATATTACACTTAGACTGTACACCACGCATTAACGCTTAAAAAAAATGTACCCACACAAAAAAGGGACAATAAAAAAATGCGAAAGAACAAATTTTGGAAACCCGTACCTACGGGATATTCGACATGTGTCGCCCTACGAAATAACGACACAGGTTTGGGCACAATGACATTTCCAAGTCAGTAACCCTTTTACAAATTCATCCATAACCCGGAAAACTGGTCAACGACGCCAGGAAATTTCGGAAGGGAAAAGGGTCAAAGGCGCCAGGAAATTTCGGAAAGGAAAAGGCGCCAGGCCAGGCGCGAGAAAGTCTGAGCAGACCTGGAGAAAGACGCTCCTGCAACCTGGCAAACGCTGGATAGAGGCATGGTAGCCCGAAATTGTCTCGGCAAGGAACGTCAATAGAGGAGGCAGATCCACCACCATGAGAACATGTCCAGGAAAAGGAATGGGTCTCATACGGACGAAACAGGCCCTTAAACACAGGTAATGCGGAGCAACAACAGGTAACAAAAATGAAGAATTTGGAACTGAGTTCCACATAATGCTCTCACACACCGAAAGGGACTGTGGTACAATCAAGTCCAACGCTAAGCGCACACGGTATGCTGTCACTATATACAAATAATACGGCAGCTACGGGTACGCTAGAATTTTGGAATAACCCGAAAGACAGCGCCGATATTACCGCATGTTGTAATTAGGAATATCGTACGTAATAACAAGACGTGCATAAAGCAACACAAAAGGGGCTGTATTACTGCAAGGGGCGACCAATTAGAATCTGGAAGCTGGCAACGCGGTGACAGTCACGACGACCATAACATCGCAAATGCCATCTTATCGCTAGGGACGAAAGGTGATGATTTACCAATCTGACACACCAGGCGAGAGCTAGAGCGGAATCGCAATACTCCACCATTGGTGAAAAGTGACAAGTGTAGAACAGCCTATTTTCTCAAGAAACAAATAGTGGAAACCAATCGGAATCCTTAGACACCCTCTCAACATCGACGGACTTCGTTCAAAACACATGCAGAGGAGGGGGTTAGGTAAGGGACATCATCATCCCGATCAAGAGGGGAAAATATGGCAAATTGCTAATACGTGTACGTGACGACACATCCACGAATACGAAGGTGGGAAAGACTGCTGACGACAACCGCAAGGAGGAAAAAAAATAGTGACAGCAACAAACACAACAGCGTCGGCAGCATCCAAGCGGCAGAGCAGCAATCCGCAATAACCAGACCGCGGAAGGGCGATACGCGCCGTCCAACGTCGCCTCCAATGAAGACTCCAATTGTCCATACATCGAAGCCGCGAGGAAAGCAGCATGCTCACCAGCAGGTGAGGCAACGTGCGAGCCACGAAGAAAAAAAGTGCGTACACCGACAGCCGAGGCAACAGTTCAAGGAACGGGCAACAACAGCTCGGACAGCGATAAGCTGGGTGTGGGAACAATAAAATCGAACATAACTACCGAAAGGCCGAGGCAAAACCAAACGAACAGAACCTGAACAAAATCACGGGAAAGAGTGAGGAATCATCTCGGTCATTGCACAAAAGTTGCATCATAGAGAATAGGAAAAATCAACCTCGGGTGAAACGCCTATGGTGGGAATCGAAAAACCAACAAAGGCTACCCGGGAAGTTGTGTAGCAATAGTGAAGTCACCACCAAATCAGCAGACCTGCGGATAGCGGTTGGACCTGTGGAAGAAATAATAAACCACGGAAGTCACAACATACAATAACGGCATTAGACCCCATTAAATGTTGTTGAAACTGGTGACACCATGGAGGTTACACGATTTGTAAAAGACAGACCAAGGCACGCGGGGGAAATCCCGCAGATTAGTCACCCGGTATAGAAATTACGGGTATGATGGGCTGGAAAATTGATATCAACCCCGACAACCAGACGTACACCCATAAAATCATAGTTGACACGTTTTCAGCCATACGTGGTACAAATTGATGTCGGGAAACGATCCAGTTCTATGGCTCTGCGAAAGGAAAGAACAATCGCATATTTGTGCAACGACGCTCGCTCGCAACGTACGCTCTGGGTTGCGGAGAGTAAATATACGTGCTGATTTCCGTCTACGACGGCGACTAAAGAGCATCTCAGCAAGCGTGTTATGTGTGATCATCAGTCAGATGGATATACGCCCAACCTAAACCGCATAAACACCGTTGTCATTCAGCTATCGCAAAAACAGATGACATCACAGGGGTACAAACGAAGCGAACGCGTTCTGACAAACTCAGAGGAGCAAGTCCGGATGTAACGCGAAAGAAGGATAAAGGTAAGCCATTCACGCCTAAAAGTCCATTTTCACGCCTACTTGGATCAGACCTTCCTCAAGGGAACGGATCCACTACCCATCTGCAGTTGTAACGCCGAATGGACGACAAAACAGAAAAATCTGGAATCAGGTCCGGATGAAAATCATACCGTCCGAACTTGTATTCCGACGCAAACTTACACGGTTACAACACGAACCATATTCCGAACGCGGGAAGATAATGAACCTGCATGGCAACAGGAATTCGAAGAATCAAGAATCTACACGTGTGGGCTGTTCAACCCGAAACTTCGGCACACCATAACCGAAATCCAGCGTCAACGGATACGACGAAAATATGGGAACCCGTAGGACAGCTGGATGGAGAACAACGCACGTTGGCTGATGAGAAGATGAACCTCAATCGAAGAATGAAGATAGGAAAACAATTCTTAAAGGAGAATGAAGACGGAAAACTTTCTCTTACGAGCGAGCAGGATTTCGCAATACAATTACCCTCCAGGAAGGAGAGGAGGAAGCTCCTGGTTAACAAGGTATGTCGCCTATAGCGAGTTTGCGACTATCGAACGAAGTCGTCCTAAGGTAACACGTGAGAAGCACCTGCAAAACCAAAAACGACGGGGTCATGGGGAACTACAGGACAATAGTCACATTAAGCAGCCAGGGAACGATAATATTGGATGAAAAGGAAAACATCAATTATCAGTCCGAATAGGCGAGTGGCCACCAAGCAAGCTGACGGTTTAGATCATGGAAAGAATGAAATTCCGGAGGAAAAGATGGAATTTTTATAATCAGGCTCAGAGCAAAAATTATCTCCCGCAGCAGGAGCCATACGCCGCATTACCTCCAGACACATCGGCATGAGTGCAGAATAATAGTTAGCACGGACAACCAATACGTAGAGGGTCATCAGGGCATATGCTGGGAAACAATCGACAAGAAGAAGTCTCAGATCTCCATGGCCAAAAGTGACATATGCGGATCATTGAATCAACAGCAACCGTGAAGCAATCGAATTCCATCAACGGTGACCTCGACGTGGTCCACCAGCAGGCAACGAACGTGGGACGTCGGTCGAAATCCATCAGCAATAGGCTTGGCTGCGATCAACCGCAGATGAACGAGCAACGCAAACAACAGAAAAGTCGCTTTATGGGGAAATAATCAACTGAAAGCAACAAAATCCTGGAGCATATGAAGGACGCCCAGAAGCCAAAGGGAAAGTCCAAACAGGAACACATGCACGTCTCAGAGAGTTCAGTGGAATACCGCTCTACAACTTGATGGACAGATAACCTCGAGGAAAAGCACCAAGAAGCTCACCCTATCTAAAAAATCCAGGGAAGGAAGAAATTTGGATAACGGTGTCGGCGGAGCGGAAAACAAAAAATACGAGGAAAACCATTTATTGAAACTTACATAGAGATAAATACAAGAAAAGAGGACGGCTTGAAAAAAATAGCGTCTGGAGGGACTACGAGTCCCACTCATCGCCATCCTCGTCGCTGTCGCTCTCTGCTCCCGCCGGACGGACGATAGTTCCCGGGGCCAGCCAGGCCCCAGAAGCCAAGTAGTGTCCTACTCGGACCATGTAGTCGCCGGCGAAACGTCCGCGAAACGAACGACCCGGGAAACCAGGATCCTGGATGCGAATTCGAGGCCTTTGGATTCTCGGTTCTGCAGGAACCGAATCTCCTACTGGTGGATCGGGCGAGCAGTACGGAAGCTGGACATCCTCCGGACAGGTTGGGGCCGAAGGTACGGCTGCATCATCTAAAGACCAATTGAAGCGGATATCTACCTCGCTGTCATCCTCCGACCAAGCCGGGTGGTTGACGGTCCTTCCTGGCAACCGACGCCCGGAAACCGAATAACGTCCAGCCGATGTTCGACGATGGTCTCCCGGATGACGGTCACGGGCTGCACGGGGGCCAACCATGGGCCGCGATGAATCAGCAGGCCCTGAGGACAACGTCACGGACGAGGACCGGAATCTCTGCAAAAAGCAACAAAATAAGCAGAAAGTCGGGGTAGTAATAGCATCCAGTAAGGAACAACAGGATAACAAATACGATGTCCAGGGGACAAATCGGTGTAGCAAAAGCTTCGGTAAAATAAGTATATTGGTTATGGAAACGATTGGAAAATCGGAATAAGCAACAAAGTTATGAAATAATCATGAGAAACAAGAAATATCAGTACACGGGGTTTACGCCACTACGTGTGGGTCCCATTTCGGAAAATGATTTCGCCTCATATGGGAAATTGCAGTAATTTTTCCAAGAAATATTCGAATTAATCCAAAAATTCAAGGGCAAACTCATAAATTGCTAAGAGAATTTCTCATTAGGCAATGCTACATGATTTTTCAAAAAGTCATTGCGTACTAGAGTTACAAAAATACAAAGGGGCCCATATCGTATAAGATGAGCGAGTTAATAAATATTAAGGGCCCATTATCGTATAAGAAGAGCATGTTAATAAGAAGAACGGAAAATACAATTTAGATTTTCAATTTTATTAATGAAAGAAACTTACCTTTGCTGGAGGACTCATGGCGATGCGGTTAGCGAGAACTTCACTTGTCACGTTGCGAATCGAAGACTTAATGACAGTAAGCCGCGGAACTTCCGCTGGTATAGGGTCCAAAGAGCTTCGATAGCAGAAAAACTGTTTCGGCAACCAAGTGCACTGACCACATCGGGCGTCGACCTCACGACGCAGCACGAATAAACTGATGGGTAAATTCGGTAGAATGTCATCAGAGCCATTCACTAGCATTCAAGTTATTTTATAAAAACGCGGTGCTAAAGTATGTCGAAGCGCGTTCTAGTGGGTTGTCGCCACTAATGAAAAAATTATCTAACTATCATAGGAAAGCAAGTAAATTCAATATCGTAATCCCCACTCTAAACCATTAATACATTAATTTGTTAAATTTTAATGGTATCACATTGCTCGCCAGGAGACGAGCGAAAAGAAATTAGAATTTCTTTTCTTTTAAGGGGGGAGAAATGTTGTGCCCAGGGTACAACGATAGAGTCGATGCGCGGCATTACGCACATCGACGATGATGTCGATTCGTGGCGTTACGCGCACATCGACGATAGTGACGATTCGCGGCGCTACGCACACATCGACATATGCGCGCCGCGGCCAGCGGTCCGGCGGCAGCGCGAGCAGGCAGGCAGGCGGGCGCGGAGGCGCGCGGGCAGGCGAGCGCGCAGGCAAGCGAGCGCGCGGCCAGGCCCGCGAGCGTGCAGGCGAGCGTCGCCGTCGCCTTACCGACCATACAGCTAAGTCGGCATTTCGGCAATCAGTGTAATACTCGTACCGTATGGTGTTGATGCATACGATACTCGATGCATCTTCGGTACCGAATGTAGAACAGTAAAAGATAAACAGAGATTGCTGAAATTAGGGCAAATGCTGAGGTGTCTGTTCTCTTACCTGTATATAAGGACCAGAGAGCGGACACTCGACAGTCATAATCGACTCCTGGATCTGTACGGTTGGTCCGGGGTAAAGATGTACGGTTGGTCCGAGCAAGGGACTTTACCACATAAGGTCAGAATAAGTTAATCATTGTGTTTTAATTAGAATGTGCAAACAATCTAAACATTGTTTAGTTGAAATATATAAACAATGTAAACATTGTTAAATACCAAGTGTAGACAAACTAACATTGTTAAATTCGGAAGTAATAAATTATCTCTCTATATAATAAAAATATCTCGCCGCCGCCGCCGCCGCCGCCGCGGCTGCCGCCGTGCAGGATAATCGAGGGGGGGGGTCAGCTTCACCAAACCGCACGGTGAAGGTGACCTGGGAAGGGACTCCGGATGATTTTTTCTAAGTCCTTCAAGGGGCCCTTGGGCCTGAATTTTTCTAAGTCCTCCAAGGGGCCCTGGGGCCTGAATTTTTCTAAGTCCCTTAAGGCCCCCTATTCTGGGTATTATAAAATACCCAGATATATTATCTCTATATTATAAAAACATCTCGATATTTTTTATATACGGACATAGGCCCGCCATGACTTGGCGGGCCTATGTTTTTGGAAAAGCGCTAAGAAAAATCTGTTATTTCGGAGTCTATGTTTTTGAAAAAGGCCATCGAAAGATCCGCGCTTGGGGGCCTATGTTTTTGGAAAAGGACTTAGAAAAATCAGGCCTTGGGGGATTTATGGTTTTGGAAAATGAAAAACGGACATGTGAGCGCGCGAACGAGGGATAGGGGATCTGAGGGACGGAAGGGGGGTCCCGATGGATATGGATTCTGAGCGATGGGAGGGACGTTCCGAGGGATAGGGGTTCTGAGGGATGTGGGTCCCGTGATAGGTAGGATTAAATTATGTAGGGTTAAGTTAGGTAGGGTTAAGTTAGATAGAATTAAGTTAGGTAAGATTAAGTTAGATAGAATTAAGTTAGGTAGGATTAAGTTAGATAGAATTAAGTTAGGTAGCGTCAAGTTAGGTAGGATCAAGTTAGATATTGTTAAGTTATGTAGGGTTAAGTTAGATATTGTTAAGTTATGTAGGGTTAAGTTAGGTAGGGTTAAGTTAAGTAGGGTTAAGTTAGGTAGGGTTAAGTTAGGTAGGGTTAAGTTAGGTAGGGTTAAGTTAGGCAGGGTTAAGTTAGGTAGGGTTAAGTTAGGCAGGGTTAAGTTAGGTAGGTTTAAGTTAGGTAGGGTTAAGTTAGGTAGGGTTAAGTTAGGTAACGTTAAGTTAGGTGGGTTAAGTTAGGTAGGGTTAAGTTAGGTAGGGTTAAGTTAGGTAGGGTTAAGTTAGGTAGGGTTAAGTTAGGTAGGGTTAAGTTAGGTAGGGTTAAGTTAGGTAGGGTTAACTTAGGTAGGGTTTAGTCAGATCGGGTTAAGTTCGGTAGGGTTAAGTTAGGTAGGGTTAAGATAGGTAGGGTTAAGTTAGGTAGGGTTAAGTTAGATAGGGTTAAGTTAGGTAGAGTTAAGATAGGTAGGATTAAATGAGGTGGAATTAAGATAGGTAGGGTTAAGTTAGGTAGGGTTAAGTTAGGTAGGGTTAAGATAGGTAGGGTTAAGTTAGGTAGGGTTAAGTTAGGTAATTTTTCTAAGCTCCATGGGGGTTCCCGAGGGATAGGGTTTCCGATTGCAGGGGTTCCTGAGAGAAAGGAGTTCCGAGTACGAGAGTTATCGAGGCATAGGGGTTCGGAGTATGGGAGTTCCCGAGTATGGAGGTTCCCGAGAGATGGGAGATCCCGACGGATAAGGACTCCGAGTAACGGGGTTCCCGAGGGTTAGGGGTTCCGAGTATGGGGGTCCCAAGGGATATGGATTTCAAGTATGGGAGTCCCGAGGGATAGGGGTTTTGAGAGGTGGGGGGTCCCGAGGAATATGGATTCTGAGGGATGGGAGGGACGTCCCGAAGGATAGGGGTTCTGAGGGATGGGGTCCCGAGTTAAGTAGAATTACATTAAGTAGGGTTACGTTTGGTAGTGTTTAGTTAAGTAGGTAGTATAACTTAACCCTATCTAACAGAACCCTACTTACCTAACGGTAAGTAGGATAAGTAGGGTTCTGTTAGATAGGGTTAAGTTAGGTAGGGTTCTGTTAGATATGGTTAAGTTAGGTAGGGTTAAGTTAATCAGGCTTAGGTTAGGTAGGTTTAAGACGCTGAGGGGGGGGGGGGGGAGCGCGCGAAGCGTGCGGGGTGCGAAGCCCCCTAGTTGTTTTATAAATGTTCGTGTATCACTTGGGTTCCAACCCTTAACTGGCTAAGTCCCAAAATAATTCTTGAGATCAACCCTCAACGCCGGCGCTCGGAGTAGCTAACCGGGTTTCGGCGGTATAACACTGTCGAGCATACTGAATATCTGACCGCATTAGTGAGGTTTTCAGTGAAGTCAAAATTCCGTCCACTAACAAACCCCAGTGCTTTACATATTGAAATGGCAAACGACCTTTCATAACTACAATACTGTAGAACAGCAAAAAATCGCTCATTTATGCGCATTCCAGTGAACTCTGTCACTTATTTTTCTTGGGGTCTGAGAAATATCTATCGAGGGTTTAAATGATAGCAAAATTGAATCTGTTTTCGAAAGGGCGTGACCAATGTAGAACGGTTCGGCATGATGGCTCGAATCAAACCTCATTCTCGCAAACTGTCGACACATCCCTAATGCTACGGAAGGCATCTAGTCTACTTGAAGGTTACGAATTATGTCGAAACCTGGTATGTCGCACATTATTGAACGCCCTTTATCCCTTTCTCGCGAGATTTCGCGTTTTCCAGTGTTTGTGAGTGTGTTCTAAGTCCTTTGTCGTAGGCATTTCCGTTTATAGCAATTAAAGAAATGCGCTCCGTTCCTTTACCTTTAGGTACTTGTCCTCCGGAATGTAAACAATTCCGCAACCGTACCATCTATTCAATTGCGTAGTATATCTCAGTGTGGGCCTAGCTACAGAGTCACAGACGGCTGCTAATACTCTACATTTTTTCGCGAATGTCTGCCCTTCATACACGTAATTGAACCCCTCTATATACAGGGTGTCCCATAAATTATAAAGCTTCGGTGACAGGTAAGTAGCTGGTGCCCACAGAAATGCAAATGTGAAGTTTGAGCGTCCAATTCGGAAAATTGTGGAAATGCTGTGTTAGCGAAGTTTGCCTGTCGGTGAAGGGTGCGTCGGACTCACACAGATGCAGAGGCGTCGTATACCTCGCTGAGTGCAAGTGGCGTCTGTGCTTTGTTTCGCGATCTCAGTTCGCCGCGAAGTTGCCGCTCCGCGGCTCTGACGGCAGTGTGCGTTTGTGTGACTGATCGTCAGATGTTCGCTCGGAGCTCGGGCTGTCGGTAGCGGTCCCGATGAACGGCCGGCTGACCGGTTGCATTTTGCTTCCTCATAGAGGAAGCTTTGTTTTCATGAACATTTTTTTTTCGAGATTTTCATGCCAGTATGCTTAGGCTCAAATTTGGCACACAAGTAGAGTAGTTGCCCCTCTTTGAATAGCGCGATTTTTGACAAAACATATATAGTCATTAAGATTTGATGTAGTTTTTAATTTGTTGAAAAAAGGGCGTGGTCGCTCTAACTTTTGTAAAAATTCGACGATTTGGCTAAATAGTTCTTTATAACTAAAGATACGTTCAATGTTGTATGGTATTGAATTTCAACGAAATAGGTAAAGCGGTTCGGATTTTACTGAATTTTGTATTTTTCGAAAAAAATAAATTTTGCTCTAAATCACATCGAATCTTAACAAAGGAACCGAAATATTCCACAGTCGAAAAACAACATACAGCCCTGCTACGTACGAAGTTTGGTGATGATCAGTAAAGTCGTTCGGATTTTACACCATTTTGAATTTTTCAAAAAATTTAGATTTTCGCGAGAACTTCCGCAAAAGTTAAGAAAGTAAGACAAAACTTTGTATCTAATGAAAATGAGATGTAACGGTGTTTGTGACGGAGTTTTCTTTTGTTCAAATAAAAAAAAGTTACAAAGTAGAACTTTGCACATTGCTTCCGCATTAATTTTCGTTTTTCACAAAGCTTCCTCTATGAGGAAGCCAAAATGTTGAATAAACAAGCTTCTTCATAGAGGTGGCTTTGTGAAAAACGAAAATTAATGAGGAAGCAATGTGCAAAGTTCTACTTTTTTCCTAACTAATAACCAGACGAATAGTCCCCCTGTTCTCCCCTGCACTCGCCATGCTGTTCCCCTCCTCACACTTTATTGTCTCTGTGCTACACCCCTGCTATCACCATTACACCGAACGGCTGTTACGCAGCAATTTTCAAATCAATGTTTCGGAGTCAAAACCGACAGTGATGTTTGCCATTCGTGGATCGCCGTGCATGAAGGAGATGGATTTTACCATACTTCGTTTGCCATACTAACGCGGGACGAACTTGCACAGACGACGTGGGCTTCGTTCTTCACCCCGGCCGAACTACTTAACCTACCTTTTAACATTCCCTCAACTTATTCTCAACTTGCTCACAACTAGCACCGAACTGTGAGAATATTCAAGAATGTCGTCTCAGGGTCCCCGATTGAATTGAGGAATGATTTATTTGCTTATTAATCGTGTCGAAAGAGACTTGCGAAATCGTCAAACCGACAAGTAACGGTTTCGATCGTCCGATCGCATTAGCATATTCATAGGCATTGCAAATCTTCGCGCCATGGCGGCGCGGGAACGCGAGAAATAAACTTGGCAACGTCGGACGGTGCGTGGCTCCTGTGACGGGGAAATGCCGCTGCCACGCCGATTCGAGCCAGTCAGTCGCTCGGTAACGGCTCGTGTCATTTGATGGAATTTGATCGACAATCGGGTCAATTCAGGAGAAGAAGTGCGAGCTGAGCGCTCAATTCGGTATTTCGCAGTGGTATTGGTATTGGTATTTGTGTTACACTGATCCCCTAAGGGTTACGGGCTCCTTGGTACTTTATCCTCCTTTCCTTACTTGTCCGTTGTGTTACCGGTTCGATTCTCGAGTCTGGAGCTTCGTCGCACCCCGCTAGGTGTCGGCCTCGGACATACAGCTACAGTCGTAGTTCGTACGTCCTATAGCCGGAGCTACGTCGTCGTCCGTTTTGCCTACACCTGCGGGACTTCAGTGTCGGGAATCGATCCCGTGACACTCTCCCAGTCTTTTTGGGCACCACCCCAAGGCGCTGGACCTTTCTTTTGGAACTCCTATTTAAGGTGGACTCCGAACCACCGGGATTACAGAAAAGCACATAGAAAAATCCATTGGTGCTTGGCCGGGAATCGAACCCGGGACCCTCAGCGTATGAGCCCGGCCCCGAACCACTCGGCCACTGCTCTCCCTCGGTATTTCGCAGTGGTTCTCGTGATTCATAAGTGCATGAATGTGTCCAAGTGTGCGTGAATCTACTCGATTTCGGTGCGACGGTTACCGTGGGTTTATGTGAGGGGTTAAAGAGTTGTGTGAAATAAAAATGATACTAGTAACTGAAAAACTCATTATAATCAATGTGTACAAACCTGAAAATCAAAAGTTATAATTAATATCCGTGAGGGATTAACGCGGTCGTACTTGCAGACAGTAAGTAGTAATTATTTACTTATTTTGCTCTTTTCAATTTACTCTCAACTTACTCTGAACTTACGTTGAACTTAACCTCAACGTACAATCAATTCGAAAAATAATATCTGAAAATCCTGCCCGACGTGATCAACGTGCACAGTAGGTTAATTACCGATCGATTCTCTTATGGAATCAGTTTGCACAGCGTAAGCAATCGAGACTCTGATTGTAGAACGTGCTTTAGATTTTCCAAATTGGTGGACTTGCAAGAACCGCAGCGTCGTCCTTTTTGATCTTCTGAATCGCTAAGTTGAATAGAGCAAAACCAGTGTTAAGCCTATTTTTCACGTTCGCGATACCGCCAGTATTGACTACAAATTTGATTTCTCCAGTTTTTCATGATTTATCATCTAAGTTGAAGGTATGGTGCACGCAAGTTGAGGGTAAGTTGAGAGCAAGCCGAGAGCGATTCAGAACGATAAAAAAGGACGACGCGTCGGTCCTTGCAAGTCCGCCAGTGAGGAAAAATCTAAAGCACGTTCTACAATCAGTCTCGATTGCTTACGCTGTGCAAACTAATTCCATAAGAGAACCGATCGGTAATTAACCAACTGTGCACGTCGATCACGTCGGGCAGAATTTGTAGATATTATTTTTCGTATTGATTGTACGTTGAGGTTAAGATCAGCATAAGTTGAGAGTAAGTTGAGAGTAAGTTGAGAGTAAAACAAAATAAGTCAAGAATTACGACTCACCATCTGCAAGTACGGCCGCGTTAATCCCTCAGGGATACTAATAACTTTTGATTTTTAGGCTTGTACACATTAATTATAACTGAGAAAAGCGTTTATTCCGAGCATTTAATAATTATCTCATTCATTCATATTTTACAGGTCTCGATGTATCAGCGGGCAAAGGTAAGCATTTTATTCTTTCGACGACTAATAGCTATTTTTTATTTACAGGTCTTTGGAGAATAAGTATCCATTATCTTTTGGGATTAATTTTTATTTCGGGCTTACAGTTTTCCAATGAGATCAGGATACTGACTAGGTATGATCAAGAAAAATTAATTGATATAAAAAACGTTATGAAACGTTATGAAAAAAAAACAATAAGAGAGCAGTTTCCGTGGTATGGCAACATTTTTTTTCTTATCCACACCCCTCACAGTGTAACACAAATAAGTCATGACCCTTTGCAACTTGAGGCTGCTCAACTTTGGCGTTGCGTTTTTGTGAATATAGGCTGAGAAAAACCAAACTATTACATTTAGAAAATCTGGATTATAAGTTTAGACTATCGCAACTATAGATAATAAACTCACCTGCAACAGCATCGTACGCTGATAGAGAATGCGTTCATAGCTTCCCCGGCCTGTTGGGGACATTCGTTTTAAATTTTTCTCGCCAACAGCGATTCGCATTAGGCGTCACGCCAATTTATTGTCATCTTGGCCATAGTGTTGTGACCAGCGTCTCAGATCTTTTTTTTTTTAAAATAAATCCCGCTGTCTGGGGATAATTCAATCTAGAAAACATAAAGTTAAATACATAAAACTGATTAATGAGCATTATGACGAGAAACGATCCAATAGGTTACATATTCTAATGATTTGCATCGACCAGCCGCTTTTTAAAAATTTGATTTTTTATTGCTTCCTCATAGAGGA